>NW_026847438.1:149295747-149419869 GCF_025583915.1 Anolis sagrei ordinatus
TGTAAAATACACATTAAAGACAAGTGGCAAAACATGGCCTTGTAACACATTACAACATGTAATATACTAAGAAGTAGAGAAAAGGAGAGAAATTTAGAACAAGGTTAGGATCAACCTTAACATAAAAAATCTGAGCAATAATGTCTCGTCAGTTAAAGATGACTGACAAGTTATGTGGAGTTTGCAGGATGGTAAAAACTACCAAAGGCAAGCTATTTTTTTCTGTCATCTCATATCTAACAACAAATGAAATTAAACTGGAAAGTGAAAACTGAAGAAGAGACATACTTTAGAAATAGATTGAAGGAAAGTTATTTTAACAGATAGTATTCAAATTAACTCAGTAGCTAGGATAGTTAGTGCCCAAGTCTGCACAATTTGACAGAAATTATTTAAAATATTGCCTTTTTACACTTGTTCATTGTAAATACTGAATTCTGTGACCACTGAGCCACCAAACTCAGTGAAGCCTTCTTTTCTATTCAGTTCCCCTCCCTTGGGTCAAACACAACTACTCAGAAGTAAATCACATCTTGCTCCCAGAAAGACGCATAGAGAGTTATTAGCATTATTAGACTAAGAACAGCTAAAGACAACTTGCTGACAATCAAACATTAAATTACAGTACCAGTGTATAGAGCAATAGTTCCCACACAGATGTATTCAGGCTCCGAGTTAATTTCTAGTTCTAAGTCTCTGTAATAAAGGATTTGGGATTCAAATTCAGAGAGCAAAGGGCTTCCTTTAACAAAATCTCCAAGTGTCTCCTCTTTCTCCTGTTGCCAGATGTGATGGTAACATTTGAAACGCTCCAGGGCTGCAAGGACATCCTAGAAACAAGAAAAATAACTGTATGCAGCCAATTCCATTGCAATGTTTTGCCTCATATTAAGGAAGAATGTCATAGAAGAATTAATATCACCACAATGAAGGCAGGATAAGGCAAAAGATAAACTTTAGATGTAAAAATATTATTGTCTATGTAATGAATCATCATTAATAGGTGAGGTGGAAACCTTCACTGAGAAAGTGAAGTTTGAAAAGCACTAAGATGGCCAAGTTACTATTCTTGTGCAAGCAGCACAGTTTGAAAGTTTACCAAAAGCAGTTGTCACAAGAAATCAAATGAACATGTTCTGTGGAAGACTATAAAGCAACATTCATTAAGGAAGTTCTTCCATATATATACTGTATTTGTATACCACCCCTCTCAGCCCTCAGGCGACTCGAGGCTGTTTACAAGGCAAAATTCAATGCCACAAAAGTATAAGTACAATTTTAAAACATTTACATAAATGAAATCATAACAACAGCAGTAACAATAAAACATACATCATTAATGAATCCTTATTAAAAACATTGTCCATTGTGTAGTTGTTCCATTTTCCTATGTCAGCTACTCTGTATTTGCAAATGCTTGCTTGAACACCAGGTCTTAAGTTTCTTTCGAAATGTTAAAAGGGAAGAAGCTGATCTGATATCCTTTGGGAGGGTGTTCCATAGCCGAGGGGACACTTCTAGGAAGGCCCTGTCTCTCGTCCCCGTCAGATGTACTTGTGACGAAGGCAAGACCGAGAGCAGGGTCTCCCCAGACGATCTTAAAGTCCTCGATGGTTCATAAGGGGAGATGCGTTCGGAGATATTGACCCCTATCCATTCCAAAGGACAGATGTAAAACATGCAACACTTAATAGCTTTAATTAAAAACACACACACAAATCTGACCTCTGTAGAATGATGGAATCTAACACCATCATATTTTGAATCATAATGTAGACTTCATTGAGTATAACCAACAAGGCCCAACATGTTTATTTTATTCCCAGACTAAAATATCCTTCAAAAGAGGCCCTTGTGCACATCTGAATGGAAGGATGCTGCATTGGGCTTTTCATTTTCTTTATACAAGAAAGTAATAAAAACAAGAGGGATAAAACACCCCCTTGCTTGAGGGACAGTGGATAAACAATTTGGTCCCTGGGCATTCGGGCTGAAACTGTGGACACTATAATACAAAAAAGGCTAATATAAGACTGCCTACAAACTCAGAGTTAACTCTGCAACAGTGATATGCCCCTTTTTTGCATTGATGCATTACTGACTCCAGGCTTTGCTAATTCCTGCAGCCTCTTCCTTCCTCTTCCTTCCCTTCCTGTTTTGCCCTTTTTAACCTCTGCCCTGCGACCTTGCGCTTCCTTCTTGTACGACTCTTTCCCCTAGATCTGCCTAATTCCTGAAATCCAGCATTCCCATTTTAAGGGAAAGTCTCTTCACACTTTGCTTACCCTTTTGGTGGAAGTAATAGCTGTACTAAGAACAGACATCAGCTTAATTATTTCTTTATTCTCAGAAATGATTTTGTAATAGTTCTTGGTTTGGATAGTAGAAGGCAAGTTCAAAGAAGCTGAATCTGAAGCAGTATCTAAAAAATCCAAAAGAGAGAGAATCACAAATAATACGGGATTATACATTTATACCATTGGCTGCAGAGGTACAAAGAAGTAGAGTTGCATTAAAATATTTTGGTTAAAAATGTGTTCTGAAGAGTTCACATGAAAAACTCAAACATGTCCTAAAATTTTATGCTAAGAGTTAGATAAGAGCATAAGAAAGTACCTTATCATCTGTGCAGGCCAATATTGTTAGCTTTGGCTGCCTGTAGTCCCTCTGAGTTGTCAGAAAGAGTATTTCCAGCTACAGATGCCTAGGATAGGACTTCTGATTTTCAACATTCAAAGCATTTGCTGTACTACTGAAGTATAGTCCCATTTGTGCAACCTATTGACATCAATGCCTCCAGGCTAGATCTAGGGTTTTCCTGACAGCAGGCATGTAGCCGGTGGGGGGGGGGCTTGAGGGGCTTCAGCCCCCCCCCCCGAAATTATCAGGGTGGTCCGCAAGAAGGCCTTACTGGTACATTATTTAAACTGTTATGGTTATTCATATCATGATCTGATCACCATGCTCAATATATCCCATATGCATGTGGCCATTGGGAAAACGATACAAAAGGTTTGCTAGGGTAGATCCTCAGCGCCCCCCCCCTCAGCCCCCCCCCCCCCCGAATCAAACTCAGCTCCCCCCGAATCAAAATCCTGGCTACAGGCCTGCCTGACAGTGTCTTTTTCAAGTTTCTGAAGGTGTTCAAATGCTATATCTGCTTACGATAGTTTGTTATAACTCACAGCAGACTTTGACTAGCTTTATAATTTAAATCCTATCAGTAATTCCCAAATCCAAAATATCTGAAATATAGATGGCTGAGATATTGACACATTTGGTTTCCGGTCGTTTAATATAAACAAACTTTGTTTCAAGCATAAAATTATTTTAAAATGTGGGTATAAAATTACCTTTAAGTTTGGTGTATACATTTTGTATTTAGACTTGCATCCAATTTCCAAGATATCACATTATGGATATGCACCAAAAAAATAAAAAATACAAAATATTGTCCAAGCGTTTTGGATAAGGGATGCTGATTTTATACACCAAGACATGAAAAAATGTGTGAGAACACACCTCATGTGCTTTTACTACATGTTTTAATATACAAAGCCATCCTTTGTTAGACACATCTGCAAGCTTGTAGTAAGTATGGAAACTATATTAAAATCTATTTGGAAAAACATGTTTTAAAACATGTTTTTTTAAATGCCAGAACTTACTCTGAACAAATGTTGCACATTTTTGAACAGAAAGCAACATTTACTGCACAGAAAATAATAATTCAATGCTAAATAATGTAGAAAATGTAGCTTCTTGGACAGAAACTTGTTTTATTTTTTTAAAAAGCCTGCATGTGAGTTTTGTCCAGAATAACTCCTGAAATGTCAATAGTCTTCAAATAATGCAGGTTTCAAAGATTTTTTGGAACTGGAAGAATCATTAAAATTTTGCTTTGCCTCTTCCAATACAAAATGAAAAAAGAAGTAGACCACCAGCTTCAGGAGGCCGTTCCCCCAAAATACTGAGAATAATCACAATTCTGGTTTTAAAAATAAAAAACTGTATCCAAGATCATGTAAACCAGTGGTTCTCAACCTGTGGGTCCCCATTTGTTTTGGCCTTCAACTCCCAGAAATCCTAACAGCTGGTAAACCCACTGAGATTTCTGGGAGTTGAAGGACAAAACACCTGGGGACCCACAGGTTTGAAACCATTGATGTAAACTATCATAAATAGACATCTTTTAAAATAATTAATATTTGAAAGAAGATTCATAATGATCTACTACAGACTGTTCTGGCCTTTGTGGAAACGGGTCTATACATTACACATTAAGCAAGAAATATGTTTGAGTCTTCCTTTGCCATATTTTAGAATTTCAAAACAGCTGTAAAGTTAGGTTTGGGGCAATCATTGGTTCTTTGCGGGGTTGTTTTGTTTTTTGAGAACAGCAATAGTAATCAATTCCCATTGGCCTATCTGTCTGAGGCTTCTGGAAACTGATTTCAAAAAACACCAGGAGGGCCAAAAGTGTTCTGACTTACATAATTGGAATTCCAAAGCAGGCAAGACTTAGGCATTTTATATGTTTACAGTATAAACTGGCTCTATCCTAGATAGTATACATCTTGCAAAGTATTTTTATATAGTCTGTGTTGGTATGCTGTAAGATTCCAGGGCTGAGAAGTGCTAACAAAACCTTTAAACATCAGTTCTGTCCATGGAAAGAACACTGTGAATTGTAACTTCTCTCATCTTGCATATGCCTTGACTGCAAATCTCTTCCATGTTTTTACTTTGCACTCTGGCTCGGTTCACAAATCTGTTTTGCTTCTGGGCCTTATATATTAGACCACTAATGGGATGAGAGTAGAGACATCACACTGGCAACAAAGATGGGCATGTTCTTCCTGAAACCATAGAGGAGATTCTTGGGGCAGTGAGAGCGACCACCTCATCTCTGACCCATGCCCATCTTGGCTCATTAAATCTGCCAGAGGGGGGTTGCTTGACTGGTTTGTACTGATTATCAATGCATCGTTGGAGCAAGGAATTTTTCCATCTAACTTGAAGCAGGCTGTGGTTCGCCCACTCCTCAAAAAAGCTTCCCTTGACTCCACGGTGCTGAGTAACTACAGACCGATCTCTAACCTCCCTTTTCTGGGCAAGGTGTTGGAGCGGGTGGTCGCTTCCCAGCTCCAGAGTTTCCTGGACGATACCAACTACCTAGATCAGTCACAGTCTGGTTTCAGGCCTGGTCATGGCACCGAGACAGCCTTGGTCGCCTTGGTGGATGACCTCCGTAGAGAACTGGACAGGGGGAGTGTGACTCTGCTGGTTCTCTTGGACATCTCGGCAGCTTTCGATACCATCGATCATGGTATCCTTCTGGGTCGTCTCTCCGGGATGGGCCTTGGGGGCACGGTCTTGTCGTGGCTCCAGTCCTTCTTGGAGGGACGAACTCAGATGGTGAAGCTGGGAGACGCCTGCTCTGACCCCTGGCCTTTGACCTGTGGGGTCCCGCAAGGCTCTATTTTGTCGCCCATGCTCTTTAACATCTACATGAAACCGCTGGGAGAGGTCATCCGGAGTTTTGGAGTTGGGTGCCATCTCTACGCGGATGACACACAACTCTACTACTCCTTTCCACCTAATTCCAAGGAGGCTTCTCAGGTGCTAGGCGAGTGCCTGGCCGCTGTGTCGATCTGGATGAGGAAGAACAAGCTGAAGATCAATCCCGATAAGACAGAGGTCCTCCTGGTCGATCGTAAACCGGATCGGGGTATAGGGTGGTCACCTGTGTTGGACGGGGTTACACTCCCCCTAAAGCCACAGGTCCGCAGTTTGGGTGTCCTCTTGGATTCTTCGCTTACACTTGAGGCTCAGGTGTCGGCGGTATCCAGGAGGGCCTTTGCGCAACTGAGACTTGTGCGCCAACTGCGACCATACCTCGTGAAGGCTGATCTGGCCGGGGTGGTCCACGCCTTGGTCACCTCTAGAATGGACTACTGCAATGCGCTCTACGTGGGGCTGCCCTTGAAGACGGCTCGGAAACTTCAATTGGTCCAGCGGGCAGCAGCCAGGATGCTAACTGGGCTCATTATCAAGAGAGGTCTACCCCTCTGTTTAAGGAGCTCCACTGGCTGCCATTTATTTTCCGAGCCCAATTCAAGGTGCAGGTGCTCACCTACAAAGCCCTAAACGGTTTGGGACCACCCTACTTGCGTGACCGCATCACCATCTACGAACCCACACGCTCGCTTCGGTCATCTGGGGAGGCCCTGCTCGTGATCCCACCTACATCGCAAGCGCGCTTGGTGGGGACACGGGACAGGGCCTTCTCTGTGGCGGCCCCCCGACTTTGGAACGCCCTCCCAAAAGATCTCCGACAGGCCCCCACTCTAGCTGTTTTCAGAAGGAATTTAAAAACTTGGCTGTTCCGATGTGCCTTTTCAGACTAGAAATCCCCACCCCAAGTCCTAGTAGCACCTTAGCATAACTAATCGCTGCTGCACACCGCACTTTTAATCCTACGTGCCTCCTACCATTTCAGCACTTTTAACCCTGTACCCCATTGCGCCGGCCGAACCAGTTTTTAATAATGTCTTGTTGTATTGTCATTGTCGTTATTTGCTTATTGTTTTGATTTGCTCTGCTATTGTTGTGTTATGTTTTCTATTGTATTGTGTTTTGTGGCTTCGGCCTGTGTAAGCCGCATCGAGTCCCTCGGGAGATGCTAGCGGGGTACAAATAAAGTTAATAATAATAATAATAATAAAGATCCGCCTAGTCAAAGCCATGGTATTCCCTGTAGTAACCTAGCTGGACCTTAGGGAAGGCTGAGCGAAGGAAGATAGATGCTTTTGAACTGTGGTGTTGGAGGAAAGTTCTGAGAGTGCCTTGGACTGCGAGAAGATCCAACCAGTCCATCCTCCAGGAAATAAAGCCCGACTGCTCATTGGAGGGAAGGATACTAGAGACAAAGTTGAAATACTTTGGCCACATCATGAGGAGACAGCAAATCCTAGAGAAGACAATTATGCTGGGGAAAGTGGAAGGTAAAAGGAAGAGGGGCCGACCAAGGGCAAGATGGATGGATGGCATCCTTGAAGTGACTGGACTGACCTTGAAGGAGCTGGGGGTGGTGACGGCCGACAGGGAGCTCTGGCATGGATTGGTCCATGAGGCCACGAAGAGTCGGAGACGACTGAACGAATGAACAACAAATGGGATGAGAAATGATCCCATTTGATCTATTTAGAATAATAGATCATGGCAACATTTTGATGCACTTGCTAACAAATCCTAACCAAGGGGAGATTCATGCATACACACGCAAGAGTAAAAGTATTACCAAGGATGTTTTCAACTTCAGTTTGTTGCATTTCATTCTCAGAATCACCATCACCATCATTTTGTAAAGCAGCCATTTTTCTTTCTAGCATGCCTTTCTGTGGGAAAACGAAGAAGAAAAAGATTTGGTGGTGGCGGCAAACTGGATATAAAGTATCATATCCTCAAAGCTCTCAGATGCACACGACCACATACCTTGGACAGTCTCTCCTTACTCCATTGGCCAACTCCTTTCATAACACTTACAATAGTGTCTACAGCTCTGCTGAGTGTTTGCTGGACTTCCTCAAGAGATGGCATTATAGCAAAATTCGGGATGGAAAGAATAACATTTGCCTGAAATATAGGCTGAACAACTGGCTTCTGCTTAAGAGCATTCTCATTATCTAGGTGGAAATACAAAACAAAGTACTTATTATGCTTCTTGACTGTGGAGGAAAGTATGTTCCATGTCTTCTAACCAACCCTAGTGGCTCATTTTATATTAGAACAGGATATACTTGGAAAAAATAGTGGTATCTGCTGCTAAGAAAGTACGAGATGCCCACTCTTCTGGTTTGGCTTGTACTGTTCAAGTGAAATGAAGCCTCTCTGTTCAAACTTAACATAGCAAGTGCAAAAAAGATGCCGGGTGGGTGCTGTCATATCCAGCGTCTGGTCCATGCTTGCCAAGCAAACATGAAAATTGGAGAATAAGAATAATGGCTTGGCATTTGCTATGTGGAAATTGTATTTGTCTTCATTAAAAACTCAAAGGAATGGCATACATTAGATTTCCAATATCTGCATTGAGCTCTTTGTCTTCATTAAAAACTCAAAGGAATGGCATACATTAGATTTCCAATATCTGCATTGAGCTCTCCATAGCACAAAAACACATGCTGTGAGATCACGTTGAACCCAATAATTTCTTTTCAAAGAGCACCATTCTGTCAATGTGGAAGCAGGCATGTAGCCAGTGGGGGGCTTGGGGGGCTTCAGCCCCCCCCCCCCAATTCTCAGGGTGGTCCGCGCGAAGGCCTTACTGGTACATTATTTAAACTGTTATGTTTATTCATATCATGATCTGATCACCATGCTCAATATATCCCATATGCATGGGGGTATTGGGGTAACGATACAAAAGGTTTGCTAGGGTAGACCCTCTTTCACTCTGACTCAGCCCCCCCCCCCCCCCCGAATCAAACTCAGCTCCCCCCGAAACAAAATCCTGGCTACGGGCCTGTGTAGAAGAAAACACTTATCAGTGAAGGATTATTTCATAACAAGTTTTAATAGCAGAATTCACTGTTGTTCAAAAGAAAAAAGAGTTTATATTTCTTTTTAAAGTTTTTTTCATTTCTATTTGTGTACTGTCGCACGCTGGGCCTGTACAAAGACTGCAGACAGGACATAAATTCTGTGTAACCAACGGGATGCCAGGGCTGCCTATTAAAGGCCTTTGGATTTCCTTAAACAGAGTCTTTAGATTGCTTAAAGGTTCAACAAAGTTCTTTATTATTGAAATCAAACAGGTACTTCAAGGCTTTCTTAATAGTCTATTGGCTCTCTCAATCTTGTCCACAGGGGACAGGCACTATCTTCATAACTGTATTTTGACTAATGGGAAATCCTTAACCTCTTATCTGGGCAGTCTGTCTTTGCCTCTGTTGGCATGGAGCCCCTACACCCGGTACCAACTGCTTCTGGCTGCCGCGAATGGCCCTTACCAATCAGAGTCCTTTGTAGACTTCCAGGGGGAAAAGTGTTCAGGTTTCAGTGATGGCTGGCTGAAGCGCTGTAGGACCGGATTCCCTCAGCAAAGGAGCTGTAAGGCTGTAAAATCCTCAGCAAAAAAGCTGTGCTGAGACTGTATTTCTCTTGCCAAGCTATGGGGCTGTATATCTCCCTGGCCAAGTTATGGGGCTGTATATCTCCCCGGCCAAGCTGTAAAAGAAGAAGCTTTCTACAGGAGCTCCTGGTTTTATGTCCTGTATGAAAGACTTCTCTGTGTGGACTGACCCAAAATGGTTCCTATTCCCTCCAAAACCTAAAAAGGGAGCGGGACCAGGGAACCTAATGATAATTGACAGGTCATAGATCCAAAAAATGCAAATTAAGGAAAGCCATCTAACTACAAAAGCATAGAACATTAAAATACATGCAGTAATCTACAAATAGCAAGATAAGCTGGAGCTCCTGGTGCGGCTGTACCAGAACAATTTGAATCTGTTTGCACTTCCAAAACTTCAGTTAAACGGGAAAAAATGCACCTTTCCTCTCCCATCCATTAACACAAGAGTGAATTACACCAATATGTCAAGGAAAAATGGATTCATGAATGTAGAAATATAAAGTGCTTAGTTTGATTACTAGGGCCTGTTTTGAATATAATATGTAACTGTGAAATACAGTCCTGTCTTTCTATTGAACATTGCTTGGTAAACTAGGGAACATTTAAACTATTTCAAGAAATGTGTCCAGCTGCAGAGGGAAAGCAGTAGCTACCTAAGAAGCTGATAATAGAAGAAGCTTGAATGCGCTTGCGTATGGTCTCCAGGGTGTTGCGAGTAACCTTCAGAAGAGCATCCACATTGCGATGGCTGAAATGAGACAGCAGTTCTTGGGCTTCTTCTTCTAGCATTTCCATTTCTTTCTTCTTTTTCTTAGTTAAAGGAGTAGATAATGCTGTTGAAAGTTGGCTAGGAGTGTGTGATGAAGCTAAGATGTCTGGTGGGCCATCATCTTCTGCTGCTGGGAAGAACAAGTAATTGAATTAGAGTTCTGCTCACATTCTAAGAAAAATCTTAGTATCTGATGTAGAGATATTGTGCCTTATGCATGTAGCTATATGGCTTCATGGTTGTCGGAGATCAGGATTTGTGCCATTGTATCTTATTCTCTGTTGCTAATAGGCAAGTCCCAAAGAGAATTTGACTGATGTGGAGCCCCTACACCCGGTACCAACTGCTTCTGGCTGCCGCGAATGGCCCTTACCAATCAGAGTCCTTTGTAGACTTCCAGGGGGAAAAGTGTTCAGGTTTCAGTGATGGCTGGCTGAAGCGCTGTAGGACCGGATTCCCTCAGCAAAGGAGCTGTAAGGCTGTAAAATCCTCAGCAAAAAAGCTGTGCTGAGACTGTATTTCTCTTGCCAAGCTATGGGGCTGTATATCTCCCTGGCCAAGTTATGGGGCTGTATATCTCCCCGGCCAAGCTGTAAAAGACGAAGCTTTCTACAGGAGCTCCTGGTTTTATGTCCTGTATGAAAGACTTCTCTGTGTGGACTGACCCAAAATGGTTCCTATTCCCTCCAAAACCTAAAAAGGGAGCGGGACCAGGGAACCTAATGATAATTGACAGGTCATAGATCCAAAAAATGCAAATTAAGGAAAGCCATCTAACTACAAAAGCATAGAACATTAAAATACATGCAGTAATCTACAAATAGCAAGATAAGCTGGAGCTCCTGGTGCGGCTGTACCAGAACAATTTGAATCTGTTTGCACTTCCAAAACTTCAGTTAAACGGGAAAAAATGCACCTTTCCTCTCCCATCCATTAACACAAGAGTGAATTACACCAATATGTCAAGGAAAAATGGATTCATGAATGTAGAAATATAAAGTGCTTAGTTTGATTACTAGGGCCTGTTTTGAATATAATATGTAACTGTGAAATACAGTCCTGTCTTTCTATCGAACATTGCTTGGTAAACTAGGGAACATTTAAACTATTTCAAGAAATGTGTCCAGCTGCAGAGGGAAAGCAGTAGCTACCTAAGAAGCTGATAATAGAAGAAGCTTGAATGCGCTTGCGTATGGTCTCCAGGGTGTTGCGAGTAACCTTCAGAAGAGCATCCACATTGCGATGGCTGAAATGAGACAGCAGTTCTTGGGCTTCTTCTTCTAGCATTTCCATTTCTTTCTTCTTTTTCTTAGTTAAAGGAGTAGATAATGCTGTTGAAAGTTGGCTAGGAGTGTGTGATGAAGCTAAGATGTCTGGTGGGCCATCATCTTCTGCTGCTGGGAAGAACAAGTAATTGAATTAGAGTTCTGCTCACATTCTAAGAAAAATCTTAGTATCTGATGTAGAGATATTGTGCCTTATGCATGTAGCTATATGGCTTCATGGTTGTCGGAGATCAGGATTTGTGCCATTGTATCTTATTCTCTGTTGCTAATAGGCAAGTCCCAAAGAGAATTTGACTAATGTCAAGGAAACGTTTAGAGATCTCCCAAAACATGAAGATTAATCCTAAATGAAGTAGAAACAGCCACTTAATCCCAATCAAAATGGAGATACTTACTATGTACTATGTAATGAGTTCTATAAGTGCCGCAATTCCAAAATCAACATGTGTGACAGCTGCGCCCATATCTTTAGATGCCAGATCCGGCCATGGTAATCCATGCCTTAGTCACATCCCGCTTGAAATACTACTTACCTTCATCAATTTCCTCAGTTCTACTTTCAGTATCACTTTTGTTTTGTGCATCCATATCCAATAACATATTGATAAGCTCATTGGTTGCTTCTTCTACTAATGAGCTTTTCAGATGCAGCATGTATGCACCCTTAGTACAGAGTTCCTGAAAATAAATGGAGTATTGATAGTAGTTTGATTTAAGTCTAGTTTAGCAATGCCAATGGCTCAAATTATATCATGTGGTGCATATACCGAGGAAAAGATCAAACTCAACTTTGAGAGACGTGGATTTTGTTTCATCATTGCTCTTCTATAATGGAAGGCTCTAATGGAATAGCTGAATTTTCTATGAATCAAGGGAAAGGGGAAAATGAATAATTTCCTCTTCCAACTGCAGCTAATTTCAGGTTCTCTCTGGGGGTTATCTCCATCTCTGGACATCCTAGTATGCAATATGTGATGATGGTTAAACTAGATAGCCAAAATCACCACCAACACTCCACTTAAGCATTTTTAAGTATTGGAATTTCAGCATATGTTTATGAGAAATTATCAGGCTTGTTGGTACTATTTCAGGTGACTTCTGATAAGTATTCACAGATGCATCTACATAACATTCTCCTTAGGCAAAGATACAGACATGGGTATTTAACTTCATAATATTACTTTATGTGGAAGGCATTTTTTATTCATCACATCATTTTATATGGCCAGCATATTATATTTTAATAAGAATATGTATTGTCGAAGGCTTTCATGGCTGGAGTCACTGGGTTGTTGTAGGGTTTTTGGGCTGTATGGCCATGTGCTAGAACATGGCCATACAGCCCGAAAAACTAGTATTTCCAAGCAGTTATCAGTCTATTGTTTCTTTAGGAAGAGCATGCATTTATGGGAGCAGTCACATTGCTTCTATTAGTATGAAAGCAGAAAAACATAGTTAAGACAATTGTCCTTCATCTCCCCTAAAAACTAGACCTATATAATAATACCTTGGTCATGTGAAGAAATTGCTCACAGGTCAGTGGATCATCTTCTGGAAGGTTGCAGAGGGGCACTGTGCTCATTTCTTGAAGAACAGCATTAATACGAAATTCTATCAAGTCATTTATTCGATCTAGCAGCAGCTCAAGGTCAGCTTGAAAGACAAAGAGGAGAGCGAATATAGTTCACAAGTCTGTGACTTTCAGAAATGACCTTTTCTTCTTTTGAGCAAGAACTTGTTAATATGTTAAGAGAATATGGAAACTTTTACAACCATCATTAAATAACATCCTTCTTACATAACAGTCAGATTGCTTTTCAGCTCGAAAACATCTATGAGGTCAGCAGAAAAATATCAAGTGCAATTGTTCTTTATAAGAAACTCAAAGGTAAACCAAAACTGTGCAAGATATTTTGATACAGCCCTCAACGTGCTGAGGAAGTTTGGTAGCTGACACACCTTTTGGAACCTTAGCTGCTACTAAATAGTATAGCAGTATTAGGAAAGTATACATCTGGTGGATGACAAGAGGAGAGGGGGACTAGCTCTCCCCGAGCTACAATTATACTATGACGCCGCTGCGTTAAGCTGGATCAGAGACTGGGCGACACTCAGCAAAGAGAAGATCCTAGCAGTGGAAGGGTTTGATATAAACCAGGGATGGCATGCTTATCTCTGGAGAAATAAGGACAAAAAAGAAAAACTCTTTAAAAACCATCCAGTAAGGGCCGCTCTAATCAATACTTGGAATAAGTATAAAAACAAATTCCACCAAAGGACGCCAATGTGGTTTTCCCCCACCGAAGCACACCACAAAAGGGAGATACCTAGGAAGATATGGCTTACATATAAACAACTCATTAACATCAGGGGGCAGGAAATAACACTAAAATCCAGAGAAGAACTAAACCAAGCAGATGCCTCTATCTCCTGGTTTCATTACCACCAGATTAGAGAAAACTTCAGAATCGACGAAAAAGTAGGCTTTGAAACAAAAATTTCTTTCTGGGACAACATTTTAACAACTGAAACTAAACTCATAAGAAAGATATACAACCAGCTATTAATTTGGGCCACAGAGACAGAACAAGTGAAGACCAACATGATAACCTGGGCAAGAGATATAGGCCATTCAATACCTCTGGCTGACTGGGAAAAAATCTGGAAAAATAAAATTAAATATGCATACGCCACCGATATTAAGGAGAGTTGGTATAAGATTTTCTATAGGTGGTATTTAACCCCGGAAATCTTGGCCAAAATAAATAAAAACAAAAAAGAAGATCGATGTTGGAAATGCGAGAGGGAAAAAGGCACATTCCTACACATGTGGTGGAATTGTAAAAGGATCAAAAAATTATGGTCACAAATCCACAGATCGATCGAAAAAATATTAGAAGTTAAATTCGATCCAAAACCGGAAATACTATTATTAGGGCTCCACAATCTTAAACTAGATAAAAATGAAGATAAAATACTCTTTTATCTAATAACAGCAGCTAGATTGGTCATAGCAAAAACGTGGAAAAATAAAGAAGTTCCATCATTGGAACACTGGATTGACAAGATATTTGATATAATAAACATGGATATCTTGACACAGAGAATGTCCCAAAGTTATAGGAAACCTCAAAAAACCAATTGGAACTCAGTAATAAAATTTATAAAAGAGGAAAACAATGGGTTGTACACAATAGAAATATAATAGCATTCCAAGAAAATGATTAAATGTCAAAGAAAAAACAAGGGTTTAATTGCCCGGAGTAATTAACTACAATGAAACTTTTTATATTCTCAAGATAGTTAGCCATAAGGCACAAGACAAAATGTAATAAGTTTATTCAGACTATAGTATGGAGGAAGATGGGGTAAAAAAAAATGTAAAAGTTAAATTTAATATGCTAAACCAAATATGTTTGTACCACGACGGATAAACCTGGAAGTACCTAACCCCCCTCCCCTTGTTGTCCTCCCCCCCTATCACTGGCCCTCTCCCCACACCCGTGAACACCACCTCCCCCTCCCCTCCCCAACCCTCCTCTACCCACCCCCCCTCTTTTTTCTGTAACCCACCCTTCATACCCACTACCTGTTTTTAATAATGTGTATGTTTATGAAAATTAATAAAAATATATTTAAAAAAAAAAAGAAACTCAAAGGTAAACCAAAACTGTGCAAGATATTTTGATACAGCCCTCAACGTGCTGAGGAAGTTTGGTAGCTGACACACCTTTTGGAACCTTAGCTGCTACTAAATAGTATAGCAGTATTAGGAAAGTATGACCTACAACAGAATTTTTTTTAAAAAAAAATATGTATGTCTTCACAAGACTTATTTTTCCTTACAACAGAAAAAGAAATGCCTGGAGCCCTCACTAAAGTGAAAATGACAGCAAGTGTTACCCAATGTAAATACACACAAGTATAGGAAACAAATGCAATGGGACTATTTACAATCGTGTAACAAACATAATATTCATGTTTTCCAAATAATTAGTCAGATCTTCCAAAAGTCATATGGACAAACTTTAACATATCCAAAATAGTCCCCTATGAGTTCAAGATTGATTTTCTTACAGTTTGGTCAGCAACTAGGGCCATGCGCTTCATGTATAGCCGTAAGTATTAGTTTACCCATATCTCATCCAAATGACATTTTCACATCAGCAAAGAGAAGAGGAACAGGTCCATGTTATCAGGACATATTAACTAGAGATAGCAACAAAGTTCAAACAAAAGGTGAACTTAGCAATTATCCTAGCTGAGGATTAGTTTAGCTAACTGTCTTCCTGGTATCATTTAAGGCATTTTATCAAAGGGTGCATCTACATTGTAGAATTAATGAAGTTTGACACCACTTTAACTGCAATGGCTCAATACTATGGAATCATAGGAGATGTAATTTTACAAGGTTTTTTGTCTTTTCTGACAAAGACTATTGGTGCCTCACCAAAGCACTATTCCCAGGATTCCATACCATTGAGCAATGTCAATTAATATTGTGTCAAACTGCTTTCATTCTGCAATATCAGGATTTCCCACACCATAGAGCAACGGAGGTTGGAAGATGATTTTGCTTTTCCTCTTCAGGATGGAGATCTGCTGTAATGATTTGCCAGGAAATGATAAGAGGCAGGGCCTAGCCTGCTAGTAAAATGCAATTCACCCTCCACCTTTCCTTAACACATCACTACACCTCCTTACACAGTGTTATAACTTTGGTTGCTATGGGCTAAGTAGAACCCCCCCCCCCCCCCCCCCCCCCCCCCCCCCCACCACCACCACCACCACCCTTTACCCGGCCTACACTGTCATGGAGAATTGGACAATTTGCTAAGGGTGGTGTCTTTAATAAGCCTCCATGGCAAGTGTTGGGGGAGATACAAACTGGTGATATGCCTTCTGGAGCATTTTTGTAGAATTGGAATTTGGAACTGCCCCTGAGTATCCTATGATATGCAGGGTTGGAGAAAAAAATTTCCTGTCCTTGGGGCTGGTCTCTAGGTCTCTGCCATCTCTGGAGGCTTAGTGGCCTGAGCCTCCCACCCTCTTACTAGCCTTTCAATTCAAACTGGTGTGGGAGAAACCCTGACTTTCTGGGATTTCTCTAAGGGGCTATGGTGTTTTTGCCCAGCAGAGGCTAGGGGATCTGATCTGGGGAGACTGGTGGCTCCCACCACTCCCATTCCAAATTGCTCCCCCCATTTAGATTTGGTTGTCACACAAAAAACAATTCGTAATAGGTAACAGCTAATAAAGTTGTCCTTATATTATCCCATCTTTGGTGATGGATCTCTATTCCTCAGGTTGGGCAGCAAAGACACAGCCAATATTAGAAATACTGGATCTAACTGAACTGAACAGTAGGGCTGGGCGGTTTCGTTCGCTAATTTCGTAATTCGTTATTGATTCTTATTTAAATTAGCTTACGATCCGATATTGAGCCATGCAGGAGCAACTAAAAATTGAAACGAATTTTTCAATTTATTTCGTAATTGTTTCGTAATTGGTTCAAAATCGTTTCGAAATCGTTTCGAAATCGTTTCGAAATTGTTTCGTTATTATTTCCGTATGTCTGGTGGAAGTTTTATAGTTGTTTGTTTTATCAGTGATAAAAAAATAAATTATTACACCAACAGTCAACAACAGAGGGAGAGGGAAGCTTCAGAAGTTCCCCCTGTCCCATTTGGAGGTTTTTTTAGCGTATTGCGCAATCGCGTCCGCCATTAACGAATCAATTCGAAATTTACAAAATTTCGTAAATAACGAAAAAATTTTAAAGAAAAATTTGGAATTCTTTTAAAAAATGAAACGCAATGGACCCCCTAAAAACGAAACGAGTTTAGAAACAAATTTTTCCATTGTTACCCAGCCCTACTGAACAGTCATACACAAAATCTCAACATGCATGTGACTTTGCATGTGTATGCTTATAGCTCTCTTGGGGAAGTATCAGACACCCTGTTGATAAACATACCAAGTTTGTTCAATATATTCTGCAAATACATCTCAATATTTAGGGATGTCCAGGTCAGTGTGGTCATTCCAGGCTGTATAGCCTCATCCACTTTTGCCACATGGGGAGCCATTAGCACATGAAGAGGAGCTTGGATTTTGGATTTAACTCTCTTATATTCTGCCAGCATCATCTGAAATGAGAACCAATGGGGAATATAAGCATACGGTGGACTCCATTGTTCATTATACATTCTGAGCTGTCCCCTATTGACTTCAAGGCTTATTTCAATAACCTACATATTGCAACCTGCTAGATTTGGCAACCATGTTGCAGCTGCATTCCCAGGCAACAAAATCAGCCTTCTCAAGTCCATGTTAAGTCGCCATAGCCTTTGGTGAGAGTTATTGAAGTGATTGGCTTGACCTTGTAGGAGCTGGAATGGTGACAGCTGACAGGGAGCTCTGGCGTGGGCTGGTCCATGAGGTCACAAAGAGCTGGAAGCAACTGAACAAATAAACAACAACATTGGAATTGCAGCTGAACTACTTGTGAATGTATTGTCGAAGGCTTTCAGAGCCAGGATCACTGGAGTGTTACCTGTAGCATAATTTACTTTTTCAAGGTGGATGACATAACACCTTTGTTGTTGTTGTTGTTTATTCACTCAGTTGCTTCCAACTCTTTGTGGCCTCATGCACCAGCCCATGCCAGAGCTCCCTGTCAACCGTCACTACTCCCAACTCCTTCAGAGTCAAGCCAGTCACTAACATTACTTTATTTCACCACACCACTTTATATTTCCCCAGTTTTTACTAGACAAGAGAGCTACATCAAAGGTAGCAATCCTGTTTTCTACCATAACTATGCCAGCCTAAGTAGGGAATCAAGAGGCAGTGCAATTCCAGAAGTAAAATGACTACAGGCACAACATAGGAAAGAGTGACATTAAAAATTATCTCAAAACACAAAACTGTTCTGATGATGTCATTAAGCATGATGCTTAAGCAACTGTATTTATTATGCCATTCAACGAAAAGAGAAATATACATCCTCATTTTTCAAGGCAATTCTCTCACCATGAAATCTTTCTTCCTTCCCCTGAGAACTAAGTAAGAAGAGCCAAACCCTAAAATCTGGGATCCCAAACTCTGATGGCCTCTATGCTGCTTATGAACTGTCAGGACACCTTGCCTGGTAACTGAAATGGCCATATCTTCCATCCCTGTGCTACCACTCTACACCCAAAAGTATATTCACTGGCATGACAGAGCATTGTATCAGCCTAAGTGAAAAGGATGATTCTGTGCAAATTTAACACTATACAAATACATTCAACAGAAAATACTTGACAGCTATTGAAATAAGAAAGGAAACTATCTGATCAAGTTAAAAGTACTAGAGATTCCTAAAGAGTTTTTTTTTTTGATGCTGCTTTCCATAATAATATTCTGAAGGAAGCCAAAATGGTTGCGCATAAAGACTTTTCCACCTGGAGATAACAGTTTTTACACAAGCAGGATGGAAACTTATCCTTCACATTTTTTTTTTAGGAATTGCTAATAAAATTGCATTCAAAGTGCTGGAATCTCCTGAAACCCCAACAGTTATATTTTAAGCAATGCAAAAATACCTGCAGTTTATTCACGTCCTTTTTGTAAGAGTCACTTTTTTGCTGAAGAGCAATGGCAAATGGTGGTATTTCTAGCCCCATGCGAGCCATGCACTGAGTTTCTCTTATTAAAGTGAGAATCTCTGGATCAAAATTCACAAAGATTTCTCCAGTCTCTGGAGCTTTCACTAGCAATGATGCCTGAAGTCCTGCTTTACTTAGCTGCACCTGTACACAAGAAATGCACATAAGATATCAGGCAAAGCAAAATTTGTTTGGACTGGCTTTTTTCCAAACCATTGTTAAACAGAGATGGAAGCAGATGCAAGTTGACTATTCATTATCTGAAATGCTTGGGATCAGAAGTGTGGTGTATTTTAAAAAAATATTGGATATAAACAATGAGATATTTTGGAGTCATATATAAATCTGAATTCATTCAGTTTTATAATTACACACATAGCCTAAAGGAAATTTTATACATTATATTTTAAATAATTTTGTACATGAAATAAATTTTGTGTACATTAAAAGCAAAGATGAAAGTTTTTAAGATCATGTCAGGGGCTGCTGTGGTTTTATATATTTTAATAGATTTAATCTGAATTGTTTTTGATATTAATGATGTTTAATACTGTATTAAAGTTTGTAGATTTGTATATTTAAATTGTATTGTAATGATTTTATTGTTAGCCACTTTGAGTCTCCTTGTGGAGAGAGAAAGTGGGATACAAAGGAGGAGGAGGAGAAAGAGAAAGAGAAAGAGGAGATCATCTTAGCCACTTATGTGAACAATTCTGAATTTTGGAATTCCAGATAAGGAATGGTCAATTCACTACTCAAGAATCCCAGCCATTAGTACCCATGATCAACGATGAAGGAAGCCATAATCCCAAACAACTGGAGAGCACCAAAATAAACAAAAATTATCTAGACCAGTAGTTTTCAACCTATTATAAGCATCTGGCCAACTACGAGACAAACCAGTGTCAGAATCCCGTTCTACAAATTAGTTGGAATGATTCTGAAAAAAGTTTTTAATTGATTGTCTTTTTATGAAAACATTTCAACATGGATATTTGTGATCTTTTGGCAGTGTTTGGCAACAGAAAACTGACAAAAACCAATAGATTTAACACTGACAGATGAAATATTTCTTTCAGCAAGCTAAAGATTTCCCATCATCATTATCATCAAGACTTGGAGCCTGGGCTTTCATTTTCTCCCTTTTCTTGATAATCCTTTCCATATGCTAGATCACCCTTTCCATGTGCTTTGGAATTCACTACCCAAGAATCCCAACTAGTATTACCCATGGTCAGTGATGAAGGAAGCCATAATCCTAGACAACTGGAGAGCACCAAAATAAGCAAAGATGATCTAGACCAGTGGTTCTCAACCTGTGGGTCCCCAGATGTTTTGACCTTCAACTCCCAGACATTATTTATTTATTATTTATTTACTGTCCTTGTATACCGCCGTTTCTCAGCCTAACTGGCGACTCAACGCGGTTTACAACAAATATACAGTACACAGTATACAATTAAAACCGTAAAAAACATAATACACAATATTTCACATAAATCACAATCCAATACATCTCCTAACTAAAATCGTGGTCCAATTGCATCATCCATATTACCAATCCGTAGTCGACACATTCATTGCACCGAATTAACCAAATGCCTGCTTGAACATCCAAGTTTTTAGTCTTTTTCGGAATACCATCAGCGAGGAGGCTGATCTTACCTCCATGGGAAGGGCGTTCCAGAGCCGAGGGGCCACCACAGAAAAGGCCCAGACATCCTAACAGCTGGTAAACTGGCTGGGATTTCTGGGAGTTGTAGGCCAAAACACTTGGGGACCCACAGGTTGAGAACCACTGCTCTAGACTGTTGAGACTTCCTCAAGGCCGTAATAAAACTTCCCTGTCTGACTCTCCAAATTGTTTTTAAACAGGTGATGCAAAAATCTCCACCTTCTGTATATCAAGTCAGTCGCCTATGTGCAGGAAGCCTGAGCTGTGGCACCCATCTCACCTTACTACAAAGTGTCCGTAATGCTGCCAAAGCAGAATTCTATGTCACGAATTTAACTAGTCATGTAATCGCCTTACAAACATATACTTTAGTTTTTGATAGCAAGGCTCTATTGTTGTCATCCAGTATTTCATCAACAGAGAGACATATCCTGAAGCTACAAAAAGAACCTGGGTAGAAATGCCTCTGGATAACATTTTATGTTTGATTTGTACTTCTTGTAGGGTTTGAGGATTATTGCACTGCAAAGCTTAAATCTAACAGCTAGTCTCAATTAGTACAGAGCTGTTTGTTGAATCAAATTATGCACTCTGCACTTCTGTAGATCCCATTAGTTCAATGGGTCCATACTAATTAAGACTAACAATTGGATGTATACTCCAGCCAACATGATGCAAGCCCACTCCAGAACATGAAAACCAAACCAGGAGAAGCAGCGGTTGTTGTTTTAAATAGGTTTATTGAATATTTTATAATATAAACCAGAAATGTCATTAAGCAAACATTAAAATCCAGTCATTCATTAAACCCTAGAAATATTCTAATAACATGATTGTCATTTTTCAATCAACTGGGAATATGACTACAATGCATAGCTAACTGCTATTACAAGAAGACATATAAGACAATTAAACTCAAGTTTTTTAGATTTGATTGACATTGAGAACAAGACATGTCATGCAAATTCTACTCTGAAAATATTCAGCATTCTGTCTTACCTGTTGAAGCCATCCTCTGTGATAGACCACCTCAAACTCTAGAAGGATTTTAGCCACCCTGTTGTAATTGCGGATAATGGGTTTTGCCTCTGCTGTCTGCAGAACTGTGGAGTTGTTTTGGAAAAGACTTATGGGCTCCTGGATTCTCTGAAAAAGCTGCCGTGCCCACAAGATCTTACCAGCCATTGGAGGAAGGTTACGTCCCAATGGGGGGTCGTTCTTTTGCTTGGAGTAGAGTTTGGAGACCACCTCAATGTCATGGCCATAGTTCTGAAGAATTACCTGGTATTTCTCGTCAATGCCAAGGTTGGGGATTCCTAGCCTAATATGGAGGAAGAAACACAGTCCTAGACACTGGGAAGTGTTCGACTTGTGATTTTATGATACGAAATCCAGCATATATATCTCATTTGCTGTGACATAGTGTGTTTTTGTGTCAGTAAAATAATAATAATAATTTATTATAACCTGACCTCTCTCCCCAAGGGGACTCAGTAGTGGATACGGGTGTTTAACACAGCATAGTTTCTTGACATAGAATAACACAAGTTAGAGGGATCAACACATGACAATATACTAATAGTCTTTTGTTTGCTGAAAAGGGAAAATCAAGATTGAATTTAACACTATAAATGATTTAATCTAAATCTGGATGCTAATGCCAGCTAAGGTAGACTCATCAGATCAATGGAGTTTCCATAAATTTTGATATAATGTTTTTACTTAATAATAAGCATAATCATAATCATAATAAAAACTTTATTTGTTTACTGCCCTATCCCCCCCCCCCCCCCCCCAAAGGGACTCGGAGTGGTTTCCAAATTATAAGGCAAAATATTCAATTGCAAACAAGAAAAAGACAAATTAAAATAGAAACATCATAAAACACAAAAATCCTACTAAAACACAGCAATAAAATTTTAAATCAATTGTAATTATAACTCGATCGACAAGGTTCCACAAAACCAATGGCCAAGTCTACAAAATGGCCATGGTCAACTATAAAAGGGTTGGACAAGGGATAGTGCCTAATTGAATGGGGTTACTTTCATTTTGGACTAGAAAATGGACATGGAACTGTCATTTGCTTGAACCACTAATGTGTATGGACTCCAAGACACAACAATTAACAGTGGCCCATAATATGTTATGCTATTTTAAACATATGAGACAAATGGCACCAGATGTGATCTCTGTCAACAGAAAATCACATCATTTACTCTAGTCTCAGATAAGGTGTGGCTAATGTATGAAATGAAATGATAGGACCTCACTGTTGCTGGAATTATGCATGATAATGAAACTGTATGGGATTGAAGTTCAATATCATTGAGCACAATTTACAATATTTAGTTCAAAAGCAGATTGAGAAGAATTGCAAAGATATTTGTGTTTTACTATTTTTAATTTTTTTTATTTATATGCTGCCTTTCTCCCAAGACGTGATTTAAGACAGTTCACAATTTTTAAAACAATTAAGTAAAACATTCATTTACAAAAATGAATATTTTTTGGAAAAAAATGCTTAAACATTCAAAGTTACCCCAAATGAAACTGAATAATTTCCTTTTTTTTACCTTTCAAATTTCTTCAGCATATATAGAGCTCTTTCTGTATTTGTAATGTTTTCAAAGGTAATGTCCATGAAAGTCTGCAATTGTTGCTGCAGAAGGAAACCATGAAAATCTTAGATAAGCATATTGTGCTGGAGTTGCAGCATATTGTGAAAAGTGGATTTCATAATTCCACCCTTCTCACGCCAAAAGGGACTTATGTCAGAAGAAATCTCAAATAGGACCCAGTCAGACAGAGGACCTTTCTTCTAAAAAAAAAAAAACTAGAGCAGGAATGGTATTCTTTATCAGCCTAGGGTTCTCTTTTGCTTATGCCTCATCTCTCGAGGGGGGACACACATGGCAGTGGTAAATGAGCAGGGACCATTTTTCTCGCTTCATCTTCACTCAGACAAATACCCTTCTTTCACATATACAGAGAGAATATTTATACATATATATACATATACATATATATATGCAAATATCATAACCTCCAACATTTCAGACAAACATTGGGATAAATTGGCAAACATTATCAATGAGGAAGAAGAGATAAGCTAACAAAGACTGTAGCAGTTTGCTTTTGCTAGAGCCAACAAGGGAAGACAAGATTCTGCAGAAAATGACATAGGGACACCGGTTCAAAGTGTAGTTTCCCATGAGAATGTTCCTACAGGGTATAGGGATGATAGTTTACTCCCTGACCCAGAGAGTTCCCAAGATTTGGGGTTTGAAAACAACTTGACACCTGGAGAAACTAATGAGCAGATAGATAATAAGCACATAGACAGACGGCTGGAATTTAGCCAAAACAGACAGCTCAGCCAAGGCCTTCGCCGTTCTACTAGGCTTCGAGAGATAAGGGCGAGAGGCAGTTAAAGAAAACGAAACTAGTTTCTGGGTGTTGGGATATAAAGTTTTCACCAGGGAAAAAATAGTTAGATGAAGCATTGTTTCAGAATCCTGCTAAGTCCTAGTTCTTGTTCTATGGAAGTCTTGCTTGGAAGATTCATGTTAAGGATTTCTTGTTCATGGTTTGACTCTTTGTCTCTTGGGATTATATACTCGTGCTGTGGGTCAATGTTTTCGTGGTTCTTTGGATTTTATTACAAAACTCTGAACTTTGCTTTTGAACTTTGCTGAACACTGTCTTGAGATACTTTGTTCCTGCTTATCTTCCTACTTTATTTGGACTTATCAATATTTTATTATTTTATCATGGTTTAATACATTTGTTATACATTGTTTGTTTTACAGCAGATACATATTATTCAATACAACCCATACTTTTGGCATTTAGTGTTATTTTTCTGCTTATACATATTGTCTATCCCTCACAGCTGTGCTCCCCTCTCCCCTCTCAAGCCACAGCTTTTACATGTCATCTGTCCAAAATTTCAATTCTTCTTGTGGAGGTAACTTTCCTTCTTTATTTTTTAATCCTTTTTCAATAAATTTTCTCCATACATCATCAAAATCACTTTGTTTCCATATACCTCTTTTAACTTTTAATATACATGTCAGCTTATCATTTATTGCCAATTTCCATACTTCCTTGTACCACTCCTCTATTTGTATATTTATTTCTTTTTTCCAATTCCTTGCTATAAGCAGTCTTGCTATTGTTAATAAATTTGTTATTGCTTCTTTATCCTCTTTTTTCAATTGTTTATTATTATATAATGATAATAAAGCTATACTAGGACTTCTTTCTATTTTAATATTCATTATATCTTCTATTTCTCTAAATACTTTCCCTCAAAAATTATTTACATATTTACATTGCCACCACATATGTATATATGTTCCTGGTTCTTGACATCCTCTCCAACAATTTTTTGAATAGTTTTTATTTATATGTGCTATTCTTACTGGTGTTAAGTACCATTTCCATATTAATTTGTAATAATTTTCTTTAACCCATATTGATAAGTTTTTAGATGTCTTTGTCTCCATAATTGTTGCCACTTTGTTTCATTATCTACTTTCTTAAAGCATATATTTTTACCTCGCTGTTTTTAATTAACTTAAATAAAAAGGATTGTTTTCCTACTCAACGTGTGGTGTTTTAAAGTCATAGGGTTATTCTTGTTCTGGAATGCAACAGCTTAAAAAAACCTTCTCATTACAGTATAGGGGCATACTACAGTAATTCCGGTGTACAGGAGAATGAGAGGGGAGCTGGAGTTGCAGCAGATGGGGAGGGAGGTTGACTTTTTCATGCTCATGCTCATCTGTGATACATTTCCCTAGCATTTGGGCAGGAAGGCTTTTCTCAAGTATAAGTGCTGCTACAAATGAGATGAGGTAACAAGAGGAGGTTGTAGTCAGATGTGGAGGCTCCATGGTCCAAAGGTTCTCTATTCATTAATTAGAGTCATTGTAGGAAAAGACCATATTCAACCTCCCAAACGTTGTTCCCAAATATGCTCTTTTATTTTCTTCTTAACTCTTGGGGGGAATCTAGAAACACTAAAGACATACAATTTAACTGCATGGGGGATGCAGAAAGCCATTTGGAAAGGGTTCATGTTTTCTGCTGCCACTTCACAATTCTATCCAGCAATTATAAAGAGAAAGACTTGTTCCACTGCACTGGAAATCATAACATGCCAATATCTGTGAATTATACCCTTGATCAGCTTAAATTCATTGTGTCTCCAACAGTATTTGTGCTGGAGTAAGAATAATTTCTAGTGGCTGTTACCTCTATACCAGAGCTTCTTAAACTTTTCCACTCAGGGCCCCTTTCAGCCCAAGAAATGTTTATGTGGCCCCAATATATAGGAATATAAAATGTATTAAAAATCATTTACTGATAAACAAATCAGCATTTGCAAGGCTTTCTAAACAGGCTGATTTTCCTATTTGTGGAGTACAGCTGTAGCATTTTTAGCAGTGTCCACTGTAAACAGATTCATGTAAATGTCTAAAGCAGCCACTAAGTACCTCATCACATGGAGAAAATTCCCCTCTCGTAGAACACTTCATCCACACAGATAGCACAGAGCCTATCAGATCTCATTACATGATGCACAGCTACTTCTTGCAGGGAATTCTGAACATAGGAACAGTGTGAGAGCACACTGGACAGGTACGTTTTCTGGCATGTGATTGGCAAGCAGGTGGTGCAGGGTGCTGGGTGCCCTGCTGTTCATGTTTTGCCCCATTGCCTTACGGATTCCTCCACTTTCCCCCAAATCAAGGGCCTCCATGTCATGAGGTCTTTAGTGACATTCAGAAAACTTTTTCAGGACTCCAACACTGAGCTAAGGGGACCCCATTTAGGATCAGGACCAAAGTTTAAGAAGCAGTGCTCTATACAAATGGAGGTTATTATTAACAATAAAAATGAGCAAACATTTGACAAGGATCCAACCTACATGAAGATCATTGGTTTGCTTGCAAAACTCTTCATAGTCTTGATCAAAATCAGTTTTCCGTTGATCCAAGAAGTTGTATTGCTTTTTTTTCATGGTGGTCACAATGCCCTAAAGGTAGTTGGGAAAGTGACCGTTAAAATAGCGGTACTAGTTTTCTCAGGAAAAACTCTTAAGAGAGAGCTAATATTTTTCTTCCGCTAACCCCAGCCCTGATACTGAATTCAAAAGAGAAAAAGAAAAGAAGCTCCATATCTTAAAAATACATTGTGGCAAGCTTGAACATAAAAACTAGGGCAGCATCCATTAATTAGACAATTTTTTTTCACACAATGCGTTTTCATTTTTTAAAAAAACTTCCAAACATGCAAAAATATGCAACACTTTGTACAACACACTCTGGTGCACTAGTTTTGGGGGAAGTGGGTGGTACAGAAGACACATAGAAGCAGGAATATGTAGAAGTTTGTAGAAATTAAACACAACATCACAGTATAATTTTCTCTTTATTAAAAGGTCTCAAAGGAGAAGCAAGCCATCATTTTCATAACCACAAGGCACAACATTAGCAGCCCTGATATAAGTTACCTCCCATTGTTCCTGCATTGCCGCAGTCTGTGCAAATGAAAGTACAAGACAGCTTACTATATTAAATATGTATAACTTTGAGGACCCAGAGTTCTCTAACAGCCCCACTATTCTTTCAGGTGGTGAAAAATTACAGTTCTAGGTCAAGATCAATGTGAGTATGTAACAAACAAAAGACTAAAAAACTCAACTTTGACTCCTGATTCAGTATCTAAGGTAGGGGTCCCCAAACTAAGGCCTCCATGCCAGACCTGGCCCTCCAAGGTCATTTACCTCCCACCGCCCCACCCAAAAAAAAACACCCTTAAGTCTGAAATGACTTGAAGACAAAATAATCCTAATTAACTTGACTATCTCTTGGGACAAAAGCAGACCCAAACTTCCCATTGAATGAAATATTGGTAAATTTACGTTGGTTAAAGTTGTTCTTCATTTTACATATTGTAATTTGGGGGGTTGTGCTACAAATAAGATATGTGCAGTATGTATAGGAATTCGTTCATTTTTTTTTCAAACTATTGTCTGGCCCCACCACAGTTTGAGGGATCGTGAATTGGTCCTCAGTTTGAGGACCCTTGCTTTAAGGGTGATACAGCTGAGTTTACTATCCCAATTCTGACCTCAGAGAGAAATATGTTAAATCTGTTCCTATAGGCATCGAATTGTGCCTTTTGTAAGCCGCCCTGAGTCCCCCCCAGGGGGTTGAGAAGGGCGGGGTAGAAGCACCCCAAATAAAATAAATAAATACATAAATCTGTTCCTGCTGTTCCTATGTGAGAATAATGGAAGCATAGCGTTGAACCCACATGCCCCAATTTGCCAATATCATTAAGATGGCAGCATGAATGAGTTTGAACACATATATTTAGAGCAGTGATTCTCAATCTGTGGGTCCCCAGATGTTTTGGCCTTCAACTCCCAGAAATCCTAATAGCTGGCAAACTGGCTGGGATTTCTGGGTAGTTGTAGGCCAAAACACCTGGTGACCCACAGGTTGAGTACCACTGATCTAGAGCATGTTAGCATTACCATCAAGACACCACCATGGTTGACACCACCTTGGTGGTTCTGGGCAGACAAGCTGTTTACCCACCTGCCTCTTGTGAGGATGGGCAGAACAGTGTAGCAAGAGAACTGAGCAGAGCTCCAGACCCATACATCTAAAACTCAGAGCACTGCAGTCCTAATAATGGTGGTCCCATCTCTAAAGTGGATATGTCACAGCCAAGTCTAGGTGGTGGGCTACAGTTCCACTCAGTGCAGCCTTCATAGCTTACAGTTGCCTGTAACCTATAAATTAAGCATGGGAGATGCCACCAAAGGTGGTTTTCCCTCCCTTCTCTCCCAAAACATAAAGTCAAGCCTGGATAAACAATAGGATATATGTGATACAGATATAAATTTACCAATTCTGGGATCCTTCATCATCTTGTATCAATTCAGCATGAGAATTGGGGTAAAGTTGTCTGTCTTAGCTGAAAACCTTTGACATGTATGTGTGTGTGTGTGTGTGTGTGTATTTGCCAGTCTCTTACAATTGACCTAGGGTCATCTGTGGAATTAACCTAAAAGATCCTGAGTCACAAGGCAGTGGTGAAAGGGTAGGGAATCATCAAGGTACACCCTACATATTTCTGAATTGCAACTCCCAGTATCACTAAACATTGTCTAGGGTTCCTGAGACTTGTAGCCCAACAAGAGCTAAAGGACAACAGAATTTCTACCTCTGCAACTAGGAGACATGTATATACAGGCTAATCTTATTGAAGCTATCTGTAAAATGGGAAGAAAAACAACCCAAATGATAAAAGGATTCTGCCATACATTTTTTTCTTTCATTTTAACTTACATGTACACATTAAGGACTGTCAACTAGTTGTCTTGTTTAATAAGCAGCAAAAACAAATAACCCCATGTCTTCAGCTATTTGAAAAACTATTTTTTTTTACTTTTATAAATGATCACAAAAACAATTCAGACTGAAGGCTCAACAATTTCACTGACATTTGGTGATTTTTCCGTATGGTCTACCAACCATATTTTAGTACATGGAAACATGACAGCAAGGGAGAATATGACCTCACAACTCACTGTTCACCTGTGCTTGGAGACTTCAAAACCCCAACATTAACAAGGAGAATCAAAGATGTGGAGTAAAAAGAGCCTTATCTTAAAAACACAGACTGTGTATTTTTAAATGTCCTTGAATTGGAATAGAATTTAAGAAGAGATCTCACTTCTTTAATTTCTAGGTCAATATTTTGTAGACTTATTCCTCTATCCCAACTACTGAGGATCAAATCCACTGAGGCAGACATTTTGCATACCTGATATTTTGTTGCCATCACTTCTAGTCCTTCCATCTTGGAATCTTGTAAAACTGAATAGGTTGTGATGATGTCAAAGATTTTCATAATCTTAAGTAAGCGGCGATGGAACGTTTCAAATTTTCCAAAGATATACATCTCACTAAAATCAAACTGCCTTTCATCTGGTCTCTGTTCCAATTTTTTTTTGGTCTTGTGAAAATAGTTTTGGTATTCCTTCAAAACATGAACAAAGATAAAATAAATAAACAGAACAATGCGCCATGACAGAATGGCATGCATAAATATACTTGTGATGTTCTACACTGAGTATGTTAAAATATGTCTTTGTGTAATTCGAGGGTAGGTTCTTAAATGGCATGCTCTCAAGTAAAATGCATTAATGTTCGTTCTTCTTAATTTACCCACACTTCATCAATCCTGTAATTTCTTCAACAAAGCTGACCAAAGATACTTCACTGCCTCCAACAAAGAATAAAGTGTTACAAAAGGGCAGGGCTTTAGCACAGCAGGTTAACCGCCAGCTGCAGTAAATCTTGCTGACTTAAAGGTTGACAGTTCAAAGCCCAGGTTAGGGTGAGCTCCTGGCCTTTAGACCAACTTCTGCCTACCTAGCAGTTTTGAAAACAGCAATGTGAGTAGATAAATAGGTACTGCTTAAGCAGGGGGGTATTTATGGCACCCATGAGGAAATGCCAAAAAAAATTGCTGGCAATTCAGTCAAGGAGGAAGTTTATGAACAAAGCTCTTCAGCAGCACTCCACTCCCCTCACCCCCCACCCCATGGCTGAAACCGAGCACAGCCTCCAAGATGCCAAAGATGGGAAAGCCTCTATCTCGTACAGTTGTCTGTACATAGCCAGATATAGACAGTGTATTTTAACTATTTATTGTCCTAGTAAAATCATGGCTATGGAACAAGGCATTCCAAGAATGATGGCTGAGACCAGCAATTGACCAAAGTTGACCACAAGCAATTGACCACAAGACACATATTGACCACCAGCAATGGACCACAAGCAATTGACCACAAGACGCACAAGACGCAGATTGAATTGGACATGATTTTATCTTGGTCACAAGACGCAGATTGAATTGGACATGATTTTATCTTGGCGAATTGGCTTATATGTATTGTTGTATTGTTGTACTGTTGATGTTTGTTGTTAGAATGTTTTGATTTTAGATTGTACTACTAGCATTGAATCCTTGTTGTTAGCCGGTCTGAGTCCCTCTACGGAGGTAGAGAAGATCGAGATATAAAAGTTTTAAATAAATAAATATGTGCAGCTGTCTGTCTTGTCAGTGTATAATGGCACTGAATGTTTGCCGTATATGTATTCTGTGATCTGCTCTGAGTCCCCTTCAGAGTGAGAAGGGCGGAACACAAATACTGTAAATCTATATAAATAAAAATGTAATGTTCGTTTCTAGAATTAACATAACTCAAAAACCACTGGATGAATTGACACCAAATTTTGACACAATACACGTATCAGGCCAACAAGTGACCATCACTCATAAAAACACTGAAAAACACAGCAGAAGAGACTTAAAAAGCAAAAAATAAAAAAATAAAAATACATTACAACACATGCACAAAACCACACACAGACACACTGACACACACACATACACACACATATATATATAATACAAATACAGGTATACACAAATACATACACCCACATATACACACAGAAAGCACATAAACACAGACTGGGTCACAGCAACGTGTGGCAGGGAATGGCTAGTAATACATAAATAAATACAAAACAGCAATAAAACACAGGAATCAAAATAATCAAAATAAATGAAGACATGAATGTAAATAGGATAATTTTATGAAAACAATGTTACACAAAATAAGAGAATTCTTAACCTAAAACAACCAAAGCCAATAAGCAAGCAATATAACATGCGGTGTACAACAAACAATTACAACATGAAAGTGAACGTAATTTATACAGTATTGCTAAGGCAGGAGATAATTATCATGAAATAAATTTGAAGTAAACACCGTATAAAGATTAAAGTCCATAATACAAACAGCTCATCAGTAAAGCTTGTTTAGCTTCTTAGCATCCATTACCATTACATATTTTATGACAGTTTATTCTGCATCTCATCTCCACTGATAAATGATGCATGTTTTGAAGACTTGATAAAAGTTTGATTTTTGCAGTTTATAAGCTTATTGCCACTACAGTCTTTTAGTAAAGTATATTCAACTCCTCATTATATTACAAGTACAGCTTTTTAGTAGAGTTTGTGCATTATCTAACCACACCGGTTAAATGTTCATGGTTTGAAGACTATTAGACAAACTCTTCTGACAATTTCTGTTCATAATGTGGACTTCAATCATTTATTTAAATTTATTTCATTATAACCACCTGCTGCCTTTGCAATACTGTATATATTACATTCAGCTTCATGAGGTCTGTTCTATACAACACGTCTTTTAGTTACATGGCTTGATTGCTGATTTTGGATGTTTTAAGTGAAGAATTCTTATTTTTGCATAATTATTTTCATAATATTATAGTATTGACAATCACTTCTTCAGATGGTCTGATTATTTTGCTCCCTGTGTTTTGTTTATGTTTTGTATCTTTTTGAGACCTTCTGTAGTTTTATACTGAAAGAACAAAAAGTGCCACTCACCCACTCCACCAACAGAATGGTACTGGTAACTCAATATTACTTCAGTCACATTTTCTACTATACCTGAGCCAGATACCCCCATTTTAGTAGGCTCGGGGTAGTTCATGCAAAACATACAGCTCTGTACTCCAGCAGAGGAGGATGCCCAAGGGTACTCAGGATGAATAGTGGAAGGAGTGCCCCTACTATCCTTCAACATCTACTACTTGAGATAGTTGCCTCACTCTCAGGGCCGGCCCGTCCATTACTCGAAGTAAGCAGTGGCGGAATACTTTTTTTGCCAGGGGGCGCTGTTCTGTCCTTAGGCCACGCCTCCTCCTGCAGGCCCCATGCGCCCTCAACAGCCTTCTAATGGAGAAGCGCAGGCCCCGCCCACTAGGCGAGAGGGAAGTCCTCCCTCCACGTGCTGCCAGGAGGGAGGCAGCCAGCCAGGCTCTTTCGCTTTCCCTTTCCTTCCCTGCAGCTGAGCCTGGACCCCTCTCAGGGCAGCAAGGAGGCCTGGTCAAAAGGTACTGCAAATGTCATCTTTTGTACATGCCTCCCCCAAACCCCTCTAGTATTTGGTAATGGAAGTCCTATATGCCAAGCTTGGTTCAATTCTATTGTTGGTGGAGCTCAGAATGTTCTTTGGTGCTTGGTAAACTGCAATTCCCAAATGTCAGGGTCTATTTTTCCCAACCCCCTCTCCAGTATTTTCTGTTAGTCATGGAAGTCCTGTATGCCAAGTTTGGTTCAGTTCTATTATTGGTGGAGTTCAGAATGCTCTTTGGTGCTTGGTGAAGCATTCTCACCTGATGTTTCACCCACATCTATGGCAGGCATCCTCAAGAGGCTGTGAGGTCTGTTTGTAACTAGGCAAGTGGGGTTTGTATATCTGTGGAATGTCCAGGGTGGGAAAAAGAACTCATGTCTGCTTGAGGTAAGTGTGAATGTTGCAATTGGTCATCTTGATGAGTATTTAATGGCCTTGCAGCTTCGAAGCCGAGCTAGTTGCTGCCCAGGAATCCTTTGTTGGGAGCGGTTAACTGGCCCTGATTGCTTCATGTCAGGAATTCCCCCCCTTTTTTAGTGTTGCTCTTTATTTATTGTTCTGATTTTAGAGGGTTATTTTAGAGGGTACTGGTAGCCAGATTTTGTTCCTCTGAGGTTGCCTGCCATAGATGTGGGGAAAATGTCAGGAGAGAATGCTTCTGGAACATGGCCATACAGCCCAGAAAACTCACAGCAACTCAGTGATTCTGGCCATGAAAGCCTTCCACAACACATTATTATGTTTATTTATACCCTGCTTTTTCTCTCCCCAAGAAGACTCAAGTTGGCTTAGATTAAAAACATTTCAGTACAGTTTAAAATCCACAAATATGCAAACATTAAAATGGAATTAAATATCATTGGTATTTTAAAAATTCAGTTAAAATCCATAAAAAACATATCCAAAACTAAAAACTGCAGCAGACCCTGACTTGATCTTTAAAACCTTTTAAAGCCTGCATTAGATTACCAAATGTAATGTCCCTTTATACACACTGCTTTATATTAATTTCCCCAGTATTCCTTTATCTGATTTGTCATCAACACACTTAATGGACTGCAAAAATATGATCCTGTGTGATTCCTTTCCATTGCTGGCCGAATAGTTTAAATTTGGATAATATTTTGACTTTGATATTTTAGCAATTACATTTTGCAGCAGTGTCTTTTGGGTTGCTAACTCTTGTCCTTCCACTTATCCTTCCATCAGTTCCAGGGCTCAATCCCAACTGCTGTTGGACGAGACACTATGGAGCTCTATATTTATATTTCCACAGTACAAAGTGGCAAAATCAAAGACTGCTTTGGGATTTTTTTTAAAAAAAAATGTTTTCAAACCATGGATGGTTGAAGCAGTGGTTGCAGAACACCAACTGTGTAACACTGTCACTGTACGAGTAAAGCAACAACAAAATGCCCTTAGGTGTATAATTTAATTAAAACATGACACAAAGGCAAAGGGATGCCAGTGTGGGAAGGGATGAAGGGCCTGTCCAGACAGGCCCTATATCCCAGGATGTGATTGCAGGTTTTCTGTTTATCCTGGATTATCTGGCAGAGTGGACTCATATGATCCAGTTTAAAGCTGAAAACCTGGGATTTATTTATTTATTTGTCATGTCAGAACAACCAGTCAAATTATGTTACATTTCTAACAGAACAAAGCAAAACAAGCAGATTACAAAATTTGTGAGTATGGTAGTTGATTAAATGTCCTTTGATCAGTATCTGGCCACTTGGAGTGCTTCTGGTGTTGCTGCAAGAAGGTCCTCCATTGTGCATGTGGCAGGGCTCAGGTTGCATTGCAGCAGGTGGTCAGTGGTTTGCTCCTCTCCACACTCGCATGTCGAGGATTCCACTTTGTGGCCCCATTTCTGAAGGTTGGCTCTGCATCTCGTGGTGCCAGAGCGCAGTCTGTTCAGCGCCTTCCAAGTCGCCCAGTCTTCTGTGTGCCCAGGGGGGAGTTTCTCATTTGGTATCACCCATGGATTGAGGTGCTGGGTTTGAGCCTGCCACTTTTGGACTCTCGCTTGCTGAGGTGTTCCAGCGAGTGTCTCTGTAGATCTTAGAAAACTATTTCTAGATTTAAGTAGTTGACGTGCTGGCTGATACCCAAACAGGGGATGAGCTGGAGATGTCTCTGCCTTGGTCCTTTCACTATTGGCTGCTACTTCCCGGCGGATGTCAGGTGGTGCAATACCGGCTAAGCAGTGTAATTTCTCCAGTGGTGTAGGGCGTAAACACCCTGTGATAATGCGGCATAGGGCCTGTCTGGAAGGGCTCCATGGCTTCACATGCCACCTGTTTCTCCAAGGCCAAAAGCAGTGGCAGTTGGATGGAAGGAGGGCTCTTCATCTGCTTCTGGGTCAAGCACATGCAAGAGCAAACTTCAGCCCTCCAGGTGTTTCGGACTTCAACTCCCACAATACCTAACAGCCGGTCTAGCAGTTTGTAATGTAATACAGGTTGAGTATCCTGATCCAAAGTGCTTTGAACTAGAAGTGTGTAAATCACTTTGAGTCCTCCTGAGGGTGAGAAAAGCGGTATACAAATACTGTAAATAAATAAATAAAATGTTTGGGATCATGGGATAGCTGTTTACATACACAATGACACATTTCAAAGATAGCACCCAAGATGAAACACAAAAGAGGCATGCACGAGGCCTCTTTTCCCACGTGCCCGGCAATGCCGCTGCGCATCCCTCTCTCGGCATTAGGAAATGTGCGCCCTGCATCGCCCTCCTTCTCCATGCACTTCCTAACGCTGGGAGAAGGATGCACACTGGCGTTGTTGTCTCCCTTGGCCTGCAAGGAGGAGGAGGAGAGGAGGACAACGTGCGCACTTGTGAGGGAAGGATGGAGGGAGAGCATGCTCCCTGCATGAGGGCTCTTTTTCCGTGCGCCTGGTAATGCCGGCGCGTGTCCCTCTCCCAGAGTTGCAAAGCGTGTGGGGGAAGAGAATGCAAAGCGCATACCCAGGAGCCGATGGAGCACAGGGCCTCTTCTCCTGTGTGAAGAGGGGCAGCATTGCAAGTGCCTCTCCAGGCAGCTGTGCCATCACCCCTCTCAGGGCGGCAAGGAGGTTTCTTCATGAACGGAAGTGACTGAAGGTACTGCAAATCTAAATTATTGTACATGTTTCCCCAAAACCCCTCCAGTATCAGAGTCTATTTTCCGCAAACCAGACAATCGCTACATCAACACTGGCAAAGAAACAACAAGAAATACTGTTTACCCACAAGCATCAAGAAATTACATATATTAGAAACCAACTTTCTCATTACTTTCTTTTCAAGATCACCAGACTGGATCACAGCAACGCGTGGCAGGGGATGGCTAGTGTGTGTGTGTGTGTATGTATGGCTGGCATGGGCCAACTTCAGCCCTCCATGTGTTTTGGACTTCAATTCCCACAATTCCAAACAGCCAGTAGGAAGTCCTAAATACCTGGAGGGCCAAAATTTGTCCATGCCCCCATAGATAGATAGATAGATAGATAGATAGATAGATAGATAGATAGAGATAGATAGATAGATAGATAGATAGATAGATAGTGATTGGTTTTGGGGGAGGGGGGCGCCAAAATACTGTTTGCTTACCATTGAAAATTACCTAGGGCCGCCTCTGCTCACTCTGCATCATGGTAGCATCAGCCATCTTCTTGAATGTAAACTCTAGAATTTAACTTTACATTTTGATATCTCCTATCTTATAAAGCTTACCTGCTTAAGTCTTATAGCAGCTTGTATTTTTTCCAAAACTACATCTTGTGGTTGGTCCCAGATGGTGGCAGTATTGTTATTAGTAATATAAGCCTTGCAGGCAGTTATCATTTGATTTGTAACCTGCAAGGAAGAACAAGAGGTGTCATTTCTGAACACTGTTGGGACACTTTTAAAATGTCACTTTATCAGACTACCTATTACACAAAATAGATATCGCACTGGTCAAGTCAGGCTCTTCAGAACTTTGAAGCCATAACAGATGGTGGCTTCCATGTTACTGGTACAGCACAGCAAATACACTCCTTTAGGCTGACTTTAAAGGAGCTTTTCAAGATTCTGAATCTATATCTCAGGAATGGGGTACAGCCCTTGGGAAACCTCTTTTAAAGCATGGACTAACCCAGTGAAGATTCAGTGCCCAGCTGATAAGGAAATTTTCAGTCACTAGTATCACATGGAGAAGGAGAAGCTACTGACAACTTCCTACTACTGCTGTTTTCTTCTCTTAACACCTTCCCTGAGACTAATTTATCTTCCTCATCTCTCTCTCTCTTTCACGCATACTGTGCTAGGAGCTCCAACTTTATTTTCTTTCTGTTATCTGTTTTGCTGTCATAGGGCAGGCTTCCTGTCCATAATTAATCTTTGGTTCCGCCCCTTGTTCTGGGCTCTAGGAGGGAAAGGAGCCATTTTTGGGCAGTCTTACACAAGGTAGCTAAGCTATAGGACATAGACCAGCTCGTCCCATAGAAAAGCTTCCTTTCTCAATAACCACCCAGGGAAAAAGTAACATCCAGGGATACAGAAGCAGAAATTCCAGGAGAAAGGTCCAAAAAGCTCTGGCTGAGAGCTCACAGCCTCTCAGCCTCACAGCACCAGAGGGAACAGCCTTGAAGTTTCTAAGAATTCTCAAAGGGAGAACAGCATTACAGATCCATGGAACTCCAGCTGAAATATCTTCAAGCCCCGGCTGGTAGGTCTAGTTAATCAAAGTCAGGTTTAGTTAATCAAAGTCAGGTACCATTCCATTGAGGACTAGACTAAGAAAGCCTTGAAGTGTTGTTTGAACCATTGAAGATTTGTTGTTTGTTCCATAATAAATACTTCATTGCATCATTAAAGAATCTAAAGACCATCACTTCAGAAAAATCCCTGAGAACCTCTCTTTGAGGTGCCCCTGGCTTCCCGCTGGGCTTAAAGTATACGTCCTATAGAAAAGTACAGCTTTTACAGGCCCAGCACGCGACAGAACACATACATATGTGCACACCAACAACTGAGAATTTAGAATAAGAAATTTCATATTGCTAAGCATATCAGAAAGCTCAGATTTCAGGTGGGAAAATACTTCACTTCAATAAGATCACAGTGTGGTGGCAAACAAATGATAACCATATTTTTATCAACATACACTCATTTCAAAGGCGAATTAAGCCTACTTTCTACCTTATAAAATTTGGAAGCAACCTTAAGGGAGAGGTTTCTAACAACAGACTCTAGTATGAAAAGTTATCCAAGTATTTTTCTGCAGGGCAAAAGTAACAATGGACATAGCTTTTCTTTTCCTCCCCCTCCTTCTTATATTTATTAATGACTCACATTTTACTCATTAAAATATAATTACATTGTTGTTAGAATTAACACATTTAATGTATACACCCACGTATGTGTGTGTGTGAAAGTATGTATGTATCCTTAAATGTATGTCTGTATGTAACAAAAACGCCCTTATGTGGCTTGATGGATCTGGAGCAGACTTGGTACACATATCCTTCATGATCCAACAAAAAAACCAGTGAGGTTTGGAGAGGACTGATAGAGGATCATGAGAGTTGTAGTCCAGCCACATCCAGAGAGTCACATGATACTCACCCATGATGGATCTGGTCTAAACTTGGTACATTACACATACCCTTCATGATCCAACAAAAAATACTGGTGAGGTTTGGAGATGACTGATAGAGGATGATGAGAGCTGTAGTCCAACCACATCCAGAGGATCACATGATGCCCACCCATGATGAACCTGGACCAAAATTGGTACACTACACATACTCTTCATGATCCAACTTAAAATACTGGCAGGGTTTGGGGGGGGGGGTGATAGAGGACAATGGAAAGCACATACAGTCGGTGTCCAGAGAGCCTCCAATAGGATTTTCCCCTGATCTGGGGAAAAAAATCTCTCCTAGTGCAAGCATTGAGAAGGGATTCACTAATTCTAGTATTGCTTTTAAATTTTTCTCCATGAAGGAAGAATAGTTGGATTGTGGACTAAGAGAAATGCTCTCCTTCCATATCCACCATCACAACCCTAATATATTTCTCCCTTTAACCCACATGAAGTCATAATTCCAACCTTCCAAAAGGAGCTATGGCATATGTCTTCATGGTAGCTCAGTGAGACTCAAAGAAGGACTCCCAAGATTATATCCTTCTCTTAGATTGAATATTATCTAAAACCTTTAGGGAGTAGAGATCTCCAATCAATCATATGGATTCAAATATCATACAATTGTGTTTTTTATTGAGTGATACCCTTTGTCATTTATTTTTCTTTTTCAGAAATTATATTTGCTACTGAGAGCCTGATCGGATGACATAAGGTACCTTCCAAAATATTTCTTAAATAGCCTAACTCCATTTTTTTCATAAGATCAGAAGAGCTGTCAGTGCACATACCTTCACGAACAGGGAAGTTATCTTCTCTGACGTGTTATAGTAACGTGAGATATTGTGGATCATTTTGATAGCATGTATGAGTCCTGGGATAGCATCTACCATCATCACCTAAAATAGCAACAAGATTATCTGAACAAATTCTCCAGTGCTTTTTGACTAACATTGGGTGTTTCCTAATTGATTGAAAATTCCAAAATTTAAAGGAAAAAAAAGAAAATTCCAAAATTTCATTACTGTTATTTTCAGTTTCATACTGGCCTAAGATACACCAATCCAACTGAATTAAGGATGAAGTTAAGGTCAAGGAGAAAATTGCTACAAAAGAATCCAATAAATAAGAACTTAGGTTATGAGATGAAACAGCTACAAAAACAATTTTCAATAGTTAGAGTTTCCAAGATTGAAAAGAAACTTAGATATGTTAAACAGAAGCATTTTGATTCAGCTAATAAGCCAGGATGATGGTTTGCTTTTAGATTAAGAAAAGAAAGAGAGAAGAAACAAATATTTGAGTTGCAAAAGAGGAAGTTACCAAGCAGAACAAGATTAAATCAATTCTCCACAACTACTACCCATCTCTCGATAAAACTACATATTCATCTAAAGTTTCCTTGGGAAAATACTTGGACAATAAAATCCTCTCTACACTTAATGAAGAATAAAGAAAAGACCCAATTTCAATGATGGATCTTGCTGAGGCAATCTCAGAGATAAAGATGGGGGAGACTCCAGGTCCAGATGGGCTGCTGGCATTATATTACAAGACTCTGTAAGATCAATTGTGTATACTACTACTCCAAACAATGAACAATGTCTTGAATATACCATCTATACCACAAGCAACTTTTTCCCTTACTGGATCACTGTTGTACAGCGGGTCACAGCATTTCTCAAGTGTGTACAAATACTTCACATTGTCTTTGGCCTCATTTGCTGCATCAGTGATCCTAATATCCAACTCTCGCCAGCTCTGGGAAAATTAAAACAAACATTTGGTTAAAGAACATATGCTATCATTAAACTTTTAAAAGTGTTTTTCAGAAAGGATTTTGCCCAGAGTAGTAGTAGATATTTTAAAAATTCTATGAGTCAGGTGGAAAAGCTAGACTAGCCAAGGTAACAAAACTAACAATAAAATGTTGTTGCAATCATGAAATACACTAGTAATGCCTCTGAAGGGGGGGGGGTATCTTCTTGCTACCATGCCATTACGCCAGGTCTGTTTGAATTTAAGGATTGTTTTATAAGGCCAAGAATACGTCATACATTATATTTGTTGTTGTTGTGTTCTTCAAGTAATTTTCAATTTATGGCAACCCAAAGGCAAACCTATCATGGGGTTTTTGAGACATAATTTGTTCAGAGGAGGCATGTTTTTCACTCACACTAAAAGAACATGACATGACTAAGATTACCCAGTGGGTTTCCATGGTTGAACAGAGATTTAAACCCTGGTCTCCAGAGTCATAGTCTAACACTCAAATTGAGTCAGCGTCATAGTCTAACACAAGAGTGTCTTATATATTATATTAAGTCAAGATATATAGCAAGCATACAGAGCATGTTGTATGTTGTGTGCTTAATTTACTCTTTTAGTTTTTTGGCAGTTTTTCTGTTATTTAGTTTTATAACACATACAACATAAATTATGTATCCTGGACTCATTCCTGAGCCTGGAACCCCAGGTTTCAGTAGTGGCCAGGGGAGCTTTTGCACAATTAAAACTTTTGTGCCAACTGCGCTCGTATCTTGAGAGGTCGGACGTGGCTATGGTAGTCCACGCTCTGGTTACATCCTGAATAGATTACTGCAATGCACTCTACACGAATGTATCTCCCGCTACAAGTCACCTAGAACCTTAAGATTGTTGGAGAGAGGATGCTTTCAGTCCCCCCACCATTGCAATTGCGCTTGGTGGGGATGAGAGACAGGGCCTTCTCCATGGTGGCCCCTCGGCTATGGAATTCCGACACAAATGAAATCAGATCTACTCTATCTCTCCTGTCCTTCTGAAAAAAAAGTGAAATCCTGGCTCTGGGATCAGGCCTTTGTGTACTAGACTGACTTGCTGGCAAAACTACGGTTTTAATGGACTATGATGGACTGCTTTTAGAATGATGACTGAATTCAGCAATGTGTTTTAATATTTTTATATTGTTTCTATACTGTTTTATTATATTATGTATACTTGTGCTTTTCTTATTGTGGGCACTGTGCTGTGCCAGTTGTTAGACACCTTGAGTCCCTCCGCGGAGGTGAGATAGGATAGAATATAAATGCCCTAAATAAATAAATAAATAAATAAATAAATAAATAAATAAATAAATATTTTCCTTTTTTAGTTACTATAATTCTGCAGAGTTCATTGTAAAATGGCTTATGACCCTATCATAACGAGACATAAGGTATTTTACTCTATACTAACAGACATACCTTTAGAAGTTTTGATTTAGCAACGGTAAGCACTCCAAGCACAGCCTTCACATCTGGAGTCTTAAGCTGGTCCAACAAGTAATTAAATTTAGAGAGTCGCTTTTTCCAGTGATCCAGCTCTGCTCGTGGTCCAAGGTCATCTGCTTCTTTTCGCAATTGGCTATTTTCAGCAATGACCTGTGATATATTCAGAGTTGACACCCATCAAAAACAATAGTAACCACTTTTTAAGAGTAGCAATGAGGAATGTGTGGACAAGTATATTTTTTCTAAAGATAACTCATATTATGTCTTATCATCGGCTATGTAACCTAGGAATGATGGACATTAGAAGCTACCAGAATGGGAGGACCATACGCTTCTTGTACCTTCAATGAATTACAAAAATGTGACACTACTTGAGTTGCTGACTTTGTCATATTGATGTCCTAAAAGTAGTTGCCATATCTTTAATGCTAAATAAACCAGAAAAAGAATTAGCTATGTCTTTTTTTTCTTTTGATGGATTTCTATTATAATGCACTAACTGAAGATAATGTCTATCTGAAAGTGTAGACTAATATTAAAATCATCTTCATTTTTTCATTTATTTCTGTCATGTATTCCCATTGTCTGAAATGGGTGGTTATTCACAGATAAAGAACTTCCCACTTTGTTTCAATAAGATTACACACAAAGTTATTTCAAAACAAAAGAAAAAGAAGGACTCTAGAGAGCTGCAACCATATTTGAAAGTGTCCCAACACAATGAGAAATGCACTAAACCAGCACCAAAAAGAAGCTGGAGGGAACAGCTAAAAACTCTCCCACCTTAACTTCCACCCCCAAACTTCTAAGATGTTAACCATTGCCTGATAACATTTTCAGAGAGAACGGCAACTCCCAAGAAGACATTTCCTACATTATTGGACCATAACTGGGAAAACTGCTTTAATAATCAAGAGGAACAATCTTAAATATTTCCTAACATTCCTCAAAGTATGCAGAGGAGTTATCCGTTCCCAATGGGCTCTGGGAGCAATATTGTGATACAAACACCCATGGTTTTACTGTAAGTACCCTCCCAGAACCAAAAAGGACCATTGATTTGAATATTCATTAATTAATTGCCTTAACTAATTAGGTCATGAACAGAAAAGTGTATTCCTATGGTGTTTCTAATATAAATTTGGCTGAAATGAGCATTGATCAGAATATTTCATAATTCTAAGTTTCTACCTTCTGGATAATGTCAGGTTGGTCTACATCAGAAAAAAAATCCTTCATGCCTAAACTATAGTGTTGTACGACTGTGATAGTATTATTTTTAAAATGTAATGTATTTTTACAAAATTCACTTCTTGCTACACATTTTCAAGAAAAAGGTTGTTTTTCTAGTATGTTTTTCTGAGGACATGACCTAAGATAAGAGGTGAAGGAGACAATTGGGCTACTCCCTCAATGGTGAGGGAGACAAGTGAGCTACTTTCATTCATGGCTATGCTCAGCTGGGGAGTAGGTGATGATGGGATCTTGATCTGAATTTAGAGAGGGGAATGTGCAGCCATCGATGCAATGTCAGTGTGGTATATTATGAGACCATGTTGTACTAATTAGGGGAAATCTGGGCAGCTCCAGGGCAGAATACTCTAAATTGCATCTGATTTATTTTGCTGATGTAGACAACCCCGTAGAGCCAAATTAGATGAAATTGCAGATATGTATTAATATATGTTTCACAGTTACTATGCATTGCTGTTTTTTATGTTTTGCCATTACTAAAATCAACCAAGGGAGTGCAACTTGGATCATGATCAAAATGTAAAAAAATGTTGGGTTTTTTTATATATACTTCTCTATCTTTTAAGTAACTGCTATTTAGGATAAGCCGTCTTGGAAAAAAAAGGAGGAAGGAGGAGGAGAAGTAGAATAAGATTTAAATATAATAATATCTTAATTTAGAGACTATAACAAAGAAATAGATGGAAGTCAAACTGTAGATATTTTCTTCTTTTTTATTATTTTCTTTTCCTTCCATTTTTATTATAACTTTTCTTACCAGACTTTTATATATTTTTGTGTGTATTTATGTGTGTATATATTTGTTTATATGTGCATATTATTAAACATATATATATATATATATATATATATATATATGATTTTGCACATGCATTGTAATGTTTTTTTATTTTGTTTTTGGCTTTCAAAGTCTCTTCTGCTGTGTTTTTTAGTGTTTTTATGAGTGATAGTCACTCGTTGTCCCGATAGGTGTATTGTGTCCAAATTTGGTGTCAATTCGTCCAGTGGTTTTTGAGTTATGTTAATCCCACAAACGAGCATTACATTATCTATCTATCTATCTATCTATCTATCTATCTATCTATCTATCTACTAGCTGTACCCACCACATGTTGCTGTGGCCAACCTTCCCTCCCTCCTTCTCGCCTTCCTTCCTTCTTTCCCTTCTTTCTTCTCTACCTCCATCTTTCCTTCCTTTTTTCTTTCCTTCTCTCCTTCCTTCTCTACCTCTTTCCTTCCTTCCCCACCTTTTTCTTTCTCTCTTTGCTCCCTTCTCTACGTATTCTTGGACTTTAACTCCCAGCAGTACTCCTGATTGATTGATCTATCTACTAGGCTTGGGCGGTTTCGTTCGTTAATTTTGTAATTCGTTAAATATTCGTTAATTTTAGCAATTACAAAACGATTACAAAACTTATTTTTAAACCCGGAAGTGTTTTTAAATATCGAAACGGCATGCGCCAAATAGTTTTGTATTTCCGTCCATTTCGGAAATACGTAAGATGGCTTGGCTAGATGCTTGCTGGGAGCTCTCCTCTCTCTCCTCTCCTTAGCCAGTCAGAGCCTGAAAAAGGAGGAGGAGGAGGAGGAGGAGAGGGCGGGGAAGGCGCCGGCTGAGCAAGCGAGCGAGAGGGCGAGCGACTCTCAGCGGGAAGGCGGCCCGTCCCTCCTTCCTCACCTTTGCAGTGGGTGTGCGTCGTTCTCCCAATTCCGCACTGAAACCTTAGCGGAGGGCTGGGCTAGATGGCCTTTGGGGAGCCCCTTCTCCCAATTCCGCATTGAAACCTTAGGAGGGGGCTGGACTAGATGGCCTTTGGGGAGCCCCTTCCTCCAATTCCGCATTCAAACCTTAGCAGAGGGCTGGACTAGATGGCCTTTGGGGACCCCCTTCTCCCAATTCCGCACTGAAACCTTAGCTTCGGAGGAGCCGGGCCTGACTCGGCGGCAGCGCTTGAGGGCCCGCCAGAGTGAGTGCCTGCCTTCCCTCCTTAATAATAATTTCTCCTCCCTATTCTACTAAATTAATAATTAAATTAAAAAAATATTGGAAAAAAAAAGGGCGCCATCTTTACAAAATGTTTTGTAAATATTAACGAAATTTCGTAAATACTGAACTTTTTTAAGGGAAAATTTTGTAATTATTTTAAATATCGAAACAAAAAAAACCCCCAAATACAAATCGATTTTAGAAACAAATTTTTGCGTTGTTACCCAGGCCTACTATCTACCTACTATCTATCTCTATCTATACATCTTATCTATCTAAAGGATTGCTGGTATTGCAGCCCAGGAATAGGAAATAGGAAATATGTATGGATTGGGATGCTCTCAAAGAAATTCAAGGAGTAGCAAACTTGCAGCTTGGATGCAGTGCATTTGGAGCGTCCTCCTCCCCTAGGGGATGCTGGGAGCTGTCATTTTCGCACATATGCTGTATTATCATTTAGCTTTTTTGGGGTTTTCAGTCCTTTCTGCTATTTTTTGGGAGGGATTTATGAGTGATGGTCACTCATTGGTCTGTTGGGGGTGTAGTGTCCAAATTTCATGTCAATTCGTCCAGTGGTTTTTGAGTTATGTTAATCCCACAAACGAACATTACATTTTTATTTATATAGATATATCATTTTTTTCTCCTTTCTTTTTTTATCTCTTCCTTTTCTTTTCTTTTTATATATCTCACTTTCCTATAATTGTATTGTTCTCCTGCTTTCCATGTAAAAGAACTCATCTATTTTTCCCTTTTTCTTCTTTGTTTAGAACTTTTTATTCCTAATAAAAATTGATTTAAAAAATGAAGCAGGAGGGGGTCTGAGCCTTTCTCCTGTCCTTGATCCTCCAATGCAAATCATCCCCTTGATCCATGATTAGCTGCATAAAAGAAAACATAAAGGGAAACACGTGTCTGTTCGTTTTCTCTTCCACACCTAGAAATATCTCCAGAGAGGTATGATTTGAATTAGAGTAGGTGAGAAAAGGATTAGGCTCTTTCGCCTTCATTCAATGCTATGTCTTCAGTCCAAATCACAAGCACAGCAGTTACATATCTTCCACATAACACTTAAGATGGCCCATATTTATAGTCAAAACTTCACTTCACTGGACTATGTCCCAAATGAAGAAAGAAATATTGCAAAGAATTGCAAGTCTACAGATTCCATGGTCAATTGCAATACTAATCACCTGTTCAATTTGCTTAATCCACACTTTCATGCAAGCTTCAATTCGTTCCAGAGTCTCTGTGCTGTTTGCTGCAATCAGGTAGTCTGCAGGTCCTTTCAGGGTTTTCAAATCATAGGTATCACACTCCTTCAAATTTACCTGGACAACATTTTAAGCAGTTATTGTTCTAAGTAGTCTTTATTACGGTAATCACTTAAGAAATCATGATACATATAGTCAGTCCAGACCATTGCTTCTTAAACTATGATACCCAACCCCAAATGGGATCCCCTTAGCTCAGTGCTGCTTGCTGGCAATGCTTACACAAATCTGTTAGCAGCAACATGCGGTGCTTACGGTGGACTCTGCAGAATACGCCCGAGGCAAATCTTAGCAAGTTCTGCAAATGATTATTTATTTTGAGTAAATTGCTGATTTTACATATTTATATACCTGTATACCTGGAGTCATATAAATATTTCTCAGGCAGAAAGGGGTCATGAGTAGAAAAAGTTTGAGAAGCCATGATCTAGGGGCCTGTCCAGACAGGACCTTTATTGTGGTAATTCCTGCAATAAAGGAGGGGCTGTCCAGACAACGTTCTGGACAGTCCCGAATTAATTCACTACAAACCAGGAAGACCCCGGTTTGTAGTGAATTAATTTGAAAGTGGATTTATTCCGCACCTTCTTGGAAGGTGCAGGATAAATCCTCTATTTCCGGTGTCTGGACTCCAGAATACTGCAATCCAGACAGTATTCCCACATTTTACCGGGCTAAATAAGCCCGGTTGGGAATACCCACCCACCCCCTTCCCCTCAAGCCCCCCAGATCCCTTAGAAAAGTAATAAAAACTTACCAACCCTCCATTAAAAGCCTCAGCAGGCTCTCCCTGGCCTTTGACCTGTGGGGTCCCGCAAGGTTCTATACTTTCCCCCATGCCTTTTAATATCTACATGAAACTGCTGGGCGAGGTCATCCGAAGTTTGGAGTTCGTTGTCATCTCTGTGCAGATGACACGCAACTCTATTACTCCTTCCCACCAAAATCCAAGGAAGCCCCTTGGGTCCTGGACTGCAGTGATGGGCTGGATGAGGGCAAACAGGTTGAAATTGAATCCTGACAAGACAGAGGTCCTCCAGGTCAGTCGCTCAACCAAACGGGGTATAGGGTGGCAACCTGTGTTTGATGGGGTTACACTCCCCTTGAAGACACAGGTCCACAGTCTGGGGGTCCTCCTGGACTCAGCGCTGACACTTGATGCTCAGGTGTCGGCGGTGTCTGGGAGGGCCTTTGTACAGTTAAAACTTGTGTGTCAGCTGTGACCATACCTTGAGAAGTCTGACTTGATCATGGTGGTCCATGCCTTAATTACCTCAAGATTGGACTACTGTAATGCACTCTATGTAGGGCTGCCCTTGAAGACGGTTTGGAAAGTACAGCTGGTGCAAAGGTCGGTGGCCAGATTGTTAACTGAAGCAAGTTACAGGGAGTGGTCAACCCCCCTGTTTAAACAGCTCCACTGGCTGCTGATAAGTTTCCAGTCCCAATTCAAGATGCAGGTTATTACCTATAAAGCTCTAAATGATTCAGGACCTGCCTTTCTGCATGACCGCCTCCTCCCCTACGAGCCCACACAGACCCTAAGATCTTCCAGGGATGCTCGTGTCTCACTCCCACCCCCGTCTCAGGTGCGGCTGAGTAGGCTGGCCCCTTCCGCATCCACTTTCCGTAAGGAATTAAAGACATGGATGTTTTGTTGTGCTTTTTCTGACTGATACCTCCTATGAAAAGGATCTGTATCATGACCTGAATCATGACTTGAATTTGAATTCCTATATTACTATATATATATATTTGTTTAAGTTGAACTGATCCTGTTTAATTGCTCTGTTTCCATACTATTTCCTATCCTATTATACGTTTCTGTCCACCTTATTGAACCCCTATTTCTCAACCAGTTCGCATAGTGGCCCTTTTTCCCCTCCTCCAAAATTAGCTTGTTGATGCTTGATGCTTGTTTATTATTGTTATGTTGTTTTATCCCATTTTAATTTGCTTTTGTTTTGCTTTTAACTGTATTTTGCCTGGGCTTGGCCCCATGTAAGCTGCCCTGAGTCCCTTCGGGGAGATGGAGGCAAGGTAGAAAAATAAAGTTCTTCTTCTTCTCCCGGCATGTAGAAATGATGTGCCAGGACAGCAGGTGGGGGGGGGGGGGGGGGGGGGGGGGGGGGGAGTGATTGTGGACAGGCCCCCAGAAAAATCCACATTTTTTAATTCTCCTGGGATAAAAGCCTGTCTGGATTCAGCCTAGATTACATGTCTCATAAATTCTGAAACATACACCATGCCAGCTATGACTTTTGACAGTTATAGTGAAAACATTTTAAGATCGGCAAATTGGATACCTCTCTACCGACCTTGTTGTCTACACAAAACCTTTGGTGACATGGCCAAAACAGAGTGGACTCATCAATCAACTGCTGCGAGAAGTCTACATAGCACAGAGATGAAGTCTCAACAGAAGCTCTAAACTTAGTCATTAATGCAATATCACACCAGAGCAGCCAGCCATGTGACCAGAAATGCCGTGGCCAACAAGCCTCTGCTAGGGAGCTGCTTGCTGGCAATGACACAATGGTGGCAGTGGCGTGAATGTGCCCTTGTGCCAGCTGGCCATATGAACTGCCAAAGGGCTCTGGGGGCACAACACATCTGGAACACTTTAAACCAAAATTAATCTAGTAAGTACATTTCAAGATAAAATCTATTAAATAACTGCATATCAACCTGGGACATAATGGAGGGACAAATGTAAAATGCTTATGGACTTCTCATGGGTGTTTGATTTGCCATTTGAGAACCTAAAAGTATTCTCACATGTGGGCATGTAGGCCTACCTTCTCCAACAGACTCTGCTGAGCTCCTGAAAGGACACTAACAAATCCCTCTAGAGAAGCAAGAAAATCCTGTTTGACATTCATTCCTTTCCGAGGGCCACTTAACTCTCCCCAGCCATAGTTCATAGTCTTCAGGGCTGGTATGAAGATATCTGATAGCAAGTGCTGCACACTGTTCAGCAAACCACCATGAGTTGTATCCATCATATTGAAAACCACTTCCTGGCAACCAAATAGCAAACAGCATTGTTAGTTGTTAATCTGGTCATGTAGTCCAATATTAGAACCAACATTGAACCTAATATGTAGAATCACAACCCAGCATATTAACAATGAAAGCAGACTATTATTATCATTCATTTTTACAAATAATAATCAAAACTTGTATCACAAATGTCTGATATGTATTTTGTTTTTTATAGTTTTGTAAAATAAATCAATACATTTATAATACAGCAGACATCTAATATCCAAAACACATAATCTCTCCTCCCCCCCCCCCCATTAATCTCGTTATATCAATTGTAAATTCTAGGGCTGGGCGGTTTCGTTCGTTAATTTCGTAATTCGTTATTAATTCGTTAATTTTTTTGATAACGAAGTGATATTGAACCATTCAGGAGCAACTAAAAATCGAAACGAATTTTTCAATTCGTTTCGTAATTGTTTCGTAATTGTTCCAAAATCGTTTCGAAATTGTTTCGAAATCGTTTCGTTATTATTTCCGCATGTCTGGTGCAAGTTTTATAGTTGTTGTTTGTTTTATCAGTGAAAAAAATATAATTATCACACCAACAGTCAACAACAGAGGGAGAGGGAAGCTTCAGAAGTTCCCCCTGTCCCATTTGGAGGTTTTTTTAGCGTATTGCGCGGTCACGTCCGCCATTAACGAATCGATTCGTAATTGTTTCGTAATTTCCGAAATTTCGTAAATTTCGAACTTTTTTAAAGAAAAATTTCAGAATTCTTTTAAAAATCGAAACGCAAAAACCCCCTAAAAACGAATCGAGTTTAGAAACAAATTTTTCCGTGGTTGCCCAGCCCTAGTAAATTCCACTCTTACATGTACTTTTCTATCATTCACTTCAGTGCCCTCCTTTCCCTGAGCCACTTCTTTTTGTATTCTCTGTCCAAAATTTTCTCTTGTGAAGGTAACTTTCCATCCTTTTTTAAAAAATGCTCTTTCGCCAGATTTTATCAAAATCATTTTTCCCATTTTTCCACTTTTAACTTATATATCAATTTATGGTTTATTGCCAATTTCCATAATTCCTTATACCACTCTTCAATTTGTATATTTCCCTTTTCCAGTTGCTGTCTATAAGCAGCTACTGTTAATAGGTTGGATATTGCATCTTTTTCTTCTTTTTTCAACTGTTTATTTTATATATATATATATATATATATATATCACACATATATATGCGTGTGTATATCTCAAAGCAACACTAGGACTCCTTTCCATTTTAAAATGTTCATGATATCTTCTATCTCTCTAAATACTCTCCCCCCAAAATTGCTTACATATTTACAATGCCACCACATATGTTTATATGTTCCCATTTCTTGACATCCTCTCCAGCAGTTTTTTTGAGTAATTTTGTTAATACTAGGTATTTTTACTGGTTAGATACATTTTCATTTCAATTTATGATATTTTTCTTTAATATGTATTGATAAGTTTTCAAAATGTCTTTGTTCCCATAATTGTGTCTACTCCATATCACTTATTTTCTTCCCATATCTCTTTGAGAATGTTCTTTGTTTTTTCTTCTTTTATTTCAACTATTATCTTATACATTTTACTAGTTATTCCTTTTAGATGTTTATGTTCTTCTATATCTCTTCAATGTTGTACTATTTGCTCAAATTGGGTGAGTTTACTTCTATTTGTATTATGTTTTAACCAATTCTTTAACCATTGTTCTAATTGTATACAGTGGAACCATAATAATTTTATTTCTCTAAACTCCTCGATCATTTCCTTCATGCCAACATTTGTCTCCTATTTTATCTAAGTTTTTCCCTTAGTTTTTTATCTATTATATTTTAAAATTCTTTAGGAATTTCCTTTCCATTATTATTGGGATTATTATTTAGTCTTCTATCATTTACTTTTTCCTATATTTGTTCCATATTTCTAATATATGTATTATTTTATTAGTGGCAAGAATGCTCATAACTAAGGAGTGGAAATATGCTAATGAAGTGGATCTTCTCACATAATGAAGGATTTATCACTAAATTAAAAATATAAGATCTAGCATTAAATGAAAAATCAATCGCTAATTGTAAAGTTTTCAAAGATAAAACTAGAACAGACTTGTTTGTTGTTAGTAGTAGTAATACTGCTATCCTGCTTTTGTTTCTGGATCGAGACTCAGAGCAGTTAAAATATGGCAGCTATTTATTACTTTTTGTAAAGAACGCAACTAATATCACAAGGTCATCAGGATTTTCAGCATAAATGCTAAAAGGAATCCTTGAGACTCTACATTTGGAAGAATGAAGATTTATGATTCTTCACTTCTAAGAGGAAAGAAAAAAATATTTAGATTGCTCTGAAAAATAAATTATATATTGGTTATTTTGATCATAATCTTTTTAATCATATTGTGGTGGATTTTTGTATAATATTTTGCACTGTTATTTTGTTGATATAAACTAAGTTAAAAAAATTAAAATCTGGCCATGGTGTCTCTTGGGGCTTTTTAAATGAATGCATGTGTCTTTAAGATTGAAGCTTCAAATCATGAGATTAAGTGTACGGTCCTAAACTGGTTTGCTCCGGAAACTGTAACCCTGGCAGGACTTGAATGGATAGGAAAGTTATCACATGTGCAATTATTTTTTATTAAGTGCCCATCATTTTGATGAGCAAGATAACAGAGACATGATAGGTCCCACAGAGATTCAACATGACCCAGAGTCAAAGGATGCCTGCATCACATAGAATACTTACACGGTGAATATTCTCTGCAGTGATTGCTTTGGAAGGGTTCGTTCTAATGAAGAACACACATATGCCAGTTAAAGCAACATCATTTCCTTCTGTCACAAATAATTTAAGTTTTTTGTTCTTAGCAGGGTGAGAATTAATGCCTGCTGAGCTTCCAAGTCCTGTAATATTTAGGAGAAACAGAAAAGTTCTGTTATCTAGAATCCTACCTACCCTGTCCACCTTCCCCAAAAACCTAAAAACATAGTTGTTCCACTGTGCCTTTGACTTGGCAAAAATTGGCCTAATGTTACCTAAGTTCCGGCACTTTAGCATGGCCCTCCGCTCTACTATCCCAACATTTAAATGCCCAAAAACATTATCCTACTAACCTTGCCTTTCTGAATTTTGTACTTTCCCTTAGCTCTATCTAGGAATTTTGCACAAGCTCAGAGCCCTCTGAACTCAGCACTGTTTTTATGATGTTATGTTTTATTGTGATATGTTTTTATTTGGTTTTGTTTTGATTCTATCTTATTGTATTATGTTTTTAACTCTCTGCTCCCTTTGTAAGCCGCCCTGAGTCCCTTAGGGGAGATGGAGGCGGGGTATAAAAATAAAGGGATTATTATTATTATTATTATTATTATTATTATTATTATTATTATTATTATTAGAAACACAACGAGTCCACAGCAGACAAGATCACTCTGCTGGCTGTTGTATTGGATCATACATCAGACACTTTCCAAGTGTCTCGGACTGTGCGATGTATCGGCTAATAATGCATGCAGATCCCAGTAGGATGGCCTCCTGAAGCTGGCAGATGGTAATTTTGTCAGCGCCGATTGTGTTTAAGTGCAGACCAAGGTCTTTAGACACTGCACCCAGTGTGCCGATCACCACTGGGACCATCTTGACTGGCTTGTGCCAGAGTCTTTGCAGTTCGATCTTTAAATCCTCATATTGTGTCATCTTGTCCAGTTGTTTCTCTTCAATCCTGCTGTCACCTGGGATTGCAACTTCGACAATCCATACTTTGTTTTTTAACATGATCGTGAGGTCAGGAGTATTGTGCTCCAAAACTCTGTCAGTCTGAATTCGGAAGTCCCAGAGTAGTTTGACGTGTTCATTTTCTGTAACTTTTTCTGGCTTGTGATCCCACCAGTTCTTTGTCGCAGGCAGATGGTATTTGTGGCACAAGTTCCAATTAATCATCTGAGCAACGCTGTTATGCCTCTGCTTGTAGTCTGTCTGTGCGATCTTCTTGCAGCAGCTGAGGATGTGCTCTATTGTTTCATCTGCTTTCTTGCAGAGTCTACACTTGGGATCTGTCACCGACTTCTCTATTCTGGCTTTGTTCTAATGGCTTGTTATTGGGCTGCCAGAATCAGGCCCTCTGTCTCCTTTTTCAAAGTTCTATTTGTGAGCCACATCCATGCTTTTTCTTTGTCAATTTGGCAAATTATTATTATTATTATTATTATTATTATTATTATTATTATCCTGAATAGTATGTTTGCACAGACCAGGGACTGATATGCACATGTTTTCACAGTTAATGCTCCCCATATAATGTACATGAACATGTACATTACATGCCTCCACAGCTTTACATCATGAACACATGTCCACTGAAGTCATTTGCCTACCTGTTTCAAATCCCTCCATGTCTTGATAGTAGAACATGACATGACGAAAGCCACCAACAGTAAAGAATTTATCAATACGCTCAATCTGTCAAAAGAAAAGTGATCAAAATCTTTCAAAGTTTCATACTTAGTTTCTCTGGAGTACATACAACAACATGTCAAACACCTATCAGATGGCACCATTTCTAAATATTAATGCACATCAGCCTGCACATGATCTCAATAGATTAATAGTATAATTGGGTCTGATGCAATTAATATACTCTCCACTTGTCTCATGTTCCAATGCAGGTAAGTATCTCCCCAGCAGAAATAAATAAATAGGACATTTGAACAGGTGGTCTCCATATATGTAAATCAGGAAGCAAACAATTCCAAAACATTTCCAAAACCGGAAATGAAAGGAGAATGAAGTGAAAGTGGAAGCATTTGCCTTTATTGTGTGTTTGTGTGTTATATGATTGTAAATTGTAAAGGCACTACATGTTTGCCTATGTATGTAAATGCTGTAATCTTCTCTGAGTCACCCTAGGGGAGAAGAGCGGAATATAAAAAAGTGTATTATTATTATTATTATTATTATTTTACTGACACAAAAACACAGTATGTCACAGCGAATGAGATCTATATGCTGGATTTTGTATCACAAAATCACAAGTCGAACACTTCCCAAGAGTCTAGGAGTGTATGATGTATTTTCGAATGATGCGTGCAGATCCAAGTAAGGTGGCCTTTTCCAGTTGGCAGATCATGATTTTGTCCATGTTTATTTTTTTCCAAATGCTGGCTGAGGTCTTTTGGCATGGCACCCAGTGTGCCGATCACCCCTGGGACCACCTGTACTGGTTTATGCCAGAGCCTTTGCAGTTCGATTTTGAGGTCCTGATAACGGCTGAGTTTTTCCTGTTTTTTCCTTCATGCAACTATCACCTGGTATGGCAACATCAATAATCCAAACTTTTTTCTTTTCCACAATCGTGATGTTTGGTCTATTGTGTTCCAAAACTTTGTCAATCTGGATTCGAAAGTCCCACAGTATTTTTTGTGTTCATTTTCCACTACCTTTGCAGGTTTATGATAGCACAAATTCTTCTTCTTCTTCTTCTTCTTCTTCTTCTTCTTCTTCTTCTTCTTCTTCGTCTCCTCCTCCTCCTCCTCCTCCTCCTCCTCCTCCTCCTTCTTCTTCTTATTATTATTATATTCAGATCTGTGTAACTGAGCCATTTCTTTGAATGTGGTCATTCAAATGTTAAAGGAATGGTTAATACTGGAAATTTGAATAAATGACTTGCAATGCTACCATTATTCACTGATGCCGCAGTTCTACTTCTGTCTACCCAAGTAGACAATGTCCAGTGTCATTTATGGAACGAAATATGGCTTTCTAATCCCCACATACACCAGTAGGACTAACTTGTCGTGTTCATTTTCTCATTTGGAAAGTCTTTCCTGTTTGAAAACTTTGAACAGCATAATAGTGTTTTGTGGAGTACTAATTTATAAATAACACTATATCGCATGTTGGACTTGTTCAAGGCAGACAGCTTTCTAACCAGTGAAAAATGATGTGATGTTCTATGACAGCTAGCAAGTACATGTTGTGAGAAGATTGTATAGTGACTCTTTGCTGCAATATTTCTGTTTGACAGCTTTGTTTGTTGTTATGGCTTTAGCCACCATGCGATTATAGTAAAGGTAAAGGTTCCCCTGACATTAAGTTCAGTCATGTCCAACTCTGAGGGTTGGTGCTCATCTCCATTTCTAAGCGGAAGAGCCAACGCTGTCTGTAGACACCTCCAAGGTCATGTGGCCAGCATGACTGCATGGAGCACCATTACCTCCCCACAGAAGCGGTACCTATTGATCTACTCACATTCGAATGTTTTCAAACTGCTAAGGTAGCAGAAGCTGGGCCTAACAGTGGGAGCTCACCCCTCTCCCCGGATTTGAACCGCTGACTTTTCAGTCAGCAAGTTCAGCGCTTTGACCCTCTGCACCACCAGGGCAGGGAAAATTTATTATTTTCCTCTATATTTCAAAAGGGAGGGAAAGTTCCAAAGAGATGAACCCCTCAGTTATCGTTAGGGCATTGCTTATAGCAGGAAGGAATTTAAACCAAAGATCAACACATGCAAGCTCAAAAAAGAGGTACATTGATGAATCTTTAATCTGTCTACCATCATGTCTACCCCAATTAAGCATATAAGTGTGCTACAACCTTTGATTCCCCAAATAAAATACCCTTTAGTTCAAAGATGTAGGTACAGTTGTGGAGTTATATTCTTCCCACCAAAACAACAACATTTGGACCACACAGCATTCTAACAGCAAATTCTACAAACAGACACATTTAGGGTCCCTATGTCCATTAGTATTTTCACCAAAAACGAAGACTACTACAATTTGACATCAAACGACTGTCAGTGTTTTTGAAGAGAATTAATAAAAATTATTTATTTCCCATAGTGGTATATTTAAAATGCATAAGAACAGGGTTTTATCGGCCTGATTGAATATATAATTTCATCAAGTTTGATGAAAGAAAATCATGTAAAGTTAGAAAACAATAAACAAGCTGTAGAAGGAAAACTACAAAGGATGTAAGCCCTATATGCACATTATACCATGTGAGATTATGTGGCGGTGTTTACCTACCCTGGACCAAAAGGACCAAAAGGGCCCATCTATGTGGCCATGTTTCGAATTAACGTGTGAAGGTTTTGATATAGTTTCCAAATTTTCTTACTTTGGGATTACAGTTCCAACCATTTTATTAATTATATATTTTATTTGCTTATATTAAAGGCTTTTGCCTCTGAAGGAAACAGTTATCTCATTTCTCTCAAATCCATCAATATGACATATAATTATGATGAAATTAAAAACAGAATTCTAGCAGATGGATTCATGCTACTCAACTATATAGTTAAAGATAAATTATAATCTATTAACTAAATATACTAAATGTGTTAAATATTTATTTATTTTTAAAAAGCATCATAATGCTACAAAAGTAGCTTTGGAATCTGTTGATTTCTTACAATCTCTAGGCAATGCTGGTTTCAGAAACATTGGTGTTATTTCAGAAACATTGGTATTACCATGTCACTTTATTTGATTGGTTTTGTAGTACTATTGTGCATGAAATTCTGATTGGTGGGACTGTTCTCAGATCCCAACAATACTCTCCGGTCCCAACAATCCATATGGCAACAAATAGTTTTTGCACCCTCTTGAATTCTGGCTTCTCAAATAACATGCCTCCACAATATACCTGATTTCCTTCAAGAATTGCATCTTCCACTTCTGCCTTTTCAAGATCCACACAGGAAGCAATGATGGAGAATATATAATCATGTCTTCCATCCAGATGGGCTCGCTTGGCCTCTTTCTCTTCCTTTAACTTTTGCTGTAGAGACAAAGTCTTTGTTATTACTTTATAGGAAACTTCAAAAATTATTGTAAATAAACCTGGAAAAACTAAATAGGTCCTGATCATCATGGAAGGGTAAGTGTGGTGGGAAAAACTAAATATTCACAGATTAGTGTTGTAATCCTACAAGCATTGGTTTAAGAGTCATCCTTTGAATACATCTGGCAGGATTTACCTCCAAATAAATGTGCATGCTCCTGAAAATAATGTCCAACTGCTCACTGGAGGGAAGGATATTAGAGGCAAAGATGGAGTACTTTGGCCACATAATGAGAAGACAGGAAAGTCTGGAGAAGATAATGATGCAGGGGGAAATGGAAGAAAAAAGGAAGAAGGCCGACCAAGAGCAAGATGTTATCCATGAAGTGATTGGCCTGATTTTGAAGGAGCTGGGGGTGGAGACGGCCAACAGGTATCTCATGGCTGATCCATGAGGTCACAAAGAATCGGAAGTGACTGAATGAATAAACAGCAACAACAAATATACATGCAATCGGGATGTAAAGCTGTGAAGAAAATACAGGAAGTGGAGAAAACAAAGTAATTGTAAAAAGTATATTAATAATAATAATAATAATATCTAATAATATTCAAAAAAATTATTTGATTATTTTCAAGTTTTCTTAATTCAAGAAGTGTAAGCATATTACATCTGGTTAAACCATGTACAGGCAGTCTTCAAGTTACAAACAAGATAGGTTCTGTAGTTTTGTTCTTAAGTTGAATTTGTCAATTGGAACAGGTACATTTTTAAGTGTAACACAAACACCAGGGGTGGGGTGCTTTGGATAGCATGGGTAAAGGTAAAGATTTTCCCCTGACACCAAGTCCAGTCGTGTCCGACTCTGGTGGTTGGTACTCATTTCCATTTCTAAGCCGAAGAGCTGGCGTTATTCCTAGATACCTCCAAGGTTATGTGGCTAGCATCACTGCATGGAGCGCAGTTACCTTCCCGCCGGAGTGGTACCTATTGATCTACTCGCATTTGCATGTTTTCAAACTGCTATGTTGACAGAAGCTGGGGCTAACTGCGGGAGTTCACGCCGCTCCCCAGAATCAAACCTGTGAACTTTTGTCAGCAAGTTCAGCAGCTTAGCAGTCTAACCCACTGTGCCACCGGAGCCTTCATAGAAATAGCACAGGGAAGGTTTAACACCCCTGTGTGAACTGGATTTTGAAAAAAAATGGCTTGTTGAAGAAACAAAGATTGGTGATACAGCATCAGTGGAGACACTTTTTCCCCATGATAACTCTAGAAAAAACTATGATAGATTTGACTTAGAGTTACTTTATGACAGAAATTACCTAAAGATGCATAACAATTAGACATATTTTATAACACCTACTCTTCAACATATCTGGACATGACTGTGAATGAAAATTATAATACTAAGCATTCAACAGCCCACTCATCTTCAAAGACAACATTTAAAAAAATGAGCAATCTGCAAAAGGAGGTTTGGAAAAATGGCTACTGAATCTGAGGCTTTCCGAATCTTCCCACTCAAGGTAACAGCCAGACATATTGCTGTGGATGTGGCAAAGCATACACCATGAGTCTTCATACTAACGCCTGCAAGCTGGATGCGGCCCTCCAATATCATTTACCCGGTCCTGGCCCTAAACCTTAGATTTAGTGCTGTCCTAAGTTTGAAATGACTTGAAAGCACACAACAACCATTCTCATTAACTTGACTATCCCATCAGCCAAAAGCAGATCCAGACTTCCTGTTGAAATACTGGTAAATTTATATTCATCAAAATTGTTCTTCATTTTACATATTGTTTTGTCCTTTCGTGTTTTTTGCACTACAAATAACATATGTTCAATGTGCATAGGATTTCATTCATTTTTTTCAAACTATAGTCCAGCCCCCAGTCTTAGAAATCATGAACCAGCCCGTTGTTGAATAAGTTGGATGATCTCTGGCATACACCAACCAAGAAAGTGAAAGGGTGGAAGGGGAATAGAGGTTTAGAACCTGCACTATATACATTATATATACTTCCAGCAGTCACTAGCCAATCCCTCTCCAATGCCAGAAATACAGCTTAATGGTGTAACATTAGAAAATGTTGACCATTTCCACTACCTTGGCAGCCACCTCTCCACAAAAGTCAACATTGACACTGAAATACAACACTGCTTGAGCTCTGCGAGTGCAGCTTTTTTCCGAATGAAGCAGAGAGTGTTTGAGAACCGGGACATCCGTAGGGATACCAAGGTGCTTGTTTATAAAGCTATTGTCCTCTCAACCCTGCTTTACCCCTGAGAGATGTGGACAGTCTACAGACGTCACATGCAACTCCTGGAACGATTCCACCAGCGCTGCTTTCGGAAAATTCTGCAAATCTCTTGGGAAAACAGGTGGACAAAGCATGCTGGAAGAAGCAAAGACCACCAGCATTGAAGCAATGGTCCTCCGCCATCAACTCCTCTGGACCAGCCACATTGTCCAGATGCCCGACCACCATCTCCCAAAGCAGTTGCTCTACTCCGAACTCAAGAACGGAAAACGGAATGTTGGTGGGCAGAAAAAGAGATTTAAAGATGGGCTTAAAGCCAACCTTAAAAACTCCTGCATAGACACTGAGAACTGTGAAGCCCTGGCCCTTGAGCGCTTCAGCTGGAGGTCAGCTGTGACCAGCAGTGCTGTAGAATTTGAAGAGGCACGAATAGAGGGCAAAAGAGAGAAACATGCCAAGAGAAAGGTGCATCAAGCCAACCCTGACCAAGACCGCCTTCCACCTGGAAACCAATGCCCTCACTTCGGGAGAAGATGCAGATCAAGAATAGGGCTCCACAGTCACCTACGGACTCACCAGTACCCTGATCTTCGAAGACTATTCTATTCGGACAAAGAGGGACCACCTAAGTATATACACTGTAGGGGAGATTTAGATGAAGAATAGATAGCTCTCTGAAGATTATTTCAGTGCAACCTCTCATCATAACCAGTGGTGAAAAATAGTGGGAGTTAAAGTTCAACAGAATCTAGATGACCACGTTTCCCACCTCAAGACACATAAAACCATGTTTTCTTGGTCAATGACAAAGCAGTATAGACAGGTTTGCAACTCCGAAACAAACTGAGATATAAATTGGATTCCAAACTTCATTCCCCAATGATGGATTGTTTGGCTTTTCAAAGGCTTCTCCCCGTGGGGTTAGAAAACAAAGTCAATGATTCAACAAAGCAAACTGAATGACTGAGAGATCTCATTTCACCCTGGCAGCAAATTTCTTTCAAACAGTTTCACAAAAACAGCAGCCAAAGCTGCTAAGCAACAGGTTACCCAAGCTGCTGCAAACAAAACACAACCGAGGGGTCATGCCAGTTTCTGAATTCAGGATATCACTTTCAGTTGTGGCCACAGCGTATGTTCAGAAAATTAGCTGGGGAAATTAGGATCCCTTCCCTTTTCCCATTTAAAAAAAGATGAGAAGGGGACAAAAAAGTAAGAATAAACACCCCATGTATAAAATTGGTCAGGCAAGCTTATTTATTTTTATTGTGTATTTACTTTATAATTTAAAACAAAGTGAATACAAAAATTAAAAACAAGCTTTTTTCATGTTTTCATACTTTAACACCTGGCCAGGTTACATCTGCAACACTGTAGTCAACATTGTATTGGTGGTACAGTCAGCCTGTTATAGGTATGGATTCATAATCCACAAATTGTAAATATTCACACATATTGCCAAAAGCCAAACCTTGATTTTGCTATTTTATATACTGGATACCATTTTATAACATCATTGTCAATAATGGGAGTTTAACATCTACAGATTTTGGTATCCACATGAGCAGCCCTGGAACCAAACTCTGGCAAATACCCAGACTCCATTATAATCTATATAAATAAAAATGTAATGTTCGTTTGTGGGATTAACAGAACTCAAAAACCATTGGACGAATTGACACCAAATTTGGACACAAGACACCTAACAACCCAGTGTATGTTCTTTATTGAAAAAATTGATTCTATCATTTGGGAGTTGTAGTTGCTGGGATTTATAATTCATCTACAATCAAAGAGCATTCTGATCCCCACCAACGATTAAATTGAACCAAACTTGGCACATAGTTCTCCCATGACCAACAGAAAATACTGGAAGGGTTTGGTGGGCAGTGTCCTTTGGTTTTGGAGTTGTAGTTCACCTACATCCAAAGATCACTGTGGACTCAAACAATGATGGATCTGCACCAAACACTACACAAATACTCAGTATGCCCAGATGTCAACACTGGTGGAGTTTGGGGAAAACAGACACATTTGGGAGTTGTAGTTGCTGGGATTTATAGTTCACCCACAATCACAGAGCATTCTGAACCCCACCAACGATAGAATTGGGCCAAACCTCCCACACAGAACCCCCATGTGGGCCACAGCAACGCGTGGCAGGGGACGGCTAGTCTATATAAATAAAAATGTAATGTTCGTTTGTGGGATTAACATAACTCAAAGACCCTGGATGAGTTGACACCAAATTTGGACGCAATACACATATCAGGCCAACAAGTGACCATCACTCACAAAACACTGAAAAACACAGCAGAAGGAGGGAAGTTTGGCCACAGCAACGCGTGGCAAGTACAGCTAGTCTATATAAATAAAAATGTAATGTTCGTTTGTGGGATTAACATAACTCAAAAACCACTGGATGAATTGACACCAAATTTGGACACAATACACCTATTAGGCCAACAAGTGACCATCACTCATAAAAACACTAAAAAACACAGCAGAAGAAACCTAAAAAAACATTACAACACATGCACAAAACCACATATATACACACAAAAACACACATATACACAGATTGGGCCACAGCAATGCATGGCAGGGAAAGGCTAGTGTATTAGTAAAAGGTAAAGGTTTCTCCTGACATTAAGTTTAGTGGTGTCTGACTCTGACTTTGCTCATCTCAATTTCTAGACCAAAGAGCCGGCATTGTCCATAGACACCTCCAAGATCTTGTGGCCAGCTTGACTGCATGGAGTGCCATAAGTGAAATCCTGGCTGTGGGATCAAGCATTCACAGATTAGTCTTACATGCTGGCAAAGATACGGTTTTAATGGACTGTTTTTAGGATGACGACTTAAATGGGTGAATTGTTTTAATTTTATATATATTGTTTTATTTTAATATGTATATTTATGCTTGTTTTACTCTGTTGTTGGCACTGTGCTGTGCCAGTTGGTAGACGCCCTGAGTTCCTCTGCGGAGGTTGAGATAGGACAGGATACAAATACCCTAAATAAATAAATAAATACCTTCCTGCAGAAGCGATACCTCTTGGTCGACTCACATCTGCATGTTTTTGAACTGCTAGGTTGGCAGAAGCTGGACCTAACAGCAGGAGCTCACCCTGCTCTCCTGATTCGAACCACCAACTTTTTGGTCAGCAAGTTCAGCAGCTCAGTGGTTTAACCCACTGCGCCACCAGGGGATTTAAGTGTAAATCCAAAGAGAAAAAGTAGAAGAGCCTGGATGTGTTCTTCCTGGGGAACAGGAGACTGAGGGTCCTTCCAAATAGGCCCTGTATTCCAAGATCAGATCCCAGGTTTTCTGTCTTAAACTGGACTATAATGCCATATAATCTGGGATAAACAGAATACCTGCAATCCTGAGATATAGGGCCTGTCTGGAAGGGCCCTGAGTGAGGATATCCCTCAGTATTCCTTTTCAAACACCTTGAAAACTGTCATATGGATAAGGATAAATACTGCTTTTCTGCTACTGTCCCAGAGGGCAAGACTAATTGGGCTTACATTACAGAAGTGTGTATCATAATTTGTGAGAGCAAACAGTGAATCCAATTACATCCAAAGGAAATGGCTTCTCTCTTGCTGGATCTCTTCAAAGAAAACATTGACGTGATCTGAGGTTACAGATCCTGTAAAGCACCCCCCAATTTTGATTCTAGGATGGCCACAGAAGTTTGTAAGAAGGCACCAACTTTGTCCTTTTGTTTGTTCTCAACCACTGAATTCCAAAGCACGGAACTTCTTTTTCATTTACCTGCCCCAACTAATATATCTTCATAGATTTTATTAGGAGCTGCCACGGCAAAACTGCTGAAGGTCAGCAGTTCGAATCCGTAAGATGGGGTGAGCTCCCATCTGTCAGCTCCAGCTTCCCATACAGGGACATGAGAGAAGCCTCCCACAGGATGGTAACAAATACGAGCGTCCCCTGGGCAACTCTTTCACACCAAAAGCAACTTGCAGTTTCTCAAGTCGTTTTTGACACGATAAAAAATAGATTTTATTAAACTGATTGATCTAATATTTTAACAATTTGAAATAATTACACAGGCAGAGACTGCCACTCCCCAATGAAAGCAGTGAAACAAAAAGTCATCCATCATGAAATAAGTAGCAGGATGGTATCGGATCATGAATCAAAATATATGGTATAATAAAGATTCCAATAAATACAGCTCAATTCATCATCCATATTAAATATTCAAAAATAAGCCTTCATTTATATCTAAATATCTTTTGTGAGAAGAAGTTATATTTCCAGTTGCAATTTTTGTCATCCCAAATACAACAATTGTCAGACTTTAATGGATGGAAAGTTCGCTTGGGAATAATAGAAATTACACAGGCATCATCATTTGTCACTCTTCTCAAAATGGAAAAAAAGGAAGAGAGGTATTTTATAATCCCTCCTTCAGAATGTTTTGTCATAAAATACTACATTCTTGATTAAGAACAAGGGTCTATTTCTTTTCCAGATTTCACAAACCATTTTACTCGTGTATGCAGCTATGTATAATGGTAATGCAAGCATATGGCATTAATGGCACACAAAGAGTTTAAAGCAATCCTGCAATTTTACTATTTATTCAACAGATTCTTACGTTTATTATTTTAACATTAATACTGTTCTGGGTCCTTTTGGAATTGAAGAGAACTTCAAAATTTGGAACTACATGTACCACTAGGATCCAAGTGAGCACCAATGGAACAGAAACTTCTTCTGCATTGGGACAAATATGGAAGCAGTCATAGGTCTGTAGACAACAGGGATTCAACCAGAACATATTCTATATGTTGTGCTATAATTGATCCACTGGCATATGGAGGTGGCAGATATATCTGTGCTGCTACTACAACAATAGCCCATATTGCAGTGTTTCTCAACCTGGGGGTTGGGACCTCAAGGGGATGTCAGAGAGGTCACCAAAGACCATCAGAAAACACAGTGTGGGAAGTTTGGCCCAGTTCTATTGTTGGTGGGATTCAGAATGTTCTATGACTGTAAGTGGACTATAAATCCCAGCAACTACAACTCCCAAATGTCAAGGTCTATTTTCCCCAAATACCACCAGTGTTCACATTTGGGCATACTGAGTATTTGAGCCAAATTTGAGCCAGATCTATTATTGCTTGAGTCCACAGTGCTCTCCGGATGTAGGTGAACTACAATTCCAAAACTCATGGTCAATGCCCAACAAACCCTTCCAGTATTTTCTGTTGGTCACGGGAGTTTTGTGTGCCAAGATTGGTTCAGTTCCATCACTGGTGGAGTTCAGAATGCTCTTAGATTGTAGGTTAACTATAAATCCCAGCAACAAATTCCAAATGACAAAATCAATCCTCGCCCACCCCCAGCAGTATTCAACTCCAAAATTCAAGTTCAATGCCCACCAAACCCTTCTAGTATTTTCTGTTTGTCATGTGAGTTCTGTGTGCCAAGATTGGTTCAATTCCATCATTGCTAGAGTTCAAAATGTTCTTAGAGTGTAGGTTAACTATAAATCCCAGCAACTACAACTTCCAAATGGCAAAATCAATCCCATCCCCCCCAACCCCAGCAGTATTCAAATTTGGGCATATAGAGTATTTGTACCAAATTTGGTCCAGTGAGTGAAAATACATCCTGCATATCAGATATTTACATTATGATTCACAACAGTAGCAAAATTATAGTTATGAAGTAGCATTGAAAATAATTGTATGGTTGGAGGTCACCCCAGCTTGAGGTTGTGGCATTAGGAAGGTTGAGAAACACTGCCATATAGCTGTGTATCTTCAAAGGCTATAAAGATGCATTCTTTGGCTAAAATAAGGGGAAATCAGGCTGTAGAATTTGAAGGTCTTATAAAACCCACACCCACATCTAATCATTGTCCCCTGTCTCTTACCTTTAAAACTCTGCTAATGCTTTGTTTCCAAAGCTGCCGTTTTCCACTTCTGAACATTTTACAATCTAAAGCGCAAAATCTGGAACAAACTTTATTTTAAGCCAGTGAGATTGGCATGTTCTGAATCCTTGGTGCAGAGCGATCTCTTGCAAACATAGGTACCAAGAAATTCAGTTTAGATTCCTTAGTGAACTCATGCATAAGCTAGAACAGAACAGAGTCACCTTCTGTTCCACAACTCAAGAGTTTGAGCTATGGAAACAAATCCAGCCTAGCTTTGGTGTTGTTATGGGAATGCTGACTTATGCAACTCCTATGTGAGATTTGCATATCAGGATTAGCTGTCAATGTGCCAGCACGCTTTTTGAAGAATGTGTCATCTTCAGAATTGTTTATTCTTTGGATCATGAACAAACAATGTTTTGCTGTTTCAGACCAAATCGTGTAACAGATATAGAAAAGTGTTGAATTTGTCACAGTTGAACTGTAGCATGTTGTCAAAAATATAGTTCTATGAGGAAGACCCCAATCCTGACTTGGCAAACGTTACTTTTGGGCCACAATTCCCAGAATCCTTCCGACGCTGTGGCTAATTGTCAATCTAACTTAAGATTCAAAGGTCTACTTTCTTTTCAGTGCATACATTATTTAATACTTCCGTAATATTATACTTTGTTTCCTCAGGTCTCTCTTCTGACAACCAATACCGTTTTTGTCTCACTTCCTTCTCCAACCTTGTAGAACTCCTCCCTTACTCCAATGCATAGCATATGTCCTGCTGTCCTGTTACTTCCTCGTGGTTACCTAGCTCCCTTGTCTTTTTCCACAACACAACTCTCCAAAAAGTCATAGAATCATAGAATCAAAGAGTTGGAAGAGACCTCATGGGCCATCCAGTCCAACCCCCTGCCAAGAAGCAGGAATATTGCATTCAAATCACCCCTGACAGATGGCTATCCAGCCTCTGTTTAAAAGCTTCCAAACAACAGAGGGGCAGAGAGTTCCACTGCTGAACGGCTCTCACAGTCAGGAAGTTCTTCCTCATGTTCAGATGGAATCTCCTTTCTTGTAGTTTGAAGCCATTGTTCTGTGTCCTAGTCTCTAGGGAAGCAGAAAACAAGCTTGCTCCCTCCTCCCTGTGGCTTCCTCTCACATATTTATACATGGCTATCATATCTCCTCTCAGCCTTCTCTTCTGAAGGCTAAACATGCCCAGCTCCTTAAGCCGCTCCTCATAGGGCTTGTTCTCCAGACCCTTGATCATTTTAGTCGCCCTCCTCTGGACACATTCCAGCTTGTCAATATCTCTCTTGAATTGTGGTGCCCAGAATTGGAGACAATATTCCAGGTGTGGTCTAACCAAAGCGGAATAGAGGGGTAGCATTACTTCCCTAGATCTAGACACTATGCTCCTATTGATGCAGGCCAACATCCCATTGGCTTTTTTTGCCGCCACATCACATTGGCGGCAAAAAGTGCCATTATCCACCTTGTTACATCCCCTGATCATATTCACTTTGACTCTGTCAAATTGCCTCACTTTGTTTTCCTATTTTCTAAAAGTTTTTTTCCCCCAGTGCAAACTTAAATCCCCAAATTGAAAGCATATATTTATTTCAAAAGCTGGATTGCAAACATTTACAGTTTTGTTCTCCCTCGGGAATCAAAATGTTCACAAGTTTTCCATGCATCTCACCAGCTCAGTCAACCAGAGCCAGGGGCCCTAATCTTACACTTGTTTGGCTAAGAATTGTACATTGCCAGTGTTTAGAGAGTCGTTTTGCAGACATGGAGAGAAACGAATAGCCCTTATGTTTAGGCAGAAAAAAATTAAACAAGCTCATGCTGTGCAGTGCTATGATAATACTGTGCCTGAATGAACAGCTCACAGAAATTAAAGTTAGCATTTGCTTTAAAAACATATAGCCCTGAGGACGCTGAATACAAGATTCACTGAGATACTTGAAAAGATGTAGCTCCTCTTGCAATGTAAAATGCCAAAAGTAGTGTTGTGGTGCCTTCAAGTGGCCAAGACTGTAAAATGTATTCCAGTGAACTCCATTTTGTATGGGAAAGTATTTGGAGTAGGAGGTGGAGAAGGGCAATCCTCTTTGCAGACAGTTTAATATAATTATTTAATACTCATTAATGACATGAAAGATCTTCCAGAGCATCAATACAGACATAGGTAGAAAAAGATTGTGCCAATAAATACAAAGAAACATTTGGAAGCACATAGAACAGATAGTATAGTATTTTTGTCCAAAAAAAAAAAGGTCACACTTAGAAAATTGGGTCAACTTATCTATAAGGAACCATTCCCTTCATTCAGTATAATAGTGAAAAGTAAGAACCTACCACCTCATCAGATTGACTTGTTTCCCTATCCAATGATACTTCAGGCTCATTTCAGTGATGGAGAGGCACGAAGCCCATCACATTACACTGAACTATTTCCGGCTGTCTTGTGTTCCCATCCATCATTGAAATGAGCCTAAAGGAGAGAGCTCCTACCACGAGCGAGTAATTGTCTTGTGAGCCGCTACTGCGGTTTGATCTGTTCTTTAAGGCTAAAAACATGTGGTATGGGAAGCATCCAGTTTCATTGTTGCAAAGCCAAAAAGAGCTGCTGCAGACAGAGAGCAATGGAGAGTAGTGTTTGGCTGGCGGAATCAGCAGAGAAAAAAGAAAAAGGACGTCTTCACATGGGTGTTTCGATGGTCATGACAGAGTTTTGGCAGTTCTGCCACAGAACCCAACACCTCCCATCACACCTCAGAGAAGTATTTCTGGATCAGGTCTGGGGCAAAACCACAAAAAAAAAAAAACACTTCTGCCACTGCCAAAAAGTAGCTGATAGCGAAGGACAGGAGTCATCCTGTCTTTCCATTGAAATCCGCAAGATCTGACAGCTAAAAGAGGCAAGCCCCATGGGATGAGGTAGGGAGGAAGCCAGGATGGTGTGGGGCATGGGGTGACAGGTTCTCACACTCCATGGGCGGTGCAGCCAAGATCACCACAATTCCACAGTGATCCGCAGTGACTGCGGTGGTGCGTGTGAGAAGGTCCAAAGAGAAACAGAGAGGTTTTTTAGTTGATAGAGAAGGGGGGGAAAGCAAGGAGGACCTGACAAGTCTTCGTGTGATGAATGGGAAGGCAAGTAACACTTCAAGAAAACAGTGGGATGGGAAAAAGTAAAAGTTTCACAGAACGATTTGCAATCAAAAAGCTTTATTGCCATTGCTATAGGGACAGAACCCCAAGCTTCTCTACAAATCTGTAAGTCCATGTGATGAAGTCCTTAGTCTATTCCAGGTGAACCTAAAAGAAGCATGAATCCTTTCTCTTTTTTTCCTGCATGGTACTGCTTCTAACCTTTTTGAATAACTGATGGGAAAATGGCAGTGGCAATGAAGGGCATCAAAATTCCAAAGACAGCAGTGGTAATTTCCCTTCTCCGCAGAATGGCCCTTCATGGAGGTTTCATCACCAGTTGGAGAAGTTGCCCTACAGTATAGAGTATTTTACAGGTTGTTGCACTCCAGACCAGGAAAAGCCTTCTGACTTTAAACACTACACAGTTGAGTAGAAATGTAATAATAATAATAATAATAATAATAATAATAATAAACAACTTTATTTATACCCCGCCGCCATCTCCCCCAACGGGGACTCAGAGCGGCTCACATGAGGCCAAGCCCAAACAACAAATTACAATAAAACAAAATACAGTAAAATAACAACCGAAACGCAAACAATATCACGGTAAAATACAAAACATATGAGTACAATAAGCAATATACACAAAACATAAAAAAAACAATAAACAAACATAATGACAGTGAGTGGGCCGCATGTATTTATTTATTTATTTATTTATTATTACTGTGCTTATATACCGCCGTTTCTCAGCCTAAATCGGCGACTCAACGCGGTTTACAACACAACGACAAGCAGCAATATTCCATTAAAAAGCATAAAAACACATACACAATACACAATATTATTGGGCCACCAATAATAATCCAATGCATCTCTTAATTGTAGTCGCAATCCAATTTCGTCGTCTGTGATTAACCAATCCTTGTTCATCAGTTTCGTTGCACCAGATTAATCGAATGCTTGTTTAAACATCCATGTCTTCAACCTTTTTCGAAATACCATCAGCGAAGGGGCTGATCTCACCTCTATGGGGAGGGCATTCCAAAGCCGAGGGGCCACCACAGAAAAGGCCCTGTCTCTCGTTCCCGCCAGCCGCACCTGTGAAGCAGGCGGGATAGAGAGCAGGGCCTCCCCAGAAGATCTTAGGGTCCTGGTGGGCTGATAGGCCGAGATACGTTCGGATAGATAAGTTGGGCCAGAACCGTTTACAATAAAATGTACAATAAAATGATTTAAAAAGTCAGGGTGAGATAAAAGGAGCAGATTATTTGCAAGGGGGAACTCATAGAGAAACAGGGTAGTAAACATACCTTCATACAAGGGGGGGGGGTACTCCTTGGACAAAAGTGTTGAGGGAAGCAATAGCTTACGATTGTGTGGCTACTCTCCAAAAGCGCAGCGGCAGAGCCAGGTCTTGAGATTCTTTTTAAAGGTTCTAAGGTAGGGGCTTTCCTAATCTCTCTGGCAATGAGTTCCAATCAGTTTATTGAAGATAATTAAAAAGCCGTAAAGTAAAAGGCACTTTAAAGGAATAGGTAAATCCAATTAGGTAGGAAGATAAGCCGGAACAAAATAGTCCAGGGAATTAGTCTATCAAAGTCCATGAAAAAAACCAAGGCAGAAACTTCTATAATAAAATCCACAAAAAACCAGGAAACATGAATCCAAGGCAAGTGAATACACAAACATTGAATCCAAGAATCAAAACCATGAAACAAAGGCACTTAAAGCATGAATCTTTCCCAAGCAAAGCTTCCAAGAAACAGGAACGAGATCTTGACTTGATTCCAAACGATGCTTCATCTGACTACAGATCTTGTACTTGGAACTCTTATCTCCTTGTAAGCTATGTCCCAAGCGCTCAGAAATTGGTTTTGCTTTAGCTTTGAATCTCTTATCTTTCTTTCTCTGAGCCTGGCAGAACGCCAAAGCCACTGCTCTGCTCTTCTGTTTTGACTAATCACCTCCCGTCTATCTATTTGCTCATTAATTTATTCAGCTAGGTCAGGTGCCGAGCTGTTCTCAAGCTCCAAATCATGGGAATTCTCCGGTAGCAATTCAGGGAGCACACCATCATCCCCACACCCATCAGGGACATTCTCATGAGAAACTACACTTTGAACAGGGATCTCCTGGTCATTCTCTGCATCAATATCATTGGCTAGACCATTACCTTCTTGAAACTCATTGTCACCACTCCCCACATCTAAAGCACCCTGGTCCTTAAACACAATCACAGGCTACAATATACCTTTTTTTCCATGTATTGCATTTATTCAATTTAACATAAACACATTAAGTAAACATACCTTTATCACTAAATTATTCCTATACTCTATAACTACCACAAATTCCAACTAACTATAAATCAATTCAGACTTCTCTCAATTTACAAAACAAAATAATAATAATTAGAATCTGACCAATCCTTATAATCAAGTCACTCATTCTTCACTCTCCAAGTGCAATATGATCATAACATATATGCAACATGCAAATTCTAGACATGTCCCATCATTCAATCTTATTCTGTTTTGGAAGCATAATGATGAGCACTCTTTGGATATTGACCATGGTCCATTCCTGTTGTTTCTCTTTGATACTTTTTTTTCCCCTCTTCCCCTTACCCGTGGTTTGTGCCCCTTCCACCAGGACCAACCAACTCATGTTGTTTCACTATTCCAAAATATCATTGTTTCTCTTGCTGGCTTATACCCCTTTCCCTCATTAAACACATACTCGATAAATTTTCCCCATATTTTCAAAAAGTCTGTTTGTTTACATATTCCCCTTTTAATTTTAATATTGCAAGTTAGCTTATCATTAATCGCTATATTCCAAATTTCCCTATACCATTCTTCTAATTGAATTTCTTTTTTTTCTTCCAATTTTTTGCTATTACCAATTTAGCTGCTGTTATTAGAAACCAATTCTTTCTCCTCTTGTACGGGAATTATATTATCATGTATAAGTAATAAAGCTAATTTTGGTGTAATCTCAGTCTCTATTTTTATTATTGCTCTTATTTCTTTGAATATGCTTTCCCAAAATTTTTGTACAATGTAACATGACCAGCACATATGAAGATACGTCCCTATTTCCTGACAACCTCTCCAACACTGATTTGAATTTTTTTATCAATCTGATTTAATCTAACAGGGGTTAGATACCACCTCCATATCAATTACTGCAATATACCTTTTAAGGCACAGTCTCTAAAACTTTATGCAGTACTCCAAGTGCCATCAGACTATAGTTACGTATAGGCGCAGTGTAACATTGAAAATATTTCTTTTTGAAGTAACCATGGAACTGGCCTTTTGCACAGCCGTTATACATTGTGTGGACATTTCCACTGACCCCAAAATCTCTTTCTTAGTCAGGCAATACCAGCTCAGACTCCTTCAATACATGTGGCAAGTTATACATTGAAGAATAAATAGATGGGATGCTAAACAAATAGGAAGAGGATCTCAATGTACAGGGAAAGGAGAGGATAACACATTTTGCAGCTCCATTGACCTCAGTGGTGTAAAAGCAAATGCCAATCACAGGTAATAATATACCCATCTCATTTAAGGGGAATGCAAACAACAGGTTGCTAAGAGTTCACCTGGTCATGAAACTGATCTTCACCTTGCAGGAAAATAGCATTACAAACATTCTGTTCCTTGCATTTTATGGGTATGTGATTTTATTAAAGAGATTTATTGCCCACCCTCCTTTTAGTTAGATGTGAGAAACCGGATTTCAAAAACCATTTTTCTAAAAGCAACCCTAGATTTGTTGTTGGGAGTCTTGAATGAAGAACAGTTTAGCAGGAGGAAAGAGCTAACTCATTCTCTGAGAGGTTCTTGAAAAACAATTTCAGTTCCTATTACATGTGAACTACAGCAGAACCTGCTAGGTCAAAGGAAGAAATGTCATTCACTGCAAAGTAATTCAGCAGCCAAAATGGTACCAACTCACTTAAATTCTCATAGCAAAGCCCACATTTTCTTTGAAAGTATTATACTTAACATCTTCAGATACTTTTGTCACACATCCCACATTTCATAGGCAAACATACGGTACTTAAAAACCACCCAGACTTGTTTGGAGAAGTCAGTATGAACTAGTGTCTTCTGTTGAAGATGGGAATATAGCTGTTCCAATTCATATCACTAGAGCAGCTTCAATGGAAGCGGGGGAAGGCTTACCTTTCAACTCTGAGTGTCTTCTTATTTCCATGGCCAGGAATAGGAAATATGATAGCATAATTTGAACATTGTCTGTCTATTTTGAACATCGAGACAAGGTACAGATTTATTTATTTATCATGTCAGGACCAAAACAGTTGTATTACATTAAAAACAAACAAACAAAACACAAAGTTTGCAGACTTGGCATTCTATTGAATGTCCTTTGACCAGTAGCTGGCCACTTGGAGTGCCTCTGGTGTTGCTGCAAGAAGGTTCTCCACTGTGCATATGACAGGGCTCAGGTTGCATTGCAGTAGATGGTCTGTTGTTTGCTCTTCTCCACACTCGCATGTTGTGGATCCCATTTCTTAAGGTTGGCTCCGCACCTCATGGTACCAGAGTGCAATCTGTTCAGCGCCTTCCAAGTCACCCAGTTTTCTGTGTGCCCAGGAGGGAGTCTCTCATTTGGTACCAGCCATTGATTGAGGTTCTGTGTTTGAGCCTGCCACTTTTGGACTCTTGTTTGCTGAGGTGTTTCAGTGAGTGTCTCTGTAGATCTTAGAAAACTATTTCTTGATTTACGTCATTGGCATGCTGGCTAATACCCAAACAGGGGGTGAGCGGGAGATGTCACTGCCTTTGTCCTTTCTCTATTGGTTGCTACTCCCCTGCGGATGTCAGGAGGTGCAATACTGGCTAAACAGTGTAATTTCTCCAGTGGTGTTGGGTGCAGACACCTCGTGATAATGCGGGATGTCAAGGTATGTATTATATTACATAAATATAGCTGCATACAATTGCTAGGACAACCACACTCCCAGTTCTCTTATATGACAGCCAAGAAACATTAGACTCAGGTCTTAGCTGTTATGCTCAACTATAGCAATACACCAAGTATTCATATATAGCCTCATTTTTGTCCTGCCTTACTCCTTCACTTTCCCTTCTCCTCTACCCAACACATATTGTCCTCCACTGTTCTAATTAGTCTGTATGCTCCACTAGGGAGAAGTCTGCCTGGTTTTGCATGTGCAAGTGCCTTTGAGTCCTCTGTCGAACTATAGCAATTCCAGAAATTTCATAGAATTTCATAAAATATCATACTCAAAGGTGATTTTGCCCATTCCTTCTCTGAAATCAGCCTACAGCATCTGGTATTCATTGGCAGTCTCCTATCCAAGTACTAACCATAGGTGATCTTGCTTAGTTTCCAGGATCAGATGGGATCATCCACTTAAAAATATTATTATTATTGATATTGTTGTTATCTGAATCTGGCATTGAATTGTTGTCATAGTTTGTAAACTGCCCTGAGCCCCCCTTTGGGTTGAGAAGGGCAGGGTATAAGTACAGTAAATAAATATATTATTATTATTATTATTATTATTATTATTATTATTATTGATATTGTTGTTATCTGTATCTGGCATTGAATTGTTGCCATAGTTGGTAAGTTGCCCTGAGTCCCCCTTTGGGGTGAGAAGGGCTGGGTATAAATACAGTAAATAAATAAATTTATTATTATTATTATTATTATTATTATTATTATTATTATTTCTTATCCTCCCCTTCTCATGGCTGGAGGCCGGTGACAACATAGCTAAAACACATAATCATCATAAATATTATATAAAATACACATATTAAACCACATTTCTACAAATACACAGAACAGATATTAAAATATGGTGAACATAAAATTCATGATTAAAACTGACTGGGTATTTAGGCCACCATTGTTACCTTAATACTTGATTATGTAATGCAAGAAACTATACTGAAAGCCATGGTTCCACCTTTCAGTCTATTTGGAACCTGCATTTAGTCCCCTAGGATTCCACATAACCCATCATTTGGTTGTTGCCCTGTTTTTCTACATTTCCCCACTCCCTAATAAAGTTGAAATATTCCTCCTTAGGTTTAATTATTGATAGGAAGACCTTTAAAGTTAAATCACACAGGTCTTTTTGCTGCCAGCTAGCTTTGGGCTGCTATCAGGAAAGAATGCTTCTGGATCATGTCCTGGAAAACTCACAGCAACCCGGTATTTCAATAACATTTACAATAACTGAACAAATTCTGCTTTCCGTGGATTGCAGAGGAAGCTAAGAGCATCATCCTGATTGTAATTACTTAACAAGCTTATTGTCAGTGGTGAGATTCAAACTGAGAGGTTTCTGTCTCTTACTATTAATTGTTTCCTATGAGAAGTTTAAAATATTCCTTGCCATGCTGGGAATGTACATTTACATACCAAACTCTTTGGCTAAAACACTGCTTAATATTGCAGAGAAGGCACAATGGTGAGGTGGGGTTTGTCTAATTTCATTGTTGCATCGTTTAGGTCTGTGATTGACAGGTGGGCCAAAAACATCTTACAGGATGTCAACCACAGACCTAAACTTACAGGTTCTATGACTAATCATAGCTATGAACACTGGCTTCCAAAGTTTTACTGCCTATTGCTTTATGGCTTTATTGTGCTTCTGATTCTTATAAAATGTTCTTTTATTCTATATTTGATGGAATATGTTTATTTCTGTGAAATGCCTTGAGAACTTCCTTGAAGGGTGGAAATACATTACAATAAATATTCCAGCTTCTTACATTGCATTCTCGTGTTGCACAACATAATAGTCATGAGTTAGGTGGTCCGAACTGCTGTCTATTTTTTGCTTGAGCCTCCTGCTTTCTAATATTGATTGCTAGGCTTGCTTGCAAGAAGGAAATCATAGTCGACACAGCTGAAGAGTACTAGATTGGGAAAGACAAGCCTGTCAGCTGGTTTTCAGTTGACAGGTTGCAACTTCCTTTTGGGTTTGACTTAAGGTGGAATACACTAGTATCACTGATAAGGTAAAGGTAAAAGTTTTCCCCTGACATTAAGTCCAGTCGTGTCTGACTCTGGGGTGTGGTGCTCATCTCCATTTCTAAGCTGAAGAGCCAGCATTGTCCGTAGACACCTCTTGGTCATGTGGCCAGCATGACTGCATGGAGCACTGTTACCTTCCTGCCGAAGCGGTACCTATTGATCTATTCACATTTGCACGTTTTCGAACTGCTAGGTTGGCAGAAGCTGGGGCTGACAGCACAAGTTTACACCGTTCCTCGGTTTTGAACCTGCAACCTTTTGGTCAACAAGTTTAGCAGCTCAGTGGTTTAACCCACTGTGCCACCGGAGGCTCCATCACTGATGTGACACAAATATATCACTGATATGATATAAATATATCACTGATATGATATAAATATATCACTGATACGATTTGTATCACTGTTATGATACAAATATAACCATCCCACTTCACCCAGTACTCAGCTTCTGGTATTATTTTAAATCACCCAGTCAAATATACAGAAACAGAGCTAACATTTGAGGCACTAAAATGTGTGCTGGGCTGGCCAGTGTTGCCTATCTTAGGGCCCTTCCACACAGCCCTTTATCCCAGAATATCAAGGCAGAAAATCCCACATTATCTGAGTCTGAACTCAGATGACCCAGTTCAAAGCAGATATTGTGAGATTTCCTGACTTAATATTCAGGGCTGTGTGGAAGGGCCCTTGGTTGCAAGGTTCTGGGAGCTATCATCCAATTAAAAAAATTTCAAAGTGCTTTGTTTACTTATAAAACAATGGCCAACCTCCTCTATTTCAACTTCACATGCTATTTTTGAAAATATGTCAAGTACGATTAAAGATTTAACCCGCTCGGGGTTGCATGTTTTCTGAGAAAGAAAAACATACTGAATTACCAAATCCAGACTAATGAGATATCATACTTTTTGAACTGCATGCCTTCGGCACACACTAAGGATCCTTTCGCAGTACATAATTATTGTTCTGTAGTATAGTACTGTCATGGCAAAATCCTTGGACTCGTGGAACTGTGGTTTAAGGAGATGTAGTTAGAATTCTCAGCCAAAGAGCTGTGTGTTGAGTCCTCTGCTTTACACATTTTACACATATGATTGCACCCCCATCCATCATAGCAATATCATTAACAAATTTGCGGATAATACAACAGTGGTGGGCTTATCTCTGAAAGAGATGAGTCTGCCTATCAGTGTTCTGGTACAGCTGTACCAGGAGCTCCAATTTTATTTGCTTTGTATTTAATGTTTGCTTGCAGCCCTTGGTTTCAGGGACTCTGGAGATAGGTGGCTTCTTTTGGTTGCAGTCATAGGGCAAGTCACCTGTCCATCATTGTTAAGTTTGGTCCCGCCCTTTGCTCAGGGCAATTGGGAAGGGAAAGGAGCCATTTTTTAGTTAGTCTCAGCAAGGTTAACCAATGTACAGGACGTGTGTAAACTTCCCCTGTACAAAAGCTTCAACCTTTAAGAATTACCAGGAAAACAGCCCTAAAGACCAAAGAACTCCAGCTGGAGAACATGTACTGCCTTGCTGGTAGCGTCCACTCGGCGTTTGAGAAGCAGTTCGACCCGGTAGCAGAGCCCACATCAGTAAGGGTTAGATCCCACCAGCATCACAGGCACATTTGGTGGGGATGAGGGAGAGGGCCTTTTCGGTGGTGGCCCCTCGACTCTGGAACTCACTCCCTAAAGATATCAGACAGGCTCCAACTCTGGCAGTCTTCAGGAGGAGCTTGAAGACGTGGCTGTTCCAGTGTGCCTTCCCGGAATAATGATCCCATAGCACTTTGTCCTCTAAAGCACTTTACATTTCCTTGAGTCTGCTTGTATGCCCTCCACAAGCATCAGTATCATATTTCATTCATGGCCCAGCATTATTTCCAATTTTAACTCTACATTTGGCCTTCCCACTGTTTTAATTATGTGTTGCTTTTATTTATTTTTATAATGTTGTGTATTTTATTGTCTATGTTTTTAATTGCATGTATTGATGTTTTATTGCTTCTATTGTTGTGTTTGGGCTCGGGGACATGGTAGCGGGGTACAAATAAAGTTAATAATAAATAAATAATAATAATTACAGTCAGCCTGGGAGAAGTTAAAAAGGGGATTTTCCTTTAAAGTAAAGAAGAAGTTATTGAAGATAGTTGCCTGTCCTTCGTGGGCAAGTTTAGGAAGCTACCAGTTGCATAAAAGCCTGGAATCATTTGCTTAACTTTACTGAAGACAAGCGAAGTTTCTGTTTGATTGTTCATTAATAAAAGACTGTGTTATACTTCACAAGCCATCTAAAGACTATTTGTGGTGGAAAACCTCTGAGAACTTCTCTTTGGGCCCCCTGGCTTCCCGCTGGGCAAAGGTTGCACGTCCTGTTTTAAAGACAATTATTTACAGGCCCAGCGCACGACAGAACAATCAGGATGAAGTGGATCAGCTGCTCTTATGGTGCAGGAAGAATAATCTGGCTCTTAACATCAATAAGACCAAGGAGCTCATAGAGAACTACAAAAAGAACAGACCAGAAATCCAGCCCTGGGTCCTAAATAGAAACCAAGTGGAGCAGGTGGCCAGTTTTAAGTTCCTAGGTGTCATTGTGAAGAACGATCTGACCTGGAGCACTCATACACCAGCACTGGTTATAGTTAAGAGAACCCAGCAGAGACTGTACTATCTGAGACTTCTAAGGAACCAACAACTGAATGGAAAACTGCTGGTGACTTTCTAACACTGTGCCATAGAGTTTTCTAACCTACTGCATCTGCACATGGTTTAGTAACTGCACAGTGGCAGATAGGAAGGTGCTTCAAAGGGTCACCACTTCTGCACAGAGAATCATTGGTTGCAATCTCCCCGCTTTGGAAGCTTAATAAGTCCCACAGCCTTAAGAAGACTCAAAACATTCTTAAGGATCCATCACACCCAGCCTATTCTTTTTTTAAAAATTATTACCATCTGGTAGACAAGACAATACAGAGTGACAAAGACAACGACAAACAGATCGAGAGATAACTTTTATCCTAGAGCTGTAACTATATTGAACTCCATGGTTTCGCATTGATGTGGCATTGGGGGCTGTGAGGTGGTAGTTGAGGTGTGGAGGGATGAGTGTGTTGTTTTTGTGATGTGTGCTGGGGAAAGCATTTAATTATATTGTATTTATTTGTCATGTCAGAGCAACCAGTCAATTGTATTACATTTCTAACAGAACAAAACAAACAAACAAACAAACAGACAAAATACAAAATCTGCAAGTTTGATAGTTGATTAAATGTCCTTTGACCAGTAGCTGGCCACTTGGAGTGCTTCTGATGTTGCTGCAAGAAGGTCCTCCATTGTGAATTATATAGTACAATGTACAATTTACCATGACAATAAAGTTATTCTATTCTCTTCTAGTTCCCCTGGCAAACAAGAAACCCCCAATCCATAGGGGACAGCCATGGCAATTAAAGTAGAACTACAACACTGTAGGTATGGCATGGGAAAGAGCCCAAACAACTTCAACCAACCTCAGTAAAATGGAGCTACATGGAAGAATTTCCAGATACCAAACTGTGAGCAGAGGAATTCTATGTACAAACTATGCTCTATGTGCAAACGAAAACCAGTATGGTGTAATGGTTAAACTTTGGAAGTATGAGTGAAAAGCTTCCATTCAAACCTGACTTGCTCAATGAATCACACAATCTAACATTGGGCTGTCCATTATCTCTGAAACTGGCCAACCTCATAGGGTTGTTATAAGGTAGATAACATAGTCCCATAGAAAGAAGGAAACTCAAGACTTGGTTGCGGGAACTTGCGTTTGACCATTGAATAGCAGCTAGTGAAAAGAAGACATAAGCAACTCGAAGTGACAATGAATTGACCCGGAATCTGATTTTAACTGGTGTGTTTTAACAACTGTTTATTTAATTGCCCAAACTGTGTACCATACCCCCCCCCCACCCAATTATTTCCAAGTGCTTCTGTCTCTAAAACAGCATAATTAAACTTTAGAAAACAAGAAGTGCTAGATAAGAATAATTTCTAAACTCAAAGAACTAAAGAAGAGGTATAGAGATCGGATAACAGCTCACAGGTATAGAGATTGAATAACAGCTCACTTAGTATCAAGTAACACTGAATTGACAATTTGCTCCCCATTCTGGACAAATTGTCAATTCAGTGTGCTGATTTTTTTACAATGATTTGTTTCTATTGTGGTTAAACTTCTGAAAAGACCTGTTCAAAATTAGAATGTTTATTCTAGCTAAACCTTTGAAAGAACTTCTTGTTTGCAAATCTATTTGACAGTGGAAACAACTGCCTTGAAAGGTAGTTGTCATTTCTTTATGGGAAACATTAAAACAGAGGTTGGGTGCCCATTTTCAGGTTGTTTTTTCACTGTGAATTTCTTTCATTGGCAAGGGGTTGGTATATATGAAGTTGGTGTCGCTTCCAACTTCTAGGTGTTTTGTTTAGAAATTCTAGCAGTCCTTGAAAAATACTTTCATGTATAATTTTAAATTATTTAGAAGAATGAGTATGCAGCAACTACCCCTCATAGAAAGCTTTTCAGAAGAGACCTTTCTTGTCTTGCAGAGTTAAGAAGTTGTGCCCAGCCAAAATATACACCTATAGAAGGTATAGGATGCTAATCAGATTTTACAGCTGGTCACCATCCTAGCATGAAGCATGTCTCTAGATGCCACTTTCCTTCGGGATCCCTCTGAAGAGAGAGAGAAAGAGATGTCTGATCTGCTTCACCCAGCAAAAGTGTGTAATCTATGGACCAAAACAAACATGTTTATTTTTTCACCTGCAGTTCTTTGATGTTTTCCATCGGAGCAATAGGCTGGGTTGGTCTGGGGTATGGATGTTGGGAGCCAGACTTGCTCGGACAAGCAACCGGTGCTTGTAGCTCCTTTTCCCTGTTCTCCATCTCCTTTGAAAGCGACGCTGCCGGGTCTTGCTATTGCTGCTGCTTTTCTGAGAAGCCAGTCACCCTCCAGTGGCCTGTTTGCTGCTGATGCCGTTTCCATGGTGAGCCTGAATCCTGAGACACTTTGCAAAGCTGCTGCTTCCTCCTTCTTCCCCTCGCCTCCCCTTTTGCCATTTTTGGCCTGTGATTCTCAGTGGTTTCTCTACACACAAGGTTGCCAGAGGATCCTGATCCTTCAATGCCCAGTCTAGCCAAATAAGCTTTGTACTTGGCTGTTTTCCCAAGAATTTAACCCAGCATGGCTTAATTCTCTCACCTTCCCCACTTTCCATCCTCTTACAGCAGCCGATAGAATCAGCAATGTCATTTAGGGCCCTTCCACACAGCCATATAACCCAGAAGGCAGATAATCCACAATGTCTGTTTTGAACTGGATTATCGGAGTCCACACTACCATATAATCCAGTTCAATGTGGGTTTTATACTCCATTTATATACCGCTTTTCTCAATCCTCGGGCGACTCAAAGCGGTTTACAGTAGCAAAATTCAATGTTTGAACATCATAAAACTGATTAAAACAATTAAAAACCATAGCATCTATATTCAAACATTACAAAGCCAATACTACATAACTCATGGAGCCTCTTAGTTAAAATCAAGATCCAATCTCGTCATCCAGTCATTTCATGTTCCAATATTTGTTACATTGCCTTTTCAAATGCCTTCTCAAATAGCCAGGTCTTAACCTTCCTACAAAATGCTAACAGAGAAGGGGCCAATCTAATATATCTGGGAAGGGCGTTCCATAGCTGAGGGGCCACCACTGAGAAGGCCCTGTCTCTTGTCCCTGCCAAATGTGTTTTCACGCAGGCGGGATCGAGAGCAGGGCCTCCCCAGATGGTCTTAACGTCCTAGCTGGTTCATAGGAGGAGATACGTTCGGACAGGTAAGTTGGGCCAGAACCGTTTAGATGCAAAGTGACCAAGACCAGATAGTCAGCTTTGCCACATGAGGCAAAAAATTCTTGAAGTTTTTATTTCCTTTCCTGGAAGAAAAAGAAAACAAATATTATTGGTAACTAATTGTAGAATTTAAATTATCTTCTACCTAAGTCAGGTTTTGCATTTGCCCAAGTGGAAGGACTGACCATGCCGTTCCATGTGGATGTGTCTGCTCACAAACCCTAGATCAGGGGTCCTCAAACTAAGGCCCGGGGGCTGGATACAGCCCTCCAAAGTCATTTACCCAGCCCTCGCTCAGGGTCAACCTAAGTCTAAAAAGCCTTAAAAGCCTTAAAAGCACACAACAACAACAACAATCCTATCTCATCAGCCAAAAGCAGGCCCACACTTCCCATTGAAATACTAATAAGTTTATATTTGATAAAATTGTTCTTCATTTTAATTATTGTATTGTTTTGAAGTGTTTTTGCACTACAAATAAAATATGTGCAGTGTGCAATTCATTCATGGTTGTTTTTTTTTTCAAATTATAATCCGGCCCTCCAACAGTTTGAGGGACTGTGACCTGGCCCTCTGTTTAAAAAGTTTAAGGATCCCTGCCCTAGATGATACCAAACTCCTCATCACACTAGAGAAAAATCCACGTAAAATCCAGTTTCTGCCTACTGCAGAATTCTGGGGTTTGTAGTTTAGGGAGGAGCCTTTAACAGCCTCACTAAACTACAAACCCCAGAATTCTGCAGGAGGCAGAAACCAGATTTTAAGTGGATTTTTTTTCTCTAGTGTGATGAAGTGGCAAGTAATCTGGAGTGTGTTTCACAATCCCATAGGTAACTGTGTTAGGACTTGGCATCCCTAGGTACGACTGTTTGCTCATTTAGGGTTCTTCCAGACAGGCCCTATATCCCAGGATCTGATCCCGGGTTTTCTGTTTATCCCAGGTTATCTGACAGTGCGCACTCATATAATCCAGTTTAAAGCAGAAAACCTGGGATCAGATCCTAGGATATAGAGCCTGTCAGAGTCCATAGATAACCAATCCATAGATGACCAATCCACAAACCTCGCAACCTCTGAGAATGCCTGCCATAGATGTGGGTGAAACATCAGGAGAAAATGATTTTGGAACATGGCCATACAGCCCGGAAAATTCACAGCAACCCAATGCACAAGTCCATTTTGCTGCATCTAAACTGTAGAATTCACTACCTGGTGAAACCAGGCAAGCCCCCTCCTTAGCTGACTTCAAGAAAAATCTGAAAACCTGTCTCTTCCGATGTGCCTTTGGAGAGTGACCATTTATCCCATTTCTGTTTGCCCCATCTATAGTGTCACCTCTATGATGTTGAATGAACATTAATCCCTGACCTGACCAAACCCTGCAAAAATGTCCTCGGAAGCACTTTATCTTCCTGCTAGTGCAATCACACCCTATTTTGTCTCCCGGATCCCCTATCCTGACACATTACATTGCCCTCTCACCCAGTGTTTTTAAATTTTTAATTCTTTGCAACTGGCCCAGCCCACTGTGATTAATTTTCTGTGTTCAAATGTTCTGATTCTATATTGTTTTATATTGTTTGATGTGTATATTTATATTGGTTCTGTATTTTTTTTCTTTTCTGCTGTGTTCTTGTTGTATATTGTTTTATTGTACTACTGGGCTTGGCCTCGTGTAAGCTGTTCGAGTCCCCTTGGGGAGATGGTGGTGGGGTATAAATAAAATTTATTATTATTATTATTATTATTATTATTATTATTATTATTATTATTATTATTATAGAATTAGTGCAGTTTGGTGCCACTTTAACTGCCATGGCTCAACACTATGGATTCCTGGGAACTGTAGTTTTGTGAGACAATGGCATTTAGCAGAGAGGGCACATGACCTTGTAAAATTGCATCTTCCATGATTCAATAGTATTGAGCTCCGACTGTGTTCTGTCACGCACTGGGCCTGTAATAATTGTCTTTTGAAATAGGACGTGCACCTTGTGCCCAGCAGGAAGCCAGGGCACCATGAAAGAGGCCCTCAAAGATTTTCCTGAAGAAATGGTCTTTAGATGGCTTGAAAAGTTAAACAAAGTCCTTTATTATTGAACAAATTAAACAGATATTTCTCAAATCTTCAATGAGTCAAACCAATGCTTCAAGGCTTTAAATCAACTGGTGGCTTCCTTAATCTTGTCCACAAGGGATAGGCAACTGTCTTCGTTAATCTTATACTATGAGAGGAAACCCCCTTTTTAACGTCTCCCAGGCTATCTGTTATCTTAGTTTTGTTGGTGTGAGATCTACTACCGATTCCAAAATGCGTCTTGGTACCGAGTAAACCTACCAGACAAAGCTTGTAGATTCTCCAGCTGGAGTTCTTTGGGCCTGTAAAGCTCTTTTTTCCTCTGGAATTTCTTTAAGACTTTAGGGCTGTTTCCCTCAGATGCTGTAAGGCTGAGAGGCTGCAAGCTCCCAGCCAGATCTTTGGGAATTTCCCTCCGGAATGTCCTGAGAAATAAAGCTTTTCTGCAAGTGAAGCTTGTCCACATCCTCTAACTTAGCTTTCCTCACTAAGACTAACTAAAAAACGGCCCCTTCTTCCCTTCCCATCTCCCTGGGAGAAGGGGCGGATCCAAACTTAACAATGATAGACAGGTGGCTTGCCCTATGACTGCAAACCAAAGGAAGCCACCTTTTTGCAGAATCCCTGAAACTTTGAAATGCATGCAAACACTTAATAAAAATAAAATAAAATTGGAGGTCCTGGTACAGACGTACCAGCACAGACTGTTAAAGTGGTGTTGAATTGCATTATTTCTACAGTGTAGATGCACCCAAAGATCAGAGTATGGCATTAACATGTCCATAAAACAATTGAGGATGTTAAGGCTATCTGTTGAATTTTGGTTCTTAAAACATCTATACATCAATTTACTCAGCAGGATAGAAGAATATTTGGGGGAGAGGGAGAGGTGCTACATGTAATCCCATCAGGGAAATAATTTGTATGTTTTACAATCTAACCACTAGAGGGGGCAGGAACTCCCACAATGGGAACAGGGCCGCAGAGCATAATCTCAATCATTTATGACCGTAAAGCAAGTGGTCTTGTTATTTTTGATTCTGTTGCAATAGTCACATTTGTCTGGTGTTCTGTCAAAGAAGGGAAGAACAGGGACTACTACTTGTCCAGATGCTCTGGTTACATTTTTTTTCTCAGTAGAAGACTGGACATAAAAAGGACTGGATGTAAAACTGCACATAGAAAGGACAAGTGAAACCTAAGCATTTTCAGGATGTTTAATCACATGCCTCAAAAAAATAGCTATATTGAGAACTCAATAGGCATGGCGCTAGCACAGAAAAGATATAATGTGGTATAGCTTTCAACCTGGCCTTCAATAACTGAGACCCCTTCCACACAGCTGTATAAAATCCACATTGAACTGGATTATATGACAGTGTGGATTCAAGTAATCCAGTTCAAAGCAGATATGGTGGATTATCTGACTTGATATTCTGGGTTATATGGCTATGTGGAAGGGCCCTAAAGCAGCAACATCAATGCCAGGATCAATGTATATGCAAAAAGAAGGTTGTCCTCAATTTATGCAACATTCATTGAGGCCCAAAACAATATCATAAGTTTGGCACAAAATCTTAATGACAGACAGCATAGGACCCTTCCACACAGCCATATAACCCAGAATATCAAGGCAGAAAATCTCACGATATCTGGCAGATAATTGACAATGGTAATAATGATAATGTCATGGAAAATGGCACGTTTCGCTCTTTCGCCCTCCATTTGTGCCTCTTCAAATTCTACAGAACTACTGGCCACCGTGACCTCCAGCTAGAGTGCTCAAGGGCCAGGGCTTCCCAGTTCTCGGTGTCTATGCCACAGTTTTTAAGGTTGAGTTTAAACACATCTTTAAATCTCTTTTCCTGTCCTCCAACATTGTTTTCCATTCTTGAGTTCGGAGTAGAGTAACTGCTTTGGGAGACGGTTATCCTAACACAGTGTATGTCTTATACTTGGATTTGCTGGCAGGAGGCTTTAGTTGCACATGTCCATGTAAATAAAAAGAAAGCAAAGGAAAACAAAGAAACTTCTGCCAATTGTGGAAACTATTGTCCTTTGTGGCTGACAAGAACTGACTTAAAGAGAGAACAATGATTCACGACCTATTACCTGTGAAGAACCTTTGCACAATGGTGGTAATTTCCGGGTTGTGTAGAGATCAGGAGACACAAACCTGAAAAGTCATCTTGGAAAAAGTTTCAACACCTCTTGATTTTTCTTTCTTTCTGGTTACAGGGCCTGGGTGGTGCTCACCATTGGAAGCAACACTGACACACTGTTTGGGAAAAAACATGGCAGATGCCATAAAGCAAACATGAAGATAATGTTCATTCATAGAATCATAGAATCATAGAGTTGGAAGAGACCTCATGGGCCATCCAGTACAACCCCCTGCCAAGAAGCAGGAAAACTGCATTCAAAGCACCCCTGACAGATGGCCATCCAGCCCCTGTTTAAAAGCTTCCAAAGAAGGAGCCTCTACCACACTCTGGAGCAGAGAGTTCCACTGCTGAACGGCTCTCACAGTCAGGAAGTTCCTCCTAATGTTCAGGTGGAATCTCCTTTCTTGTACTTTGAAGCCATTGTTCCGTGTCCTAGTCTCCAGGGCAGCAGAAAACAAGCTTGCTCCCTCCTCCCTATGACTTCTTCTCACGTATTTATACATGGCTATCATGTCTCCTCTTAGCCTTCTCTTCTTCAGGCTAAACATGCCCAGCTCCTTAAGCCGCTCCTCATAGGGCTTGTTTTCCAGACCCTTGGTCATTTTAGTCGCCCTCCTCTGGACACATTCCAGCTTCTCAATATCTCTCTTGAATTGTGGTGCCCAGAATTGGACACAATTTTGCAGGTATGGTCTAACCAAGGCAGAATAAAGGGGTAGCATGACTTCCCTGGATCTAGACACTATACTCCTATTGACGCAGGGCAAAATCCCATTGGCTTTTTTTCCCGCCGCATCACATGGTTGGCTCATGTTTAACTTGTTGCCCACAAGGACCCCAACATCTTTTTCGCATGTACTGCTCTCCAACCTAGGCGTCCCCCATTCTGTATCTTTGCATTTCATTTTTTCTGCCTAAGTGGAGTATCTTGCATTTGTCACTGTTGAACTTCATTTCTCTAATCTGTTAAGATCATTTTGAATTCTGCTCCTGTCTTCTGGAGTATTGGCTATCCCTCCCAATTTGGTGTCATCTGCAAACTTGATGATCATGCCTTCTAACCCTTCAAGTCGGTTGAAGGAGAGTGAATTACAGCTCAGCTATATTGCCAACTATGTCAGTTGAAGTTTTTGTGCAGTCTTTGTGGCCCACCAGCTCTCTGTGTACAAGGAAAACTAGTCCTTAGTGACAAGTAGCCAGATGTTGAAGCCTATGCAAGTATCTGTCACAAACTGCCCACCTTTATCAATAAGTAGGGCAAGGGATATGACAGTGGCAGAATCAGGTGACAGACATCTCTTTTAGCTTTGTACATCTAGACACATGGAGGAGATCTAGAAAAAGGTCTTAAGCACTATCCTAAGGGGAATGTCACATATTTCTAGACATCTTCATGACACTTCCTTTGATGCTTCCCTGATGTCTTTTGACAAAATATGCCATTAAAGCACCCATGTTAAGCAGGCATTGGCCGGAAGATGTTGGGACAACGAATGCTTTTTGCTGAAACAGACCTCATAAACTGGCACTGTCAATTTGTTTTATGGTTCCCCCACTTCTGCATGACATTAACACTGTGTAGAAGCTGCCAGGAGGAAACGGCACGCCTTAGCCACTCAGCCTTTTTGAATTATAAATATATCAGTTCCTTTTTTCAAGTGAGACTGAGCTCATCCCCAAGGAATGTGGCTCTTCTGCCTGATCCAATACTGCCCTCAAGAGGCATTTCCTCACTCCTTTACCATTTGGAATGTAAAGTGTTTCCATCCATTCAGATGTTTCTGGGAAGGCTTGTTTGGCCATGAATGTCATTAACGGATGCAGCTAGTAAGCTGAGAGGAAACATCCCGCTGTTTTGTGGCAGAGTAAATGAAAAGCTTCTGCATTTTTGTGATTCATCCTAAATTTGAAGCTGCCCTTGCTTATTGTATGTCAGTGTAGCGATGGGGGTGTGGGAAGAACATCAGTACCAGTTGTGTCTTCTAGAAGAAACTGAAATCTTTAAAAAGCTCCAATGTGCTACAATCCCAGGCATGCCTACCCACACGTATGTTCTTTTAGTGTTTGATCAGAATTATTCCTAAATAAGTGTGTGTCATATTTTCTAAACCTGATGAAACAATTCTATAATCATCTCCTTCCGGCCCTCCCTTGTCAAACCTCTGTACCCTCATCTTTCTCCAAAACTATTGCCAAAATAATTTACTCTTCCATAGTTCCATCTGATTGTTTTCCCTCAGTGGCTGCTGGTTGCTTCCATGCTAATAGGACAATGAATGGATCTTGTGTATCATGTGAGTGCTCCAGAGTCCATTCACCCCAGAGCCATTTCATTTTGCCCATCTAGGTGAGCAGCGAAAGGTTGTCTTTGACTTCCCCTGAGGTTGAGAGAATGTGAGAGAATGTCACCAAGTGGGTTTCCATGTTTGAGCAGGTACTCAGACCTGTTACAGTAAGTCGTAGCAGGATCAAGTGTGTGTTAAAGAAAAACCTTATGATGTTAATTATTATGTGCAGCTGGTAATGTAGGTCAGCCAGCATGTTTGGGTCACACCCGAAGGGGTATAACTGTATGGATTTTAGAATACAGTTTGGAGAAGCAATATGCTACTCTGAGGAGGAGAAGCAATATGCTGTAATGCTGCTATGCTCTAACAGCGATGCTCTTTGCTATAGTGGAATAGCTATTTACTCAAGGTTTATGTTTTGCTCTCTCATTTGAATGAAGATGAAGAAGACTTATTCTGTGTTACTTGCAATGACTATGTAAGTTTATTGCACTGTTTGATTTTGTATGCAACACTGCAAGTTTATGTTTATTGCCTTTTTACTCTTGCCTGTGTGTCTTTTGCTAAAATCCGCTTCTGCACAAAAAGACCTTAGTCCCAAGAATCAGAGTCCAACAGTCAGACAACTACATCATGCTGGGTTTAGTTATGACTCTATGCCGACCCTATCATTGGGTTTTCTTGGCAATATTTGTTCACAGGAGATTGCTGTATGGTCATGTTCCAGAAGCATTCTCTCCTGTCATTTCACCCACACCTACGGCAGACACCCTCAGAGGTTGTGAGGTCTGTTGGAAACTTGGCAAGTGAGGTTTATATATCTGTGGAATGCCCAGGGTGGGAGAAAGTACTCTTGTCTGCTTGAGGCAAATGTTGCAATTGGCCACCTTGATTAGCATTGAATGGCCTTGCAGCTTCAAGTGCCTGGCTGCTTCTTGCCTGGGGGAATTCTCTGTTGGGAGGTGTTAACTGGCCCTGATTGTTTCATGTCAGAAATTCCCCTGTTGTTTGAGTGTTCCTCTTTATTTACTGTCCTGATTTTAGAGGTTTTTTTTAATACTAGTAGCCAGATTTTGTACTTTTTCATGGTTTCATGGTTTATTAATAGTTTAAAATTCTGTACAAAAGCAATAGCTTGTAAGAGGGTTGAACGGGACTGAGCGAATGCCACTGTTGAAATTGTCCACATGCTTGTGGATTTCAATGGCTTCTCTTCGTAGCCTGACATGGTGATTGCTAGAATGTCCAGCATATCTGTATCCTGGTTGTTTCATCAGATGCTCTGCTATGGCTGACTTCTCTGGTTGAATTAGTCTGCAGTGTCTTTCATGTTTTTTTATTCATGTTTGGGCAATGCTGTGTTTGGTGGTCCCGATGTAGACTCGTCCACGGCTGCATGGTATACAGTTCACATGAGGTTTCCTATCGCTCTGGGTAAGAAGCTGAAAGACCTTAATGCATAGGAAGTAATTTTGTCTCTCCTCTCAGTTGGAGGATACAACCAAGGAAGGGAGGTAAAAATAGTGTAGGTGAACAACTGGCTCTGCAGATGGTGCCACTGGGATGCAGATGGTGCAACCAGGTTGGATGTCCAAAGAACTGTCAACTGAACTAAAAATTAAAATAACAACCAACAACAACTTAAGCAACTTAACCTGGCTGTCATGAAAATAATGGCAAAATAATAAATGCAGTATTACAAAATTGAGAACTGTAATTAATACAAAATCAAGGGGTAAAAATATTGACAGCCCTATCAAGTAAATGCAAAAGTGCCTGTAAGTTGTGCCTCCCTATCTACACTTCTTAGAAGTAAAAACTATTAAAAATATATGATAGAAAATGCATATAATCATCTCAAAATAAAATACAAAACATTTTACCTACTAAGCTTAGGGTGTACAGAATCACATGTACGACACAGTCAATGGGAGAGCAAATTACTTCTCCTAGCCATTATCGTTCAATTATCCTTGACTATGAAGTGCTCTTACAAGCACAATGTGTACTTAAATGTCCTCTCCATGTGTTCAGTATAACTTATTCGCAAATAAACATGCATATAATAAATTGCATGCAGCCTTTCTTATTCATAAGAGAGTTCAGCTGCAGTAGCTGTCTTAGCTTAATAATTGTTTGCATGTGCTTGATCATTTAGTACACTTCTAAGTGACAATCCCTAAAGGGCTCAAATGCATAGCCAATGTGCATGGTCATTTGGGGGCAGGGGCTCAGGACATTATCACATAAGGCTGATAAAAAGGAGCCTGTCATTGCCAACCATTTTGCACTTGAGCTGGAACATGCCAGGATAGCCACTCCTCTTATCGCACCAATCAATTCCCCGAGTGCTTGAAGAAACTAGCAAGTGCTTTCAGCATACTGCAACTACTGGAACTTTTTTTCCTCCCACTCCATATATTGACCCTGTTTGTCCATGCTCCCCTGCATTTCCCAGATAAATTGTGAAACTCCATAAATTCAAAATCGCGTGGGATTGGGGCTTTATAGTTAAATATTTCTGTAAGTTCACAAACACTATCTCTTTAAGAACTTTAAGTATTAATACAAAAGAAAATACATATTTTGCATTTAATAGCCTTTCCCTGTTTTGTGTATTGTGTAAGGTGAACTACTCCTCGTTGCCAAATCCACTTAACTACCTAAAAGTAAAGGTTTCCCCTTGACATTAAGCCTAGTCGAGTCCGACTCTGGGGGATGGTGCTCATTGTCGCACCTCAGAGTAGAACCACCTTGCTTAAGACACCAAAGAACACGCCAGCTGTTGTCTTTGTAGTTTTATTAAAATAAAAGATAAAATTTTCAAAAAGCAAAAGTATATTTCAAAAGATCAATCCAAGGTAACATAGGTAAACAAGATCCATGAAGGCACATACAAAGCAAAGTCCCATAAGTACAAGGCAAAGTCCAAAAACACAAACATGGAAAGCTACAAGATAAATCCCAAAGGCTCTTGGTTAAAGCGTGAAGTTGCTCTGACACTGAAACACATCCAACCAGACCGTTTAATACTCTTGGGCCAGCATGAAAGCGTTCCGATGGCCTTGGGCCTCACGGGCCTCTCTCTCTCGCCTCCCAGCGATCCTGACACTACTTTGCACTTTCAGTTCCAAGCGATGAGCCCTATCTAACTCACCAGCCCCATCAAGGTCAAATCCCTCATTAGCTGGCTGAGAACTATCCTTCCTAATTCGTTCATCAGGCACCTGGCATTCAGTCTCAGTAGTTTCACCTTTCCCTGCTGTGGGAAACAACTGAACTCCTGCCCACTGATCCTGGTCTTCCTCGTCTAACACAGGCATATCCTTGCTTTGCATCTGACTCTGAATCTGAATCTCATCATCCCCATCAGAATAATTGACACCATCACTCTGTGATTCCAGCTGAGTCACAACACTATCCCTCCCTTCCGCCCTCCCAGCGGCCGAGGCTTGGCAGGGTAGGCCCGATGAAACCAAGCCACCAATTCCAGAGCATGTACATCCCTTGCATCGATCCAACACCATTCTTCAGGCCTATACCCCACCCAATCCACCAAGTATTGCAGCCTACGACGGTGTTGCAGAGAGTCCAGAATGTCCACCACCTCAAAATCCTCCTCCCCATCACACAGTACTGGGGGCAGCGACATGCCCTGGCCTTCATCCAGGCGAATGCCGGTGGCCGGATGCAGCAAGGACCAGTGAAACACAGGATGAATCCCCCCCATCATAATCATTGACACCATCACTCTGTGATTCCAGCTGAGTCACAACACTCATCTCCATTTCTTTTCACTATTGGCTGCTACTTCCCGGCGGATGTCAGGTGGTGCAATACCGGCTAAGCAGTGTAATTTCTCCAGTGGTGTAGGGCGCAGACACCCTGTGATAATGCGGCATGTCTCATTAAGAGCCACATCCACTGTTTTAGTGTGGTGAGATGTGTTCCACACTGGGCATGCATACTCAGCAGCAGAGTAGCATAGCGCAAGGGCAGATGTCTTCACTGTGTCTGGTTGTGATCCCCAGGTTGTGCCAGTCAGCTTTCGTATGATGTTGTTTCTAGCGCCCACTTTTTGTTTGATGTTCAGGCAGTGCTTCTTGTAGGTCAGAGCACGGTCCAAAGTGACTCCCAGGTATTTGGGTGCTGCAATGCTCCAGTGGGATTCCTTCCCAGGTAATCCTCAGAGCTTGGGATGCTTGTCTGTTCTTAAGGTGAAAGGCGCATGTCTGTGTTTTAGATGGATTAGGGATCAGTTGGTTTTCCCTGTAATAGGCAGTAAGAGCACCTAGAGCTTCGGAGAGCTTCTGTTCTACCGTCTCAAAGCTCCCTTCTGGCAGTGGCTGGTCATTTGTGTAGATGTTGAACATGGATGGAGCAAGCACGCTCCCCTGAGGCAGGCCGTTCAAGAGACATCTCCAGCTCATCCCCTGTTTGGGTATCAGCCAGCACGTCAACGACTTAAATCAAGTCATAGTTTTCTTAGATCTACAGAGACACTCGCTGGAACACCCCAGCAAGCGAGAGTCCAAAAGTGGCAGGCCCAAACCCAGCACCTCAATTCATGGGTGATACCAGATGAGAGACTCCCCCCTGGGCACTCAGAAGACTGGGCGACTTGGAAGGCGCTGAACAGATTGCGCTCTGGCACCACGAGATGCAGAGCCAATCTTAAGAAATGGGGCTACAGGGTGGAATCCTCGGCATGCGAGTGCGGAGAAGAACAAACCACTGACCACCTGCTGCAATGCACCCTGAGCCCTGCCACATGCACATGGAGGACCTTCTTGCGGCAACCCCAGAGGCACTCCAAGTGGCCAGATACTGGTCAAAGGACATTTAACCAAATACCAAATTTGCAAAATCTGTGTGGTTTTTTTTTTTTTTCTTTTTTTTTCTTTTTCTTTTTAATCTCTGTGTTTGTTTTGCTCTGTTAGAATTGTAATACAATGGTTGCTGATGACACGATAAATAAATAAATCTCCATTTCTAAGCTGAAGAGTCGGCATTATCTGTAGACGCCTCCTAGATCATGTGGCCAACATGACTGCTTGGAGTGCTGTTACCTTCCCACTGAAGTAGTACCTATTGATCTACTCATATTTGCATGTTTTCAAACTTCTTAGATTGGCAGGAGCTGTGGCTGACAGCGGGAGCTCACACCATCCCGCAGATTTGAATTGCCGACCTTCCAATCAGCAAGTTCTGCAGCTTAGCGGTTTAACCCTCTGCACCACCGCAGCCCCTTTGCTTAACTACCTATCCTCCTAAAATGTCAGGTTAAGAGTTGAATTCATGTCACCAAGAAATGATACAATTGTTTTATATTGAAACTAAATTGGAAGTAACTGTATGTTTTGCACCAGGATCCACTACTCTTATATCAGTTTATGAACCTACCCCTTTATGAAGAACTGAAACGATCATTTGAAAAGTTCTTATGTCGGAGAAGTCATTCCAGATCTCACCAAAATAAGTAACTTAGATATAATGTCAATGATACTGAAAGCACTAACAAGAAAACACTCCACTGTCCAATTCTGAGTTCAAAATAACTATCTGGTGTTAGGGTCCGCTAAAAGCGAACCGCGAAGTAGCGAGGGAACACTGTACTGATAAACTTTTATTTGTTCATATAACCTAAATATACATGATGGATACCATCTCCGGACTGGCCCTACATTTCCAAACCCTTTAGCTCCTGTCACTCACCCTGGCCCCTTTCTCTTCAAGATCCCTTCTTGGATTGGATACTTGGGACTCAAGGTGATCCATATATGGACCTGTGGCTGTTTTATTCAATGGTCCATTTCTACCAAAATCTTAAAAGTAACAATCAGACACAATTGTGAAAAAAGAATAAATAAGACCTTGATTGAAATTTTTATAATTTAACTAGCCATCCCCTGCCACGCGTTGCTGTGGCCCAGTCTGTGTATATGTGTTTTGTGTGTACATATATGTGTATGTTTGCATATATATGTGTGGTTTTGTGCATGCATTGTAATGCAATTTTTGTTTTTTGGCTTTTTAAGTCCCTTCTGCTGTGTTTTTCAGTGTTTTTATGAGTGACTAGCTATCCCCTGCCGTGCGTTGCTGTGGCCCAGTCTCGTGAGCTGGAAAATAAAGTAATGAGAAAGTGTTGGTTTCTAATATATGTAATGCTTGTGAGTTATAAGTATTTCTTGCTGTTTCTTTGTCAGTGTTGATGTAGAGATTTGTCTGATTTGCCTACTCTGGAATATCCAACATATATTGTCCTTCTTTAGGGGTCCCTTTCAAATCGACTATATTATATCTCTCTGTGTGTGTGAATCAAATATATCTATATCTATGGCTGGATGGCTCTTTGATTACATTTTCTTGCCCTGGTGAAGGGAATTGGACTGGATGGGCTTCTTGTTCGTCATGGGGTTCTGTGTGGGAAGTTTGCCCCAATTCTGTCATTGGTGGGGTTCAGAATGCTTTTTGATTGTAGGTGTACTATAAATCCCAGCAACTACAACTCCCAAATGTCAAGGTCTCTTTTCCCCAAACTCCATCGTGTTCACATTTGGGCATATTGAGTATTCATGCCAAGTTTGATCCAGACCCATCATTGTTTGAGTCCATAGTGCTCTCTGGGTGTAGATGAACGACAACTCTCAAACTCAAGGTCAATGCCCGCCAAACCCTTCTAGTGTTTTCTGTTGGTCATGGGAGTCCTGTGTGACACGTTTTGTTCAATTCCATCGTTGGTGGAGTTCAGAATGCTCTTTGATTTTAAGTAAATTATAAATCCCAGCAACTACAACTCCCAAATGACAAAATCAATTATTTTGAGTGACGGCCACTCCTTAGGTTAGTAAGTGTCTTGTGTCTAAATTTGGTGGCAATTCGCCCAGTGGTTTTTGAGTTATGTTAATCCCACAAATGAACATTACATTTTTATTTATATAGAAGTGACAGATAAAAGCTTATTGAATTGTACATTTTACTGTTTTCCTATAGGTGTGTTGTATCGAGCAGGGGAGTCACAGAGTGAGATATGCTAATGCAATAGTGATAAAGTACATTTTTTGTCTGAAACAGTTTAAAAGGAAAATTGTGCTAACATTAAATAATTTGGCAGTAGTATACTGTGGAGAATCTAGTTCTTGTACTCGTAATAAAGGTTTTATTTTGAACATCCAGAAAAATGATTCCTGTGGAACAATAAACCTTTATACAGACTATGAAAAACTATTCAATGCACAAAGAGACAACATGTTATTTTGACAAGTAATTTCCTCCTTGAATATGAGCCATCAGTATAGCTTAGATAGGGACGTTCCATTTCAGGCAAAAACAACAGAAAGGGTGCTAATGTATTCTTGATAACAACACATAATGTGTACAATACACAGAATACTATCCTATTGCAGGTGGAGCAGCACGTTCCAATATATATTCAACCACACAGCACAAAGTTTATCCTGCTCAGTTGTGATTGGTATAGCTCCATGTTTCCCAAAGTCTAGTTTGCATGTGTTTGGAACTTCAACTTCCAGAATCCCTGATCACTAGCCAAGGTGGCTAAGGCAGCTGTATAAAATCCACATTGAACTGGAATAATGGCAGTGTGGACTCAGGTACTTGCTTACTTTACTTACTTAGGCGATCCCTCATTTTCCGAGGATGATTTTCTTCCAGTGTTCTTGTGGGTCCGTATGTGGCTGTCAACATCTCCGCTACCTTGGCAGCCACCTCTCCACCAAAGTCAACATCGACGCTGAAATACAACACCGCCTGAGCTCTGCAAGTGCAGCATTTTCCGAATGAAGCAGAGAGTGTTTGAGGACCGGGACATCCGTAGGGAGACCAAGGTGCTTGTCTATAAAGCTATTGTCCTCCCAACCCTGCTCTATGCCTGTGAGACGTGGACTGTCTACAGACGTCACATGCAACTCCTGGAACGATTCCATCAGCGCTGCCTCTGGAAAATCCTGCAAATCTCCTGGGAAGACAAGCGGACAAACGTCAGTGTGCTGGAAGAAGCAAAGACCACCAGCATTGAAGCGATGGTCCTCCAACATCAACTCCGCTGGGCCGGCCACGTTGTCCGGATGCCTGACCACCGTCCCCCAAAGCAGTTGCTCTACTCCGAACTTAAGAACGGAAAACGGAACGTTGGTGGACAGGAAAAGAGATTTAAAGATGGGCTCAAAGCCAACCTTAAAAACTCTGGCATAGACACTGAGAACTGGGAAGCCCTGGCCCTTGAGCGCTCCAGCTGGAGGTCAGCTGTGACCAGCAGTGCTGCAGAATTTGAGGAGGCACGAGTGGAGAGTGAAAGAGAGAAACGTGCCAGGAGGAAGGCGCGTCAAGCCAACCCCGACCGGGACCGCCTTCCACCTGGAAACCAATGCCCTCACTGCGGAAGAAGATGCAGAGCAAGAATAGGGCTCCACAGCCACATACGGACCCACAAGGAAATCCATAATGGAAGACCATCTTACTCGTCCAACGAGGGATCGCCTAAGTAAGTAAGTAATGTGGCTGTGGAGCCCTATACTTGATCTGCGTCTTCTTCCGCAGTGAGGGCATTGGTTTCCAGGTGGAAGGCGGTCTCGGTCGGGGTTGGCTTGGCGCCTTCCTCTTGGCATGCTTCTCCCTTTCGCCCTCCATTCGTGCCTCTTCAAATTCTGCAGCACTGCTGGTCACAGCTGACCTCCAGCTGGAGCTGTCAAGGGCCAGGGCTTCCCAGTTCTCAGTGTCTATGCCAGAGTTTTTAAGGTTGGCTTTGAGCCCATCTTTAAATCTCTTTTCCTGTCCACCAACATTCCGTTTCCCGTTCTTAAGTTCAGAGTAGAGCAACTGCTTTGGGAGACGGTGGTCAGGCATCCGGACAACGTGGCCGGTCCAGCAGAGTTGATGTTGGAGGACCATCGCTTCAATGCTGGTGGTCTTTGCTTCTTCCAGCACTGACGTTTGTCCGCTTGTCTTCCCAAGAGATTTGCAGGATTTTCCGGAGGCAGCGCTGATGGAATCGTTCCAGGAGTTGCATGTGACGTCTGTAGACAGTCCATGTCTCACAGGCATATAGCAGGGTTGGGAGGACAATAGCTCTATAAACAAGCACCTTGGTATCCCTATGGATGTCCTGGTCCTCAAACACTCTCTGCTTCATTCAGAAAAATGCTGCGCTCGCAGAGCTCATGCGGTGTTGTATTTCAGTGTCGATGTTGACTTTGGTGGAGAGGTGGCTGCCAAGGTAGCGGAAATGATACACCATTAAGCTGTATCACTGGCATTGGAGAGGGGTTTGATGGTGTCTGCTGGAAGAGCACCTTGATTTTTTCGATGTTCAATGACAGGCGAGCTTCTCGTATGCTTCTGCAAAGGTGTTTAGAGTGGACTCAGGTAACCCAGTTCAAAGCAGATATTGTGGATTTTCTGCCTTGATATTCTGGATTCTATGATTGTGTGGAAGGGCCCTAAGATTTCTGGGAGCTGAAGCCCAAAACACCTGGACTAAAGTTTAGGAATTGCTAGGTTCTGGCTTTTTGTTGCTTCCCCGAGTAAAATAAAACATCAGGGTCAGTGTGGTTGTGGTTGTTTCGTTGTATTAGGCTGGATCCAGACTGAATTAAGCATCATTTGGCTTCTTTAAGTTCTATGGAATCTGTTAGTCATAATTCAAGCTTGGAAAGTTACTTTTTAAAGATAATAGTTACAGTTGTAACTGTGTGTGCTTTAAAAATTATTTCCAGTTTATGCTGATCCTAGGGGGAACATGCCACAAGGTCTTCCTGTTGTGTGCCTCTGAGGATGAAATTGTATCATCTAGTGCAGGCATGGGCAAACTTTATATCTTAGGGATCGCATGCTAGCACTCCCTGGAAGGGAGGGAGGGAAGAATGAAGGAAAGAGAGAAGGAAGAAAGGACGAAAGGGAGGAAGAGAAGAATGGAAGGAGAAAGAGGGAGAGAGAGAAGGAGGGAGGAAAGAGGGAAGGAAGAAAAGACAAAAGGGAAGGAAGGGTGAAAGGGAAGGATGGAAGAACAAAGGAAAGGAGAAAAGAAAAAAAGAAGGAAGGAAGGAAGAAGAAAGAGGGAGATAGGAGGAAAGAGGGAAGGAAGGACAAAAGGGTGGAAGGGAATGGAGGGAAAGAGAAAGAGGGGAGAGAGGAAAGAGAAGGAAGGAAAGACAAAAGGGAAGGAAGAATGAAAGGGTGAAAGGGAAGGATGGAAGAACAAAGAAAAGGAGAAAAGAAAAAAAGAAGGAAGGAAGGAGAAAGAGGGAGATAGGGAGGAAAGAGGGAAGGAAGGACGAAAGGGTGGAAGGGAATGGAAAGAGAAAGAGGGGAGAGAGGAAAGAGAAGGAAGGAAAGACAAAAGGGAAGGAAGAATGAAAGGGTGGAAGGGAAGGAGAAAGAGGAAGGAAAGGAGGATGGAAAGAGAGGAAAAAGGAAGAATAGGATGGTGAGAGAGAATGAAGGCCTGATAAAAGAAGCCAAGTGGCCTCATCTGGCCCCCGAGCCTGTGTTTACCCATACCTGATCTAGTGCGTTTCCATTAAGAGATTCAAACCCCCGTTTTAAACTCAAATCACTGCCGCACACTTGCCCCCCAAAAGTTTTTTTGTTTGTTGCTATTACTATTTTAAGGGTTATTCTGTACTTCCATGTTTCTCTGAAGTAACTACACTGCCTTTAATTACTTTTGCAAAGTACCTGATTTTTCAAGCGGGTCTAAACATATGCTATTCCTCCTTTATCATTTATAAGTATGGATGAGGTTAGCCCTTATTAAGCTTCATTAAGTTTCAACCATGATGTAATGTCATTTTTTACTTAGTTGCCATTCTAGGGAAATCATTTCATACAGATAAACAATGATTTAAAATATTGATTTCCAAATGATGACCTTTGTGTCCAGCATTTATTTTTTTTAATTTTAAAATATGAGAGGTGGTTAGAATTTTATTGGCTAATCCTAACTAGAGTAGACCCATTATTTCAATTGTTAAATGGTGGATCAACATATAGGTACAGAGGCCCACAAACATTGGAGGGGGCACTATTTTTGAATCATACTATTGTAACAAAAAAAATTCCCTGTCAGAAAAATTAAATAAGGCCAGTGTCAACATAGATTGCACCATACTGATTAATACAAATTGAACAGATGAATACATTATTTGTAATTTTTTATTCATGACAAATTTATTGTTACCACCTGGGATTTTCTTTCTTCTCAGAAACAAAATCTGTAGAAACTCCATCTTATGGACAGTGTATCTCAAATATGAAGAATTTATAAGCAATATAAATGAGTGACAAAATGACAACCCCTGAAAAATTATTGTGCTGGTCTGCCTCTACCCCCACCCCTGAGACAACACTCAACTGATTTCAATCTGACTTGAATATATTGAAAACTGATGACCTTGTCTTTGTTTTGGAACTGTCTTTGTTCCAAAACAAATGATATCAGCTTACCTTTTTTTTACTTGCTGCTATAAAATGTGGACAGGCTTACAGTGTTTCCTTGGTTTTGCACTACCTGCATTTGACTTCAGATCAATGGCAACTGACATGATTTCAGTCAAGCTAAAGACCAAACTAGACATAACAATGGAAATGTATGACTACACCTTGCCTGTATGGTTTTTCTTCTTCTGTTGGTAGTAGCAGTTTATTAACAGATATGTGAACTTTATGAAATGGACAACGTTGATCAAGTACAAAATCTATGGTTAAATGTAAGAAAAATTGGGACGTGTTTATCATATTTGTGAAGACAAGATGAAGGCATATTTGGTAGGGTTGCGCGCAGATACAGTTTACTGTAGCACCTCCGTCACCTTCAGGAGCTCGTAACGGGAAGGGGGGCCCCAGTGCAAAAATCAGCTTGACACGAAAGCAAGTGGGAACTGATCCATGCTTGTTGCTTGCTTTTTGTGAGCACATGGCATTTGTTTCCTTGCTTTGGAGAGTGTGTTTGTGGCATCCAGGAAGCGTACACACCTTTCTGTGTACGCTTACACACCCTTCCGTCTGCAAGAAAGTCAAAAGAACTTGCCTCCTTGTCTTGGAGAGTGCATGTGTGGAATGCAGGCCCAGAAAGTGTGTGTGCCTGCCTGCAGCCAAGCGTCTTTCCTCTAGAGTAGAAACAGGTAAGAAGCCTCCTTAAAGCATGCACCTGCCTGCAGCTGAGTGCCTCTCATGTCTCCTCTAGTATAAAGCAGCTTAAATGCCTGAAATGATGGGAAGGGGAGCCTGGGAAGCACCCCTTCCCCCTATAATGGGCCGATAGAAAATTGACCTTTTGGCACCCCAGAGTGAAAACAGATATCTCTCCTCCTGATTTCAGGAGGCTCTTGGGACACGAAACAGGCCAAGGTTTACCTCAAAAGGACAACCCTAATATTTGGCTTTTGTTTTGTAGGGAGTCCCCAGTGGCGCAGTGGGTTAAACCACTGAGCTGCTAAGCTTATTGACCGAAAGTCACAAGTTCGAATCTGGGGAGCAGCGTAAGCTTCCGCTGTCAACTCCAGCTTCTGCCAACCTAGCAGTTCAAAAACATGCAAATGTGAGTAGATCAATAGGTACTGCTCTGCAGGAAGGTAACGGCGCTCTATGCAGTCATGCTGGCCACATGACCTTGGAGGTGTCTCTGGACAACGCCGGCTCTTCGGCTTAGAAATGGAGATGAGCACCACACCCCAGAGTCGGACATGACTGGACTTAATGTCAGGGGGAAACCTTTACCTTTTTACCTTTGTAATAGAGGTATGTGGCTATTAGAAATGTAACAGAGATAACATTTAACAGAAGTTCAGATCCTGTCTAGATATCACTTACACCTTCTGGTTAGAGAGAAAGTCGTTATCCTTCCCTGTAGTGTGTAGTGTTGGTAGTGTGTATAGTCTGTGAAAGTAGTTTTTCTCTTAATATTGTTTTATATGTATGAAATATTTGTTTGTTAATCGATGGAGTGAGGAGTTGGGAGAGAGATTTAGTAGACAGGAATAAATTCATAGAAAGAGATTCATATATATTATCTTTCTTTGGACCTCATCACATTAAGTGCTCGAACACGGGCGACAGCCAGGGGATCATCGTGGCAAATCCATGAACAGCAGGAGAATTGGTTGCCCTACACGCCAAATAGCTCACAGCACCACCTTCTCCATCACAAGGCATGTTCGCCTTGCTCCGTCCAGAGATGGGACCCTGCCAGAAGTACCTGTGCATCGTTTGATGGGATGCAGTGGGGTCCATCTTTGAACTGTGCTGGAAGCATCCTACGATGAGTTAGAGAGCCTATGTGATGGAGCATTCTGACACACACACATTGTGAAATGAATTAATGTATCTCCAGAATTACCCTTAACCTTTCAACCAGTATAGCTAAAATAAATAACTGAGGGATGTTTTGCTCAGTAAATATCTTTTTGGCATCTTGGATTTCTTTTAACTTCAAACAGAATCTTATGATTTCGTAGATCTAAACTTTAGACTGCAAAGAAAGGAATGGTTCCCTGCTGGTGTTGAATGGTAAATTCCCTGACATTGGTTCTGCTATCTAAAGCTGAAGGGAATTGTAGTCCAACAACATCTGAAAGTCTTCATGTTTCCCACCCCAGGTATGAAGTTGTTTATGAAGTACCCATCTCTCCTCTTTAGAACCGATCACTGTGACTAAAAATTAATGAAAAATTATTCACCATTTTATTTCTCCACCAGATAACTATCTCTTTTTTTCAGGAGTGAAACCTGGAGAATTGATTTGTCTGATGAGAATGTTAGGAGAATGAACTAAAGTTTCATTCATATATATATATATATATATATATATATATATATGAATGAATGATAGAGCTCCCCGAGCTCCATGCTATTTTAATGGCAGTTTTTTGACAAGGAGAACTCCATGGAGCAAGATTCAATTTTTCCATAGCCTTGAAGCGTGTGAAAAAATATGTATACATATTCATGATAGGGATGACTGTTCTGGTAGGATAGGAAGCAGAAGTAAAATCTGTGTGTGCTTTCAAGTTTACCTGATCAAAGATTATATTCATGAATTTTAAAAATCTAGATGCTTTGCAGTTGTATTCCAGTGTAGAGTATGTAACTAAATAGACAAAAATGAATTGGAGCTTTCAGTTCCTCTCCTGTGAAGCTATCCCAGGTGAATTCAAGTGGAAAAACGAATAAAGCTCCATTTAATGAATACTGATCTAGTGAGAAATACTCTGATTCCAGTGACTGTTCAGTTTTGTTTTCTACCATCATCACCCCTCTACCCAAAAAACAGTGGACTTTGAAAGTGGTACTTGAAGTCCAGGTGTTGTAAGGCTACTTCCAGAGAGGATCTACATTTTTTGGCATTATGTAGAATTTGCTCAGAGCTAAGTAAAGTTGTGGGAAAGTCTCATGTTTCTTAGAAATTCTGGAGTTGCTTTAGCCATGAGGCACAGCTGGATCAGGTTTTATTTGGCCAAAACCGTTGTTCACATGGTATGATCAACATAGAAAGAGAGAGTGACTCCTCCATGTTGATTACATGTCTATCTCCCATTTTGTACATCAGCAGATGCGATGCTGTACTGGACGTGCTTTCTACAGTGCTTCAAGGCTGCTGAGGAAGCAGTGGCACTGAAAACAGGTGATGAGCCCATCTGGTTTATGTGGATATTAATACAAAATCACACAGTATTCATTGAATCATAGAATCATAGAATCATAGAATCAAAGAGATGGAAGAGACCTCATGGGCCATCCAGTCCAACCCCCTGCCAAGAAGCAGGAATATTGCATTCAAATCACCCCTGACAGATGGCCATCCAGCCTCTGTTTAAAAGCTTCCAAAGAAGGAGCCTCCACCACACTCTGGGGCAGAGAATTCCACTGCTGAACAGCTCTCATAGTCAGGAAGTTCTTCCTCATGTTCAGATGGAATCTCCTTTCTTCAGACTGGAATGTGCAGCCACCATCATGAATGATCCAGGACCAGTTTAAAGCATGATGTTCTGAACTATTCCTGGATTGAGCAATCGGTTTAAGCATGCCCCCAATTTCTGGAGCAGCAGAAAAGAAGTTGATTCCATTTTGCTGTAGTGTAATGATAAATTCTGAATTGCAGACCCACATTATGACACTCACTATAGCAACACTCCAGGAAAAGATGAAAGATGCAGACAGAAGTACTGAACCTGTCAATTTTACTCTCTACCAGGAGCAAGGCTTTTGTTGTTGGGGATGGAGGTGTGTCAACCAGTTCTGGATGGGGCTACACTCCCCCTGAAAGACTGTGTTCACAGCTTGGATCCGCCTCTCCAAATGTCAGCCCAGTTAGATGCAACAGTCAGGAGTGATTACTATCAGCATTGCCTGATACACCAGCTTTGCCCCTTCCTAGATTTGTCGAACCTGAAGATAGTAGTGCACACACTGGTAACCTCAAGGTTGGACTTCTGCAATGAGCTTTACATTGGGCTACCTTTGTACCACGTTCAGAAACTCCAGTTGGTTCAAAATACAGCACCCAGACTGGTTACAGGAACATCTAGGAATGAGCATATTACACCTATCCTAAAGTCACTCCAGTGGCACTCAGTAGCCAACTTCTGGTCAAAGGAGATATAGTACAATACCAAGTTTTTAACTTTGTTTGTGGTTTTTCTATAAATTATAACTGTATTCTCAATTCACTGCTGACACGATAAAAATTTTTAGCAGCCTTGAATCTCAACTTTGGGGAAGGAGGCAGGTTATAAATAAAAGGCATTGTCCCTATACTACAAAATTCTTTCCCCTTCCATATCTTAACTAATCTGGCACTTCTGCCAATGTGTGGGACTGTGCCAACTTTCTTTTCAGAGCCTTTGGTTCCCCTCTAATGACCATGCTCTTTCTGTGTGCCGCTAGTGTTGCTGGTGCGTGATATATTTGCTCTCTGCTGGTCTGGGATGTATTGATGGTGTTAAGCAATGTATATTGAATGAATACAGTGAATTGCTTACAGAGCAGCAGGGTGCCCAGATTACACCAATAGATTGGCACAGAAATACTAGGAAGTTCAACAGTTATAGCAATGGAGGAAATTTAGGACTGCTGATTCTGGCAATTCACAGCCTATTAGCAAGTGTTGAAAAGATAATCCTGATACACTTGGCATGTCTCTTCCCTGTTTTTGTGTCTTAGTTCTCCTGGCTATAGTAAGCAATCATGGGAGTCCTATACTTTGAATTTGCCCAACAAGATTGTCATCAAGAAGCAGTGCAGGTTAACACTTAATAGCTTATTTTAAAGTGAATTATTCAGAGAACTATTGACTATATTCAGCACGGCCCAGGCTGATAGATGATGGGAAATGCTATCAGTAGCATCTGGAGGATCACATGTTGATCATCTCTAAACTGGAAAAAGCAGTCTTTCCTCTATTGTTATTTCCATTTGCATGTATTACAAGGGTTGGAATACTGCAGCCTTCCGAGTGTTGGTGGTCTGTATCCATAATCAGCCTAGCAAATAGCTTCAAATCTCCATAATCCTGCCTGGGAAACACCGTTTCAAACTTTTTTTTACGGTAATACACACTAGAGCAGCGTTTCTCAACCTGGGGGATGGTTCTCCTGGGACAGGGGTTGGACTGGATGGCCCACAAGGTCTCTTCCAACTCTATGATTCTATGGTTTCTCTCTTTCTGATTTAGCTTCCTAAAGTCTAATTAATGACAAGTTCCCAAGGGTGCAGCTACAATGTAGAATTAATGCAGTTTGAGACATCTTTAACTGCCATGGCCCAATGTTATGGAACTAATAAAGTTGGTCTTTTACAGTCTTTAGTCTTCTCTGTCAAAGAGTTTAGATGCCCCACTAAGCAATAAATCCCAAGACTCCATACATTGACCTATGGCAGTTAAAGTGGTCTCAGGCTGCATTAATTACAGTGTGGATGCACCCATCATCATCCTAGTTATGTCGTTTCTACACAAAGGACACAGTCTTCACCAGGCTGGGCTGGTAGCACAACTGGTTAATCAGCTGCAATAAATCACTGCTGACCAAAAGGTGGCAAGTTCGAACCCGAGTCGGGGTTGAGCGCCCAACTGTTAATAGTTGTTTTTTAAAAAGCTGTTTAAAAAAGCCCAGCACACTGTCGACCTGAGCAATTAGAAAACTGCTGTGAGCTGTGAGTACAGGAATTAGAGACCGCTTAAAGCAGGGAGGCTAATATATGACACCATAAAAATGCCACAGAGAAAGGAAATACTACGATCAAAAACGCTTGACGTCATAGTGGACAAAGCGACAGCTCTCTCTGTGACAGAATTGAACAACTTCCAGGATCCGAAATGGAAGAACTGCTGAATGGCCTCTTTCTGTCTGTATGCCTTGTATGTCAAAAACGGCATGGAATGTTTGCTGTGTATATGTACATTGTAATCCGCCCTGAGTCCCCTTCAGGGTGAGAAGGGTGGAATATAAATACTGTAAATAAATAAAATAAAATAATTAATTAACAGGAAAAAATAACATTCTGTCCATAGATTCAGAATGTGCATTTTTGAGTCATCCACTGCTTCCATGGGCACATGGGATACTCAAATGATACCAGTGGTTAAAAGGCATGGAAAAGCACACAGTGCACACAAGAGGAAACACATCTATTTCCAAAATTATTGGCTTGACAATAACAGTAGATATGTATCTACATCCAGGGAGTACTGAGCTGATCAACTTATATATGGGAATCATGCCATTCCAACAGATGGGCCTGACTGAAGAACTCCAGGAGGTTGTATATATGCAACAAATATGGATGATAAGAGCCGAGCGCCTGCCAGATTTGTCCAAACAGCTGCCCATTCTTCATTTGTATGCAATGTGGATGAACACCGCTGCTTTAATCAAATCTGTGTCAGAATCACGATTTCTGTGAAGCATGAAATAATCCATGAACTTGTGAGATTGTGGTCAGCAATAGTACAGCATCCCAGTACTAAATAGTGTGTGTGTATGCATGTGTGTGTGTGTGTGTGTGTGTGTATACACACACACATGCATACAGAGGGGGAGGGGAGAGATCAACAATGGAAATAACTCAAAACAAATAAACATAATAATTGCAATACACTCTACATCAGTGGTTGGGATTGTTTGTCCCTCCAGACATTGGTGAACTGCATCTCCCAGAATCCCTAGCCAGCATAACCAGGAAAAACAATGCTGGGAGTAACCGTCCATCTGGAAAGATACACAATTTATGTAATCCTTCAGCGGTATTATTCGAAATACTCCAAAAACTAAAACTCTCCACAGAAATGGCAAAGATAATGACATCTTTACTTTATGAAGCTACAGTATACACAATCTTTCTTTGATGCCCAAAATTATTTTATTATTGGCTACTGTTCCTTTTTCCAGGCGGAGGCCACCAGAGGACGCAAGAGAGAGAAGGATTGTTCTATTTATTGGGGGGGGGGGTGTAGGAGGAAAACGATTTTCCTCACTTTTGCTGATAATTTCTCCTTCCCCCTTTCTATATCATAAATGAGGTTTGTTTCCACAATAGGGACATGGGTGAGGGAACAACAGGAAAAAAGGGGATATGGTTTTCCTCCTTCAACCCACCCACCACCCTCATACATTGGACAATACTTCTCTCTCTCTACCACCCCCTTGTGGCCTCCGCCGAGATAATGGAATAGTGCCAAATAGTATAAAATACCTTCCAGTTATATGCATATGCTATACATGAAACATCAATAAATTCTGTCTTTAAATCTGGGTCCTATCTTCAGGTTATCTCAGAGTACATACTTGCAAATACAAGTATTCCAAAATAAAATAAAAAATAAAAAAATTGGATATCTAAAAAACTTCTGGTCCAATGCATTTCAGCTAAGGACACTCAAACTGTCTGTAGTTGCCTCAGGGTGGATCTAGACAGCCCCTTTAATGCGGAACCTTCCGCAGTAAAATGGGGCTGTCCAGACGGCATCCTGGAAAGCTGGAATTAATCTGCAACAAACCAGGAAAACCCTGGTTTATGGTGAATTAATTTGGTAGTCAGTTTGGAAGGCGCGAGATAAACATACTACTTCTGGTGTCTGGGCTGCAGTCCAGACAGTGTTCCCACAGTGCTCGAGGCTAAATTAGCCCGGAAAACTGTGGGAATACCAACCCCCTACCCCAAAACCCTCTAAACAGAGTAAACAAAGAAAAGAACTCACCTGGGCTCCATGGAACGGCTGCTGTAGTTCTCCTGGCCTGTACCTTCCTCCCCCCCCCCCCCTTCTCCTGGCGCATCTTTTGAACTCCGGCAGCTGTTCCATGGAGCTCAGGTGAGTTCATTTCTTTTTTTTACTCTGTTTAGGGGCTTTTGGGAAGAGGGTTACAGTGTCCCGGTGTTCTACTGGGATGTCCCAATAGAACATCTGGACAGTGTAGATGGGCCTCCAGGAAGATCCACAATTCTCCTGGGATAAAGGCCTGTCTGGAACCGCTCTCAGTCTTAAAAGAGCCTTCTACTTCCTCTCTCTTGTGTTATCAGAAAGTTAAATTTTAACACCAAGTGGAGATTGAATCTCTTTGAACTAACTTTCTTCGATCAAGTAAAATTGCATACCATTTGCAAATAAATCCTTAATTCTAAACATTTCTTTATTTCTCCATCCCTTCTATTGGTTGTATTTATCAACTGGGATTGAAATCTAGCCTTTTTCTAACAGCATCATTTGGGATTTGGATGGAGTACTTCAGTCTCTGTATTGATCCCAAATGTGTAATTAAGCATGTACATTTGCAATATTGCTGTGGTGAACTTCAATATTTTGCTGTAACTCAACACAGCCACATAGACTGGGATTCTAGTAAAGCCTAAAAATATAGTCGGTTTTTTCCCATAATACTATAACTATTTACAACAAGCTATTATAAAGTGAGTTTAGAGCTACCAAGCAAGTGTGAATAATCTCTAAATAATTTTCTGATGCAATGATGGGAGACGACATGGCATTAGAAATGACAGCTTTTTTTATGAGTGCACAAAAAACTGGCCTGTCTTCTCTAGGGGCTCTGCCCCCCATAACCTCATGGTATTATTTGGGCCCCCTGGTGGTGCAGCGGGTCAAACCGCTGAGCTGTTGAACTTGCTGATCAAAAGGTTGGTGATTCAAATGTGAACGTATCTCCCACTACGATCCACCTAGGGCCCTAAGATCATCTGAGGAGACTGCTCTTTGTTCCCCCATTCTCACAATCACGTCTGGCGGGGACAAGGGACAGGGCTTTCTTTGTGGTGGCCCCCTGGCTATGGAACCCCCTCCCGAGTGAAATTAGATCTGCTGCATCCCTTTGGAGAATAGGCTGACCTACTGACGTGTTGACTTATTTAGAACTGATGGAATGCCCTTGGATAATGATTTAAATCGGTGACCGCTGACTATTTGTTGTCTGTTTTTATATTGTGTTTATATTGTTTATATGGTTTTATACTGTTTATACTGTTTTATATTGTTATTATTATTACATTGCTGTTAATTGTATATTTATGTTTTGATGTGGGCACCATGGGGTGCCACTTTGTTAGCTGTCCTGAGTCCCTCTACAGAGGTTGAGAGAGGACAGGATATAAAAGCCCTAAATAAATAAATAATAAATAAATGTGGGGAGTAGGGTGAGCTCCTGCTGTTCAGCCCAGCTTCTGCCAACCTAGCAGTTAAAAAACATGCAAATGTGAGTAGATCAATAGGTATCGCTTCTGCGGGAAGGTAACAGCATTCCATGCTGCCATGCTGGCCACATGACCTTGGAGGCGTCTACGGACAACGCTCTTTAGCTTAGAAAAGGAGATGACACCACCCCCCAGAGTTAGACACAACTAAACCTTTCAAAAATTGTATCATTTTCTGTTGGTCTTTCTGCAAACATTTAATATCATACTTGTTGCAACCCAGATCAGGAAACAAGACCACAAGATTAAATCCACCACACTTGACTGTGGGAAAAGCAATCCCTTTTTATTGATGAAAAAATGGTTACAAAATAAAGGAAAATGCAAAGTCAAAAAGCCACAGTAAAACTCAGCAGTCAGGAATATCTCTGAACTAGATCAAAATTCCAAAAGCAACACTATAAAAACCTGGAACCTGTTAGTATCTCACTAACCGTACTTGGAAACTAAAAGCCTCTGGGAATACAGGCCATGGGAAATGGGAACTCAGCCAAGGTAATGCCTCAGTCTAAACGATGCTTGATCTAACAAGACAGCCTGGGGAGAGACACTTTAAACTAAAGAAACTGTTTCGGGACACACCTCCAGGCTTGGAAGCCTCCTTTTCCTTTAATCTACTTGACCTTCGCAGACTCTGTGATTCACTCCTGTTTCCCCAAATCTGCCTTCTTCTATCCTCATTTAAAAAGACAGGTGCTAACTCCTCTGGAGAGTCATCACCGCTTGATTCTGAAACATCCTCATCAGGATGTTTAGTTTCACTTTCCCAGCCACTGCCCTCGGAATCAACAGTTTCCAAACTATCAGGGACAAATACATGTTCAGTAGCCTGTTCAGTTGCATCAGGAAATGCAATCAAAGACTCAGGGTCAGGTTCACACAGAGGCTGAGAGTCAGGTTCACACGGAGGCTGAGGGTCAGGTTCACACGGAGGCTGAACCCCAACAATACTATTGTTAGAGACCCTAAATTGGGTCTTCTTAGGTCCACATCACGGCAACACGTAAGGAAGGAGACAGTCCCAAAAAGATAAAAAAAACAAGGTTTATTTTAGTTTCTTCATGAAGAAGATGGACAGCCTGGCAGCTTACGCAGATGCTACCCTTCAAATGACTGCCGCGCCCCTCCTCTGTTTCTGCTGACTTTTATACTCAAGTAATAGGTCATGGAAAGTACTCTCTTTCCAGCCCCTCTCCCTTGACCTTTTGATGGAAAGTACCTTCTTGTACCTGCAGACTCTGCGCTTAACCACAACCTTTGAACTTACCCACAACACAACTGCCGACCTCTACATGTCACATCTTGTTTCTTAAAAACATTTTCTTCCCTGTTGCTCCTTTTCTACAGAGAAAGGATATGTTTCTCTTTTGCTGTTAATTTCATTCAAAGCTCCTTGCTTAGCATTTGCAAATTTCACTCAAAGACCCTTTCACTATCTTTTGTAAAAACCTTTACACAAGCTATACAATCCATGATTCTACTAAAATAGGTTACGTGTACTACTTGAACTATATTGACTTAACTGATATTTATTTGGAATTTGGTGTGTTTCTTCTTTTATATCTCCATATCCACTGCTTTTCCTAAACACACTTCTTTCTATCTGGACAGTTGATTATTACACTGTTTTACATGGTTTCCCGCATGTAAAACATCATAGTTGTTAAAGTACCATTTGTATCCTTATATTTCTTATGATTTTGTGTTTCTTCTAAAGCCCCATTGTTTGTAGGGCTGGAAACATTTCCTAAGCAGCAGGTCATCTAGGGAGTGCTATGAAAACCTTGGCGGGTGGAGAGATGCTTGTAAAGAATGAGATTTGCTGCCTGGAATTTGTCTAAATGATATATAATAAGCTCTGTATATTAACAAAATTATTTTAAGATTTTTCTCATTACGGACCAGATCCTTGTTCAATATTTTTTTTCTGTCATCTACTGAAAACAGTTCATGCAATATCATTTAATATTCGGCGTTCCTGAACTTTCTTTCCTCGCACTCGGTAGTGCAACATCATTTGCCCTTCTGATCCTCTTAGAAAGAGCTCGGGAAAGCTTGCCCGTACAGGCCTTTTCAATCTCAACAAGTTAATAGGCAAAGAAACTTGTTCTGCAAGCTTCCTTCCAGTATATAGAAAGTACAATAACTTGTTAAGAGACACTTGTTTGAATTCATAGGCATCTGTGCACACTGATTTTCCCTACACCAATGAAACTGAGAAAAGAAAAACTGCAAAACGACAATGTGAGAACAATTTAATTCAGTATTTTCTGGGGATGGAGCCATATTGCATGACTATATAAAATAAACTAATCACAAAATGAATTTCTTTTGAGTTCATGCATCCGCCCAGACTGCAGATTGCCCATTCGATGTCTGCATGATTCATCGCTTTGGTTTCATCCCCTTTTCTTCACTGAGGATAAATCATTTGGCCACATTTCTCTCTTGGATCATTCAGTAGTTCCTGATGCATCCGAATTGCCAGCCTCAAAGAACAAAACCCCAGTATCAGTGGTTCCCATAAACACAACATGTTTCAGACAGATGTTTTAGAAAGCAGGATATAACAAAATTAGGGTTGCTGTGATTTTTCCGGGCTGTATGGTCATGTTCCAGAAGCATTCTCTCCTGGCGTTTCACTCGCATCTATGGCAGGCAGCTTCAGAGGTTGAGAGGTCTGTTGGCAACTAGGCAAGTAAGGTTTATATATCTGCCAAATGTCCAGAAGAAAGAACTCTTGTCTGCTTGAGGCAAGTATGAATGTTGCAAATGGCCACCTTGATTAGCATTTAATGGCCTTGCAGCTTCAAATCCTGGCTAGTTGCTACCTGTGGGAATCCTTTGTTGGGAGGATTTGTTGCTCCCTGGGGGAATCCCTTGTTTCCAATGCTAGTTTCTAAGGTTCTTTCCACACTGTACAAAATCCCACACTGTCTGTTTTGAACTGGGTTATATGACAGTACAGGCTTAGATAACCCAGTTCAAAGCAGGTATCAGTGTGGCCCCTATGATGCACTTTCTCCCATCCTAAACTGAAAACCTAACCCCACTGTTCATCCTTTTGGGCTCCTCTCAAAGGCACTTTTTGTACTCCTACCTCACCCAGGCTTTTATCATTTTACCTTGTCCATGTGGCCCACCCATTGTGTTCGATTTTATATTATGTTATTTTGCTTTGTTTACTCTATTTTGCTATTGTATGTATTTTATTGTGATGTAATTTTTGATGGTTTTTGTTGTTTGCATTTTGTATTTTATTTTGCTGTATTGTATTTTTGGGCTTGGCCTCATGTTAGCTGCCCCGAGTCCCCTCGGGGAGATGGTGGTGGGTTATAAATAAAGATGATGATGATGATGATGATGATTATTATTATTATCATGGATTATCTGCCTTGATATACTGGATTATACAGCCATATATAAGGAAGGGCCTTAAGATGTGATGTGGATTCAGTCAAAAAAAGGGAAAGAAACACAATGAAAGCTAGAACTATGGCTTTCAATCAGACACACGTGATAAAAGACTATTTTTTATTAAGAACATGGAGAAAATTCTATAATAATATAAGATCAGCTCAAATCATAATGTAATGTAATATAATATGAGGAGCCCCCGGTGGTGCAGTGGGTTAAAGCGCTGAGTTGCTGAGCTTGTTGACCGAAAGGTCGCAGGTTCGATTCTGGGGAGCGGTGTGAGCTTCCACTGTCAGCCCTAGCTTCTGCCAACCTAGCAATTCGAAAACATGCAAATGTCAGTAGATCAATAGGTACCGCTCCGGCGGGAAGGTAACGGCACTCCATGCAGTCATGCCGGCCACATGACCTCGGAGGTGTCTATGGACAATGCCAGCTCTTCGGCTTAGAAATGGAGATGAGCACCACTCCCAGAGTCAGATATGACTGGACTTAATGCCAGGGGATAACCTTTACCCTTATCTTAATATAATATGAACTTACAAATAGCTAAGGGTGTGCCAACAGTGCAGAATTGGAGACGTTTGATGATACTTTCCACTACTATACCTCCATGCTTTGAAATTGTAGTTTTGTGAGATATTTACCCTCTTAGTCAGAGAGCTCTGGTGCCAGAACCAACTACAAATGCCAGAATTCCATATGGTTGGACCCATGGCAGTTAAAGCAGTGCCAAAGTTGGACAGGAGTGATTAACCTATATTTTAACAGCCTTGTCTTTAAAAGCTAAGGCACTGCCAGGCTTTAGATCAGTGGTTCTCAACCTTTTCTAATTCCATGACCCCTAAATACAGTTCCTCATGTTGTGGTGACCCCCAACCATAACATTTTCGTTGCTATTTTATAACTGTAATTTTCCTACTGTTATGAATCGTAATGTAAATGTATTTTCATTGTTACAAATTGAACATAATGAAAGCATAGTGATTATTCACAAAAACAATATGTTTTGGGGAGGTTGGACAATGGATGATGGGATCTGCAGTACCTTCAAACGATTCAGCTCTGACTTCCACAGACCTGCGTCGCCTCGCTCGGGGGACGTGAGCCGGGTGTCCCAGGCTCCGAGGCAGGGCCTGTGCCCTGTGGGGAGCCATTTTGAGGAGGGGGCCTCACGACCCCTCCAAAATGCCCAGGCGACCCCCAGGTTGAAAACCACTGCATTAGATAATCCAGGGAATATTCTACTAATAAGTCAAAGCCTCTACAGCCCCTTCCAAATTGGATTATATTGCAGTGTAGACTCAGATAACCCAGTTCAAAGCAGATATTGTGGGTTATCTGCCTTAATATTCTGAGTTACATGGCGGTGTGGAAGGGCCCTATGTCTCTCTGTTGTACTCTTAGCTCACAAGATCCTTTGTGTAGTTTTGAACTATATTTTCTTGAGCATTTGGTGGTTTCTTTTTTTTTTAAATGCACCAAACAGGTGTGACGCAGGGTGCATCTACTCCATAGAATTATTGCAGTTTCACACCACTTCAAACTATTTGGTAGTTTGCTGAAGCACATATCCCAGGATCCCATAACACTAAGCCATGACAATCAAAGTGGTGCCAAACTGCATTAATTCTACTGAGTAGATGTACCCTGAGCAAGCAGATATTTGTAATCAATCAAATCTTCTGGTTTAATTCCAGATTTGATGCTGTGCCTTCTGAAAAACTCTAAGTTTACACTTCTTTAAATGGGACGTGATTCCTCTGCCTGACTAAATTAGTAGAATATTTCCTGGATTATCTAAAGTCTGGCAGTGCCTTAAGCTTTTAAAGACAAGGCAGTTAAAATATAGGTTGATCACTCCTGTCCAACTTTGGGTTGTGATCTTACACAATATTTTTATTCACTGACCACATATGGAGATACTCTGTTTAGCATTCTGCAAAGCAGCCTCTGATTCTACATGACAATGTTGCTTGCATAATCTAGTTTGGCTTTTTTCATTGGAAACATGAATAATGTTTGACAAACAAGGTACTTGAAAGCCTACATGTATATGTACCTGGAAGCGCTGATTGGCCTGTTATTAACCTGAAGGGTGTTCCACATGTCTTGTTCACTCATCACATTCATTTCTAATTATATTCTGCCTTTCCTTCAAGGAGCTGAAGATGGAATCTATGATTTTCCTCTCGGCACAACCTTGTGAAGTAGGATAAAGGGAGTAAAACTGAACAACCCAAGTCTTCCCAGTACATTTCATTACTGAGTGGACATTTGAACTTGAATCTCCCGAGTCTTATTCTGGTATTTTAACGACATCATGGTGACATCTTTTTTGCAAAAACTATTTAAACAAGGCTGCAGAAAGCATGAAGACTCACTCATTCTTAGACATGTTACCATCCACAGCAGGGCCAGTCAACTCTGAAAGGTCTGACACCCTATTCACTACCCTGTACTCTATTCAAGGCCACCCACCCCAAAACTGCAGGTAGTGTTGTACCTCAGCAACCAGGGGCTGATGGGTTCACGGATTATTCAGAAGGGACTGTGGGATTTCCTGGGGTTCATAGTGATGAAGATTCAGGCCAGGTTCAAAATGTTGAAGATTCAGGCCAGGGAAATGAAACTGACTCAGACAGTGCAGAGCTTCAAAGTTAGTCACAGGAGCCAGAAATAACATCATTAGATAAGGGATCTAGCAAACAGCTAAGTGAAAAGGAAAGCTCCCAACAGAAAGCACCTGGCATTACAGAGATTAGCAAAAGTCTTTGTTTACAGATCAGAGGCTTGAGAGGTTATGTGGGAAAGAGGTAGAGAAAAATTGTGGAAAATGACACGATTTCACGAGTGCTTATTAAGAGCCAGTTGTTTACCTTAAAGTTAGTTCAGGCAACGTTGGCTTTCGAGTGAGAAGCTAAGGCTAAGTTCTCTGTTCATTGTGTCAAGTCAAGTCCTGGTTTTGGATTCAGGTATCCTGGAAGTTTTTTATATTCTTGTTTGATGATTCCTGCTCAAGTTTTTCTAAGTATACCTTTTGCTTATAGATTTATGCTATACTTGTGATTTTTGGCAATTCCTGGTTTGTGTTACCTTTGGGTTTTTATGAGACATTTGGATTCCTGTGTGGTTCTCACGTATTGCAAAACCTTTTTGGATTATTCGTCTTCTTTCTTTATTCCTGCTTTTTCATATATTTAAGTGCTTTTTTACCAAAAAAAAAAACCACCCCTTGTTTATAATTTGGACTCTTGTGTACTGCTGTAGTCATAGGTGGCTGGGTACAACAAGCAGCACTACATAAACAATACCCATTTCTACTTTAAAACAAATATTTCAAGAAGCATGCACTTTGTTTAAACGAGGAATTGCACTTCCGATGCTTTCTGGAAAGATGATTTTACTTTAATAGGTAGCTACTCTTTCAAATGGAAACCCCGGTGGTGCAGCGGGTTAAGGCTCTAAGCTGCTGAGTTTGTTGACTGAAAAGGTCGCAGGTTCGAATCCGGGGAGTGGCATGAGCTTCCCCTGTTAGGCCCAGCTTCTGCCAACCTAGCAGTTCAAAAACATGCAAATGTGAGTAGATCAATAGGTACCGCTCCAGCGGGAAGGAAACGGTACTCCATGCAGTCATGCCGGCCACATGGAGGTGTCTACGGAAATGGAGATGAGCACCACACCCTGGACTTCATGGACACGACTGGACTTCATGTCAGGGGAAAACCTTTACCTTTTACTCTTTCTAATGAGTGTTTTTCATTTAGATCAGGGATGAGGATTGTTCAGTCTTTGGATGGCCTGTGACCATTTGGGAGTTCTATGATGCCTTCAGAAATCACTGAGCACCCATTAAACCACTAACCTCCCTACACCCTGCCCAAAACATGTGAAAAAAACTCATTAGAGGAAGAATAAGCTTTGGTAAGCTGTTTAACCCACTTCTGCAGCAGCCTAAATTTGTCTTAAAACAGCGGCCAAAGTGACAACACATCATTTCTAGTACTCAGAATGATGGCTGCCAACCCAATGGATCCTGAAAAAGAGACCCAATGGATCCTGAAAAAGCAATGTGCATCCCTCTGGGGTCCAAATGGATAGGGCCATTTAGTTATTCAATCTGTTACGAATTCTGTAAGGCCCTAATATTCACTAATTAAGATTCACTATTTGGTACCATCTACTTTGGAAAATTGTCACACTCCTATCACTGTAAAGTATTCCATTTTGTAAATAGGAGAAATTACTTCCATTCTTAATTCATTTCTAAAGAATGTCTTGTCAGGAAAAGGTGGAACTCTAGTCTATGAATTGCCAGATGCAAAATAGATGAAAATTGGTATCATTATTCAATTTTCCCTCATTCATTTGTGAAGAAGCATTAAATGTTTTTACAGCACGTGGTATTGAAAGCACCAGACTTATTTGTCAAGCTTCATATGCCACATAATTTTGTTATATCTGGTAAGTCTCTCCTTGTTGCTCTTCCCAAACAGCATATCTGGGCCAAATTATCAACATGCAGCATGGTGGGCAGAGAAGCATCTTCTTTAATGGACAACAGAGTTCACAGAGGAAGACACGAGTCACTTTGATTCAAAAGTCAGACTTTAAAAATCCTAAGCACTAGTGCATCGAAAGGTGATCAAACCCTGTATGATTTGCACAACTATTTACAGAACTTCAATAGGGACATAAACACACACACTAGTGGAATAAATATCCAAACATGGTAATGTCCCAGGATTCTTAGTATTGATAGGATAAATGGTTCTGGCCCAGCTTACCTGTCTGAACATATCTCTCCTTATGAACCATCTAGGAACTTAAGATCATTTGGGAAGGCCCTGCTCTTGATCCTACCTTCCTCGCAGGCACATCTGGTGGGAACAAGAGACAGGGCCTTCTCAGTGGTGGCCCCTCGGCTGTGGAACTCCCTCCCTAGAGACATTAGATCGGCCCCTCCCTTCTCATCTTCAGAAAAAGAGTAAAAAGTTGGCTCTTCAAACAAGCATTTGGAAATGTAGTGTAATAAATAATTATGAACTATGAAGGATGAACATGGAATGTCTAGACAATGCTACTGGATAATGAGTTTAACACTGGATGATTATATGTTTTTAATGGTTTTAATATGTTTTTAAAAATAATATTATGCTGAGTTTTAATTGTATTTTTATGAATGTATGGACCCCCGGTGGCACAGTGGGTTAAAGCGCTGAGCTGCTGAGCTTGTTGACTGAAAGGTTGCAGGTTCGAATCAGGGGAGCGGCATGAGCTTCTGCTGTCAGCCCTAGCTTCTGCCAATCTAGCAGTTCGAAAACATGCAAATGTGAGTAGATGAATAGGTACTGCTCTGGCGGGAAGGTAACGGCGCTCCATGCAGTCATGCTGGCCACATGACCTTGGAGGTGTCTACGGACAACGCTGGCTCTTCAGCTTAAAAATGGAGATGAGCACCACACCCCAGAGTCGGACACAACTGGACTTAATGTCAGGGGAAAACCTTTACCTTTATCTATGGAATAAAATTGCTGCCAATTCTGTAAGGCACCTTGAGCCACCTTAGGGCTGAGAAAGGTAGGCTACAAATACCATAAATTAAATAATAATAAATATATTCAATGCTGGAGACAGGTCACCGCATAAATGTGTGCAAAAGTTCCTGTTTCAATCTAGTTTCATTCTGAGACTTGCAACTTCTTTTTTAAGAGTCTCCTGCTCAGCAAACAGATGTTTGAATACTTTGTTCCCAATGTAAAACACAGATGGGGCCCCACAGTTGAATTTCAATATCAGCCCGCAAATAGTTGGTCATTATTCAAGGGATGAGAGTTATTACCCCAAAATAGCCATAGGTTCACAGATACCCCAGCTCCAATCTATATTATCCAATCCCATCTGCAGCTGTATTTACGCTGCGGAATGAATGCAGTTTGATGCCACTTTAACTGCCATGGCTCAGTGCTATGGAATCATGTGAATCATAATTTTACACGGTCTTTAGCCTTCTCTGCCAAAGAGTACTGGTGCCTTAACAAACTACAAATCTGAGAGCCCTCCCACACAGCCCTATATCCCAGAATATCAAGGCAGAAAATCCCACAATTTCTGCTTTGAACTGGATTATCTGAGTCCACACTGTCATATAATCCAGTTCAATGTGAATTTTATTCAGCTGTGTGGAGGGGGTCTGAGATGGGTAAAATGAGAAGATCTGGTGTTAATCCCATCCATCTGATAGATGCTGGAAATCATTAAGGATTTGCTTCACTGGGGCCTACCTGGTTCCAACATGGTAACTGTGCCCCTGGACAAGAGGGGTTGGATACGACATGACCACTGCTCTGACATCTTTTAAATTCTTCTGCTAGGAAATCTTCACCAAAAAACTGCTGTGATCAATGGGAAAACAGGGTTCTACCCACAGAAGGGGATTGTGCCGTAATTTGATACCTTTTCAACTCTGAGGATTACGTTCAGAGGCGGCCCTAGATAATTTTCAATGGTAAGCAAACAGTATTTTGGCGCCCCCCCCCCAACTAATCACTGATATATATTTTCTGTTGTCGTGGGAGTTCTGTGTGCCATATTTGGTTCAATTCCATCATTGGTGGAGTTCAGAATGCTCTTTGATTGTAGGTGAACTATACATCCCAGTAACTACACTTGCCGCACTTGCTCCCTTGCCTGGCCCGCTTTGGGTCCAGAGGCGTGCCTGAAGACCCCGGCATGTGCACCAAAAGTCACCTCTTCTCCTGACTTTCTCCTCAGCCATTGGGACCAAGAGAGAGAGAGAGAGAGGTGGAGATGCCCACCTTTCCTGAAGGTAGGCGCAAAAACAAAGGAGGGAGCGGAGGTGGGAGATACCTCCAGCCGGAGGGGCTTTCTCTCTCTCTCTCTCTCTCTCTCTCTCTCTCTTGGTCCCAATGGCTGAAGAGAAAGTCAGGAGAAGAGGCGACTTTTGGTGCACTGCCAGGGTCTTCAGACACGCCTTCGGACCGAAGCGGGCCAGGCGCGGTGGCTCCACCCCTTGGCCCACCCGCAGATTGGGGAGAGGAGAGGAGGCGGGTGGAGTGCCAGGTGATTGAGAAAGGGAGCCGGTCATGGGGAAGGGATCGAATGCAGAGAACGATTGAGCGCTGGCTCTGCTCGCGCACCCGGTGGCCACGTGGAGCAGGAACGAGAGGGGCTAGGCGAGGCTCAAGGGCCCGGCCCCTTCGGGAAGAGGATTGTCCGGCAGCAAGGCAAGAAAGCCGAGGCTCCCCCTGGACTGCTAGGGCTGTTGTGTGCTGAGGGGGCGCTCCTCAAGTGGCGGTCGAGGGGCATTTACAGAGGTGCCTCTGCGCCCCTGGCAAAAAAAAAAAGCATTCTGCGACCGCTTACTTCGCGTAATGGACGAGCCGCCCCTGATTACATTCTTACATAGCCAAGATGGCAGCACCACAAAAGCCACTGGCCAATTGGATCTCGTCCTGCGCACTGTGCTACTGAAAAATGTTAGGTCTAAAGCATTGTGGGAGATTAAAAGTTGAAACAGTTAGGTTCATTTACTACAAGTGGACTATGGACCTCATTAGAAAATTTCAGTGCCCAAGGATGCTTCTAGCATGCAGGGAGGATGGAGTCTGCCAGAGCCCATCAGATGATGTTGACCAGAGAACATGAGTGCCTTCCCGTATTCTATGACCAAGAATGGAGCAAGTATGGGGAGAATCCAGGCAGCAATGGGATGGGTAAGGGGGTGATGTGGGTGTAGGGTGAGGGTTCCCTTTCTGCCCAACGGATTTGCCACACTTCTTGGCAAATCCCCCATTATTGCCCACTTTTTGGACCTCAATGTGATGAGGTCCTAAGTGGCACAGGACTTTGAACAGGCATTGGTACTGGATCCCTAGTTGCTGCATCAATGTTCAACATACTGATGTAAGAAATGGTTTGTTAAATTCCATGTTCAGGAGGCATATCTCTAGTAAATCACTTTCTCGTTTACTTTTTGGAACACTTTTTAAAAAGACGAAATCTAGGGTGGTTTTGTGGTTTGAGCATTGGACTACAACTCTGGAGACCAGGATTTGACTTCCTTCTTAGCCTTGGAAGTGCACTAAGTGACCTTGGGTAAGTCCCTTACTTTCAGCTCCAAAACCCCCTGTAATAGGGTTGCCATAAATTAGAAACAGGAGCGACTTGAGAAACTGCAAGTCGCTTCTGGTGTGAGAGAACTGGCTGTCTGCAAGGACGTTGCCCGGGGACGCCCTGATGTTTTGATGTTTTATCATCCTTGTGAGAGGATGTCCTTGTATGAAGAGCTGGAGCTGATAGAGGGAGCTCATCCATGCTCTCCCCGGATTCGAACCTGCAACCTGTTTGTCTTCAGTCCTGCCGGCACAAGGGTTTAATGCACTGCATCACCGGGGGCTCTGGTACAAATTGAAAGTACACAACAATGACCACAGGGAAGTGATAGTTGTCAAGTTTTGGCTGCTTCCCAAAAGCGTTTAGATTACAAGTTAAATCTCTGAGTATGGAGCAGACATGTAAACAATGGAGATGCGGAAGCAAAAGCTGCTAGTGAGTTCAATAGTAAGATTTTTGTAAATGTTTATTTTACAAAAAAAAAAATCATTAAATGCAGAACTGATTTACATCTCTTACTACAGCTACACCCAAATCATCTCCTAATGCTGGATGAGATCATCTACAAAAATATATGCGTGGAAATGCTGCCACATGGTTTGGCTTCATACATGCAACAGAATAAATTAACATTTTTTTAAAAACCCAACAAAAACACTACATTTTGCAGCTTCAAAAATGAAAGGAGATTAAAGTGTGCTCAGGAAAACGGAACTCGAAATGTGAAGAACAAGAAAAATGTGAACGCCTCTGCGAATGTTTCAACACAGCAGAAAGAGCACTCTTGCAGAAACTGAATGGTAAATTCTGATACATATTTACAGAGAGCAAATCCCATTGAACTCAGTGTATCTTACTTTTGCATGGGGATGTACAGGATGACACACAAACTTTGAAAGAGCTGAATGCTTACACAAAGGCTTATTAAATCCTTGGAACAGTGGCACTGTTGTCGAGCCACGATATCCTGCTCTGAAGATTTATAGTTCACCAAGGGCTCTGTAATAATATATGATTTCCCCCCCTGGACCACGTGGCAGGGGACAGCTAGTACTTTAATAAATTTTCTGTGACTTGTATCATTCAGTTTTGTAATGTATCTATTTCTTATATATAAAACTAGCTGTTTTTCTTATGTATAAAACTATATCTTATATATAAAACTAGCTGTCCCCTGCCACGCGTTGCTGTGGTCCAGTCTGGCTTGCCTACTCTGGAATATTCAACATATAATTGTCCTTCTTTAGGGGTCCCTTTCAAATTTATGGTACTATATCTATCATATACATATATTTGTGTGTGTGAATCATATCTATCTATCTATATCAATAGCTGTATGGCTCTTTGACAGGAGGGCTTTGATTAAGTATTCTTGACCTGGTGAAAGGAGTTGGATTGGATGGCCTTAAGGCAGCATTTTTCAACCTGGGGGTCGGGACCTCTGGGAGGGGGTCATGAGGGGGTGTCAGAAGGTTCACGAAAACATAGTATTTTCTCTTGGTCATGGGGGTTCTGTGTAGGAAGTTTGGCCCAATTCTATTGTTGGTGGGGTTTGATTGTAGGTGAACTATAAATCCCAATAACTACAACTCCCAAATGTCAAGGTCTGCTTTCCCGAAGCTCCACCAGTGTGCACATTTGGGTATATTGAGTATTCCTGCCAACTTTGGTCCAGATCCATCATTGTTTGAGTCCACAGTGCTCTCTAGATGTAGGTGAACTACAACTCCTAAACTCAAGGTCAATGCTCACCAAACCTAGTATTTTCTGTTGGTCATGGGAATTCTGGGTGCCAAGTTTGGTTCAATTCCATCGTTAATGGAGTTCAGAATGCTCTTTGATTGTAGGTGAACTATAAATCCCAGCAACTACAACTCCCAAATGACAAAAGCATAATTTTTTGAGTGATGGTCTCCTTGTGTTGTGAGATGTTTTGTTGCCGAATTTGATGTGATTTGGTTCATTGGTTCTTTTGTTTTTAGGGTACTCATTACGCACAGAACATTTATATATATATAGATGTCTAAAATATAGCAAGATGTAGCCCAATGACCCTCAACTCTCCATAACCTTAGTGAGATAATCCCTCAAAAACAGGGAGGCTGGAAAAACCCCTGGCCATTTCCCAAACCAGTTAATCACCAAATCCATTGTTCATGTGTATGCAGAGATAGGTAACTTCCCATGCCAGCCCAGATAGGCCCAGGATTGTTTGTACAGCAATATGTTTCACCTGAGGTTGAGAAATTGTTACCCACTGAAACAGAGGCTTAGAGTATGTGCTTGGTTAACTCTTTTATTGAAAACCAAGTCCTTGATTGTCCCAAATCAACACTTGTTCCTAGAGCTTCACACCTTTGTTTCCTAAAGCTTCAATTTTTTGTTCAACACGAAACTGGTCAGTTGAGCTAATCAAAAGCTCATAAACATCAGCCACCATTTCCCTGCCAAAGTGAATATCTGCCTGGAGGTGGTGACGCCATCGGAGCTCCCAGCCAATCAGGGCACAAATTTTGACCAAACCCTCTTTTAACCAATCAGAGGCAAGAGCAAAAGGGTGGAATAGCTATCATCTATATAAATAAAAATATAATGTTCTGGGTTGTTGTAGGTTTTTCCGGGCTATATAGCCATGTTCTGGAGGCATTTTCTCCTGACGTTTTGCCTGCATCAGGAGAAAATGCCTCCAGAACATGGCCACATAGCCCAGAAAAACTTATAACAACCCAGTGATTCCAGCCATGAAAGCCTTCGACAATACAATGTAATGTTCGTTTGTGGGATTAACAGAACTCAAAAAACCACTGGACGAATTGACACCAAATTTGGCAGCAAAACACATTCTAATCCAATCTACGTCTTTCAAACAAAAAAAAAAAAACACATTAAAATGAAGGGGAAATAACTTAAAACTCCCCAAAAAGAAAAAAATGCCTTACAGAGCATGCACAAAAGCCCTTCTCGCTGTTGCGCGAGAAGAATGAAGCAGCAACCATTGTGAGGGAAGAGAAGCCTCGCCATGGAGTCCCTTTCCATGCAGGAAGGCAGAGTCCTTTTTCTTTTGGGGAGGGGAGGGATTGAGGAAAGGAAAAAGGGAAAGAAGGAGAAGGCCTGGCCCAACGGAGGGGTGGGGGCTTGGCGAGGCACACCCCGGCAGCAGCTGGAGCCACCGCAGAGGCTCCATGAGGCCTATGTGGCTACCAGGCAACTCTTCCCCCAAGACCAGAGGATTGCAAGGCAAGCCTGACTGCAGGAGCGGCTGCACATTCCCCCCTCCCCCCCCCCCCCCCCCCCCCCCCGGTTGGGTGAAGGGAGGATGCGAACCATGAGAAGAGCAGCAACTCTCTGTTGGGTGAAGGGAGGATGCGAACCTTGAGAAGAGCAGCAACCTGGGGGTAGGGACCCCTGGGAGGGGGTTGTGAGGGGGTGCCAGAAGGGTCACTAAAACATAGTATTTTCTGTTGGTCATGGGGGTTCTGTATAGGACGTTTGGCCCAATTCTATTGTTGGTGGGGTTTGATTGTAGGTGAACTATAAATCCCAATAACTACAACTCCCAAATGTCAAGGTCTGCTTTCCCGAAGCTCCACCAGTGTGGACATTTGGGTATATTGAGTATTCCTGCCAAGTTTGGTCCAGATCCATCATTGTTTGAGTCCACAGTGCTCTCTGGATGTAGGTGAACTACAACTCCCAAACTCAAGGTCAATGCCCACCAAACCCAGTATTTTCTGTTGGTCATGGGAGTTCTGTGTGCCAAGTTTGATTCAATTCCATCGTTGATGGAGTTCAAAATGCTCTTTGATTGTAGGTGAACTATAAATCCCAGGAACTACAACTCCCAAATGACAAAATCATAATTTTTTGAGTGATGGTCGCTCCTTGCGTTGTGCGACGTTTGGTTGCCAAATTTGGTGTGATTTTGTTCATTGGTTCTTTTGTTTTTAAGGTATTCATTATGCACAGAACATTTTTAGATAGATAGAATAGAAACAGAAATATATACACACACATATGCATATATGGAGCCCCCGGTGGCGCAGTGGGTTAAAGCGCTGAGGTGCTGAGCTTGTTGATCGAAAGGTCGCAGGTTCGATTCCGGGAAGCGGCGTGAGCTTCTGCTGTCAGCCCTAGTTTCTGCCAACCTAGCAGTTTGAAAACATGCAAATGTGAGTAGATCAATAGGTACAGAAGGGCACAGAAGAGACTCCATCTTGTTTTCTGCCTGTATCATCACTAGAGGCCTCGCCCCCTTCTGGCTCCAAGGGCTGCTCTAGCCAGAGCAAAGACA
>NW_026847438.1:149424311-149641975 GCF_025583915.1 Anolis sagrei ordinatus
CTGTTTGTGAACCGCCGTGAGTCGCCTTTGGGCTTGAGATACAGCGGTATATAAGCAAAGTAAATAAATAAAGTAAATAATACTGCTCCGGCGGGAAGGTAACGGCGCTCCATGCAGTCATGCCGGCCAGATGACCTTGGAGGTGTCTACGGACAACGCCGGCTCTTCGGCTTAGAAATGGAGATGAGCACCACTTCCCAGAGTTGGACACGACTAGACTTAATGTCAGGGGACTACCTTTACCTTATATGCATTTGTTGTTCATTCATTCAGTCGTCTCCGACTCTTCGTGACCTCATGGACCAGCCCACGCCAGAGCTCCCTGTCGGCCGTCACCACCCCCAGCTCCTTCAAGGTCAGTCCAGTGACTTCAAGGATGCCGTCCATCCATCTTGCCCTTGGTTGGCCCCGCTTCCTTTTACCTTCTACTTTCCCCAGCATAATTGTCTTCTCTAGGTTTTGCTGTCTCCTCATGATGTGGCCAAAGTACTTCAACTTTGCCTCTAGTATCCTTCCCTCCAATGAGCAGCCGGGCTTTATTTCCTGGAGGATGGACTGGTTGGATCTTCTCGCAGTCCAAGGCACTCTCAGAACTTTCCTCCAACACCACAGTTCAAAAGCATCGATCTTCCTTCGCTCAGCCTTCCCTAAGGTCCAGCTCTCACATCCGTAGGTTACTACAGGGGTTACTACAGGGAATACCATGGCTTTAACTATGCGGATCTTTGTTGCCAGTCTGATGTCTCTACTCTTTACTATTTTATCGAGACTGGACATTGCTCTTCTCCCAAGAAGTAAGCGTCTTCTGATTTCCTGGCCACAGTCTGAATCTGCAGTAATCTTTGCACCTAGAAATACAAAGTCTGTCACGGCCTCCACATGTTCTCTCTCTATTTCCCACTTGTCAATCATTCTTGTTGCCATGATCTTGGGTTTTTTGATGTTTAGCTGCAGCCCAGCTTTTGTGCTTTCTTCTTCACCTTGATTAGAAGGCTCCTCAGCTCCTCCTCGCTTTCGGCCATCAGAGTGGTGTCATCTGCATATCTGAGGTTGTTAATGTTTCTTCCAGCAATTTTCACCCCAGCTTTGCATTCATCAAGCCCCGCACATCGCATGATGTGTTCTGCATACAAGTTAAAAAGGTTGGTTGAGAGTATGCAGCCTTGCCGTACGCCTTTCCCAATCTTGAACCAGTCTGTTGTTCCGTGGTCAGTTCTGACTGTTGCTACTTGGTCCTTGTACAGATTCCTCAGGAGAGAGACAAGGTGGCTTGGGATGCCATCCCACCAAGAACTTGCCACAATTTATTATGATCCACACAGTCAAAGGCTTTAGAATAGTCGAAAAATCATAGAATCAAAGAGTTGGAAGAGACCTCATGGGCCATCCAGTCCAACCCCCTGCCAAGAAGCAGGAATATTGCATTCAAATCACCCCTGACAGATGGCCATCCAGCTTCTGTTTAAAAGCTTCCAAAGAAGGAGCCTCCACCACACTCCGGGTCAGAGAGTTCCACTGCTGAACGGCTCTCACAGTCAGGAAGTTCTTCCCATGTTGCCAGGATTTCTTTCGGGGGGGGGGGGAGTTTCAGGGGGGGGGGGGCTGAGTCTGAGTGAAAGAGGGTCTATCCTAGCAAACCTTTTGTATCATTACCCCAATACCCCCATGCATATGGGATATATTGAGTATGGTGATCAGATCATGATATGAATAAACATAACAGTTTAAATAATGCACCAGTAAGGCCTTTTCGCGAACCACCATGAGAATTTCGGGGGGGGGGGGGCTGAAGCCCCCCCCCCCCCCGCTGAACGGCTCTCACAGTCAGGAAGTTCTTCCTCATGTTCAGATGGAATCTCCTTTCTTGTAGTTTGAAGCCTAGTCTCCAGGGAAGCAGAAAACAAGCTTGCTCCCTCCTCCCTGTGGCTTCCTCTCACATATTTATACATGGCTATCATATCCCCTCTCAGCCTTCTCTTCTTCAGGCTAAACATGCCCAGCTCCTTAAGCCGCTCCTCATAGGGCTTGTTCTCCAGACCTTTGATCATTTTAGTCGCTCTCCTCTGGACACATTCCAGCTTGTCAATATCTCTCTTGAATTGAAATCAATGAAGCAGAAGTAGATGCATAAAGTTGAAGTACTTTGGCCACATCATGAGGAGACAGGAAAGCCTAGAGAAGACAATTATGCTGGGGAAAGTGGAAGGCAAAAGGAAGAGGGGCCGACCAAGGGCAAGATGGATGGATGGCATCCTTGAAGTGACTGGACTGACCTTGAAGGAGCTGGGGGTGGTGACGGCCGACAGGGAGCTCTGGCGTGTGCTGGTCCATGAGGTCACGAAGAGTCGGAGACGACTGAACGAATGAACAACAACATGCATATATACACACAAAACACATATACACAGACTGAGCCACAGCAACGCGTGGCAGGGGACGGCTAGCAAATAAATACATTGTTAGAGCGGTCCAGCATTTCTGTGTTCTCAAATAATACGCTGTGCCCTTTGGCACTGACGGGGATTCCCTTTGCGCGGAAGGAAGGAAGGGAGGGGGCTTTAGAACCCCGCTTTAGCCAATCAGGGCGGCGCTTCTCCCTCCTCCTCCTCCTCTTCCTCCAACCAGACCCCGCCCGGCGCCCGAACCTTGGACGGAGCCGTCCGGAACTTCCCGAGCGCGGCGGCGGCGCCTCCTCCCCTTTTCCCCTTCCTCTTGTTCCCTGGGCGGGGACTCGACCCTTCTTCCCTTCCTTTCCTTCCTTCCTTCCTGATCAGCCCTCCCACCTTGGCAAGATGGAGGAGCGGGGCGGCAGCGGCTGAGGCTGAGCGGAAAAGAAAGGGAAAAGGAGACCCTCCCTCTTTCTTTCCTCCCTCCCTCCCTCCTTCCTTCCTTCCCTCTCTTGCTTTCCCCTCCCACCGGCTTCCTGCTGCCGCACTGATTGCAGCCCCGTCTCCCTCCCTCCCTCCTTCCCTCTTTCCCTTCCCTCCTCCTGCAATTGTCTCGGCGCCTGCCAGAGCCCTCCCTTCCTCCCTCCCTTTGCAGCAGCAGGAGCAGCGACGCTTCGCCAATGGAGCGCCTCCCGGGCTCCTGCTAGAAGGAGAAGGGAGGAGATCTCCATCCGCCGGCAGCCATGAGCGGCTCTGCCTCCTCTGCCGCTTGTGCCTCGTCTTCCTCCTCCGCCGGTGGCAGCGGAGGCAACGCGGGCGGGGAAGGAGGGGCCGAGGACGCCGCCAAGGAATCCGCAGACATCGCCGCTTTCTTCCGAGCCGGTGAGTGAGAGGGGGAGGGGGAGGGAGGGGGGGGGGGGAAGGAAGAAAGAGATCCCTCCAGGCTGCACTGGATCGCAATCCCACCTACATTTCGGGACTGAAACCCTGCCTCCTCGTACCCCCCCCCCCTCTCTTCCTTTTGCTTGAAGAGCCATGTGCGCCTCTGAAGAACGCCCTACCAGTGGGAGAGAGGAGAGCACCGCCTTCCTTGTCTCTCTTTCTAGGATTCCTACCCTCTATCTCTCTCTCTCTCTCTCTCTCTCTCTCTCTCTCTCTCTCTCTCTCTCTCTCTCTCTATCTATCTCTCTATCTCTCTATCTCTATGAGTGCCTTAAAAACAAAAGAACCAATGAACGAAATCACACCAAATTCGGCAACCAAACGTCTCACAAACCAAGGAGTGACCATCACTCCAAAAATATGATTTTGTCACTTGGGATTTGTAGTTGCTGGGATTTATAGGTCTCCTACAATCACACCAAATTTGGCAACAAAACGTCTCACTACACAAGGAGTGACCATCACTCAAAAAATTAGGATTTTGTCATTTGGGAGTTGTAGTTGCTGGGATTTATAGTTCACCTACAATCACACCAAATTTGGCAACAAAACGTCTCACTACACAAGGAGGGACCATCACTCAAAAAATTAGGATTTTGTCATTTGGGAGTTGTAGTTGCTGGGATTTATAGTTCACCTACAATCACACCAAATTTGGCAACAAAACGTCTCACTACACAAGGAGTGACCATCACTCAAAAAATTAGGATTTTGTCATTTGGGAGTTGTAGTTGCTGGGATTTATAGTTCACCTACAATCAAAGAGCATTCTGAACTCCACCACAATGGGACCATCACTCAAAAAATTAGGATTTTGTCATTTGGGAGTTGTAGTTGCTGGGATTTATAGTTCACCTACAATCACACCAAATTTGGCAACAAAACGTCTCACTACACAAGGAGTGACCATCACTCAAAAAATTAGGATTTTGTCATTTGGGAGTAACATTTTTCAAAGCATCTATATATAAAAATATGCTCTGTGCGTAATGAGTACCTTAAAAACAAAAGAACCAATGAACGAAATCACACCAAATTTGGCAACAAAACGTCTCACAACCCAAGGAGTGACCATCACTCAAAAAATTATGATTTTGTCATTTGGGAGTTGTAGTTGCTGGGATTTATAGTTCACCTACAATCAGAGTATCTATCTATATGGTCTGTGGATAATGAGTGCCTTAAAAACAAAACAACCAATGAATGAAATCACACCAAATTTGGCAACCAGACGTCTCACAAACCAAAGAGTGACCATCACTCAAAAAATTAGGATTTTGTTATTTGGGAGTTGTAGTTGCTGGGATTTATAGTTCACCTACAATCAATATCTATCTATCTTCTATCTATCTATATAAATGCTCTGTGCATAATGAGTACCTTAAAAACCAAACAACCAATGAACGAAATCACACCAAATTCGGCAACTAAACGCCTCACTATATAAGGAGTGACCATCATTCGAAAAAATAGGATTTTGTCATTTGGGAGTTGTAGTTGCTGAGATTTATAGTTCACCTACAATCACACCAAATTTGGCAACAAAACATCTCACGACACAAGGAGTGACCATCACTCAAAAAATTAGGATTTTGCCACTTGGGAGTTGTAGTTGCTGGGATTTATAGTTCACCTACAATCACACCAAATTTGGCAACAAAACATCTCACAACACAAGGAGGGACCATCACTCAAAAAGTTATGATTTTGTCATTTGGCAGTTGTAGTTGCTGGGATTTATAGTTCACTTACAATCAATATCTATCTATATGCTCTGTGCATAATGAGTCCCTTAAAAACAAAAGAACCAATGAACGAAATCACACCAAATTTGGCAACCAAATGTCTCACGAACCAAGGAGTGACCATCACTCAAAAAATTAGGATTTTGCCACTTGGGATTTGTAGTTGCTGGGATTTATAGTTCACCTACAATCAGTATTTATCTGTCTATCTAAAATGCTCTGTGCATAATGAGTACCTTAAAAACAAAAGAACCAATGAACGAAATCACACCAAATTTGGCAACAAAACGTCTCACAAAACAAGGAGTGACCATCACTCCAAAAATTATGATTTTGTCATTTGGGAGTTGTAGTTGCTGGGATTTATAGTTCACCTACAATCACACCAAATTTGGCAACAAAACGTCTCACTACACAAGGAGGGACCATCACTCAAAAAATTATGATTTTGTCATTTGGGAGTTGTAGTTGCTGGGATTTATAGTTCACCTACAATCAATATCGATCTATATGCTCTGTGCATAACGAGAACCTTAAAAACAAAAGAACCAATGAACGAAATCACACCAAATTTGGCAACCAGCCGTCTCACGACACAAGGAGTGACCATCACTCAAAAAATTAGGATTTCGTCATTTGGGAGTTGTAGTTGCTGGGATTTATAGTTTACCTACAATCAATATCTATCTATCTATATGCTCTGTGCATAATGAGTACCTTAAAAACAAAACAACCAATGAATGAAATCACACCAAATTTGGCAACCAAATGTCTCACAACACAAGGAGTGACCATCACTCAAAAAATATGATTTTGTCATTTGGGAGTTGTAGTTGCTGGGATTTATAGTTCACCTACAATCAAAGAGCATTCTGAACTCCCATCAACGATGGAATAGATCCAAACTTGGCACACAGAACTCCCATGACCCACAGAAAATACTGGAAGGGTTTGGTGGGCATTGACCTTGAGTTTGGAGTTGTAGTTCACCTACATCCAGAGAAGCACTTTGGACTCAAACAATGATGGATCTGGACCAAACTTGGCACAAGCACTCAATATGCCCAAATATGAACACAGATGGAGTTTGGGGGAAATAGACCTTGACATTTGGAAGTTGTAGTCACTGGGATTCACAGTTCACCTACAATCAAAGAGCATTCTGAACCCCACGAATGACAGAATTGGGGCAAACTTCCCACACAGAACCCCCGGGACCAACAGAAAATACTGTGTTTTTCTTTGGTGACCCTTCTGACACCCCTTCACAACCCCCCCCCCCCAGGGGTCCCGACCCCCAGGTTGAGAAATGCTGCCTTAAGGCTATCCAGTCCAACTCCCTTCATCAGGGCAAGAAAATGTAATCAAAGCCCTCCTGACAAAGAGCCATCCAGCCATAGATATAGATCAGTGGTTCTCAACCTGTGGGTCCCCAGATGTTTTAGCCTTCAACTCCTAGAAATCCTAACAGCTGGTAAACTGGCTGGGATTTATGGGAGTTGCAGGCCAAAACACCTGGGGACCCACAGGTTGAGAACCACTGATATAGATAGATATGATTCACACGCACACAGATATAATATCATAGATTTGAAAGGGACCCCTAAAGAAAGTCAATTATATGTTGCACATTCCAGAGTAGGCAATCAGACACTCTCCACATCACTTACAAAGAAACAACAAGAAATACTGTTTACCCACAAGCAGAAAGACATTACATCTATTAGAAACCAATGCTTTCTCATTACTTTACTTTCCAGACTGGGCCACAGCAACACGTGGCAGGGGAAAGCTAGTCTTCTATATAAATAAAAATGTAATGTTAGTTTGTGGGATTAACATAACTCAAAAACCACTGGATGAATTGACACCAAATTTGGACACAATACACCTCTCAGGCCAATGACTGACCATCACTCATAAACGCCTCCCAAAAAAACAGCGGAAAGGACTTAAAACCCCCCAAAAGCTACATGACAATGCTGCACATGCGCAAAAACAACCGCTCCCAGCATCCCCTAGACCAGGCCCTTTAGGGGCGGAAAATGCTCCAAATGCACTGCTTCTAAGCTTGCTTCTCCTTGGATTTCTTTGAGAGCATCCCAATTCCTGCATACTTCCAATTTCCTATTCCTGGACTGCAACTCCCAGCAAGATAAGATAGATAGATTAGATAGAGATAGGTAGATAGATTGATCAGGAGGACTGCTGGGGGTTGCAGTCCAAGAATAGGTAGAGAAGGAAGAAAGGAGAGGAAGGGGAGGAGAAAGAAAAGAGGGGGAAAGAAGGGAGAGGAGAGAAGGAAGGAAGGAAACAGAGAAGAAGAAAAAGGGAAGGAAGGAAAGGAGGAGAAAAAGTGGGAGGGAAGGTTGGCCATAGCAAATTGATACCACATTTGGACACAATACACCTGTCAGGCCAACAAGAGACCATCACTCACAAAAACACTGAAAAACACAGCAGAAGGGACTTTAAAAGTCAAAAAAAAATTACAATGCATGCATAAAACCACATATGCACATATATACACACACAATGTAATGTTCGTTTGTGGGATTAACAGAACTCAAAAACCACTGGACAAATTGACACCAGATTTGGACACAATACACCTATGAGGCCAACAAGTGACCATCACTCAGAAAAAAAATAACAGAAGAGACTTAAAAAGCAAAAAAAAAACACAACATTACAATGCATGCGCAGAACCACACATATATACACATACACACACAAACACATATACACAGACTGGGCCACAGCAATGTGTGGCAGGGGACAGCTAGTTCTTATATATATGTGTGTGTGTGTGTGTGTGCATATGCATATATATGTATATGTAGGTATATGTGGGCCCTACCAGACTGCCCTATATCCCAGTATATCAAGGCAGAAAATCCCACTATATCTGCATTGAAGTGGGTTATCTGAGTCCACACTCTGATAATGTGGGATTTTCCGCCTTGATATTCTGGGATATAGGCCTGTGTGGAAGGGTCCATGTATACCTACATATACATATATATACCCACACACATACATATATAAGAATGGTAGGAATCATAGAAGAGGGGACAAGGAAGGGCCTTGTCTTCAGTGCAAAACTGTCCTTGCTGGAGAGCACCAAAAAGCCAGGGCTGGCAGAGTGGCGGCTCCACTGTGTCCCTCTCTCCTCCACCTTTGTTCCACCATTTCTGGTCACCTGAGTTGGAAGCCAACCAAACATAGGCTCAGGAGCCATAGGGCCCTTCCACACAGCCCTATATCCTAGAATATCAAGGCAGAAAATCCCACACGATCTGCTTTGGTTTGGGTTATCTGAGGGCCCATTCACACAGCCCTATATCCCAGAATATCAAGGCAGAGAATCCCACAATATCTGCTTTGATTTTGGTTATCAGAATCCACAGTGCCATATGTTCCTGTTCAAAGCAGATAATGTGGGATTTTATTCAGTTGTGGGGAAGGGGCCTCGGAGCTATCATGCCCTTCCGCACAGCCATAGGAACCCAGAATATCAAGCCAGAGAATCCCACAAGATGTTCTTTGAACTGGATGATCTGAGTCCACACTGCCATATACTCCAGAATATCAAGGCAGGTAACATAGCCCAATATACCAGAATATCAAGGCAGAAACTCCCACAATATCTGCTTTGAACTGGGTTATCTGAGTCCACACTCCAATAATGTGGGATTTTCTGCCTTGATATTCTGGGATATAGGACTGTGTGGAAGGGCCCCACAATATCTGGGTTATCTGAGACCCTTTTCACACAGCTGAATAAAATCTCACATCTGTTTTGGACTGTAATATATGGCAGGGTGGACTCAAATAACCGAGTTCAAAATAGGTACTGTGAGATTTTCTCCTTGATGTTCTGGGTTATATGGCTGTGTGGAAGGGCCCTAGGTCCACACTGCCATATAACCCAGTATATCAAGGCAATTAATCCACAATATCTGCTTTGAATTGGATGATTTGAATCCACATTGCCATATAATCCGGAATACCAAGGCAGGTAATCCACAACATCTGCTTTGAACCGAATTATCTGAGGCTCCTTCCTCACAGCTGAATAAAATCTCACATTGTCTGCTTTGAACTGGAATATGTGGCAGTATGGACTGGGATAACTCAGCTCAAAGCAGTTACTGTGGGATCTTCTGCCTTGATGTTCTGGGTGATATGCCTGTGTGGAAGGACCCTGAGTCCACACTGCCATATAACTCAGAATATCAAGGCAATGAATAATAATAACAACAACAACAACAATAATAATCTTTATTTATGCCCCGCCACCATCTCCCCAAAGGGGACTTGGAGCAGCTTACATGGGGCCAAGCTTACATCCACAATATCTGCTTTGAACCAGATTATTTGAGTCCACACAGCCATATAATCCAGTTCAATGTGGATTGTATACATCTCTGTGGAAGGGGCAATTGACCATTTCCTTTTTCTGAGTCCAAAGACATGTTTAGGATGTTTTGTATTTAGGATCTATCTAGCTATCTATGTTTAAAAAAATCATACAGGCCTGCCCTCTGGATCGTGATCCCTGCTGAATATGGAAGGCAGGGACACTGAGCGTCTTTGTGCTTGTTGTCAAAGGGACACATGCCTCTTGCACAGTTAAGCTGTTTGTGTTTGTTGTTTTTTTTAAGAAGGGGCTTTTGACACAAAGGGAGCCTTCCTTCACATGGTGGCCCCAGCTGTTATGGTAACCTCGTATCGGATTACAGTGGTGTAAACTTAAAATCAAAAGGAGAGCAGCTTGCGGATGAGTGTGAATGGTCGCAAATGGAAGGCGGAAGGGATCAGAAGCAACTGGGAATTGATTCCTTCAAGGCAGGCCTTTTAGGAAAGCCTGCCAGTGAGAAGGCTGGTTCAGACAGTGATGGACGGTTGGTTGCTGCACCGCTTGTGTGTATATAGAGCACCACAGCTTAAAGGGGATTGTGTGTTCAGTTCCAAAGTCAAAGCCATCCTGCCGTGTCCCTAGAACTGGGAATGCTCCCTTCATTGGGGAAGTGTGTGTATAATATGTATGCATAATGTGTGTGTGTCTGTACACTCGGATGGGGCGGTCGCTTGCTGGGCTATAAATGGAAGTCACAGCCGCCTCTTTACTGCCTGGGATTGAGGAGCCAATACTGTCTGGGAGCAAAAGGGGGGATCCGGTGTCTTGTGTTTGACAGACACATGCAAATGATGATTCTGTCCTTTGATTCCAAAGGTGAGAGAGATTCCCTGGAAGAGAAAAGAAGTAGAGGCTGCCTCTATCAGGAAAGGCAGAAGGAGAAGCCCAGAAAAGAGTGTCCCCTTCTACAATCGACGGAGGTTCCTTCCGAACACCCCCTCAGTCAGTGGGAGAGATGGAAGGGCTCTCTTTGGGCTTCCCTCCCTCCTTCCTGCCAGGATCTCTCGGTTCCTTCTACTCCTCCTTTTGAGGAGGGGAGAGAGCAGGCTTGGCGGCTGGCTGCCTTCATCCGAATGCCTTTAAAAGGACCGAGCCCAGCGAGACTGGGGTGCCGGGGGCAGAAATGCAGACTCATCATCGCTGGAGAAATGAAGGGGCGGCTGGCTTAGGTCTGTCTTGGGGCGGATGAGAAGGGGGGGGGGTGTCTGCATTTGTTTTGTAGCAGGAATTGGGTGAGAACCTCATTGCTTCAGAGATGTGTTGGTTTGGTTGCATAGTCCCCCCTCTCCCTTGACGAAGAATTAGGGGCTAAATGGGAATGGATACCCTCAAGGCAACCAAAGCCCTCTGATCTCAGAAGCTACACAGCCCTATAATGTGGGATTTTATTCAGCCCTTAGATAACCCAGTTCAAAGCAGATATTGGGGGATTTTCTGCCTTGATATTCTGGGTTATATGGCTGTGTGGAAGTGCCCTTCCATACAGCCCTATATCCCAGAATATCAAGGCAGAAGATCCCACATTATCTGAGTGTGGACTCAGATGACCCAGTTCAATGCAGATATTATGGGATTTTCTGCCTTGATATTCAGGGATATAGGGCTGTATGGTTGGGTCCTTCCACACCCAAAATATCCCAAAATATAACCCAAAATATCAAGGCAGATAATCCACAATATCTGCTTTTAACTGGATTGAGTCCACACTCATAAATGTTGGATTTTCTGCCTTGATATTCTGGGATGTAGGGCTGTATGGTTGCGTCTTTCTACACAGCCATATAACCCAAAATATCAAGGCAGATAATCCACAATATCTGCTTTGAATTGGATTAATTGAGTCCACACTCAGATAATGTGGGATTTTCTGCCTTGATATTCTGGGATATAGGGCTGTGTGGAAGGGCCCTGCGATAATTCAGTTCAAAGCAGAGCCTACGGGCCCTTCCACACAGCTAGTTAAAACCCACATTGAACTGGATTATATGGAAGTGTGGACTCTAATAATCCACTTCAAAGCAGATATTATGGATTATCCGCCTTGATATTCTGGTTTATATGGCTGTGTGGAAGGGCCTGTAGTCTACGCTCTGGTTAGTACTTAGAGGGAGGACTACCAAGCAGGGAAAGATGCTATATTCTATGGGCCCTTCCACACAGCCCTATATCCCAAAATATCAAGGCAGAAAATCCCACATTGTCTGTGGATTCAGATAACCCAGTTCATAACAGATATTGTGGGATTTTCTGCTTTGATATTCTGGGATGTAGGACTGTGTGGAAGGACCCTGTGATAACCCAGTTCAAAGCGGAGCCTACGGGCCCTTCCACACAGTTGGTTAAAACCCACATTGAACTGGATTATATGGAAGTGTGGACTCAAATAATCCACTACAAAGCAGATATTGTGGATTATCTGCCTTGATATTCTGAGTTATATGGCTGTTTGGGCCTGTAGGCTACGCTCTGGTTAATACTTGGAGGGAGGACCACGAAGCAGGGAAAGGTGCTGTACCCTATGGGCCCTTCCACACAGCCCTATATTCCAGAATATCTAGGCAGAAAACCCCCCAATATCTGTTATGAACTGGTTTATCTGAATCCACACTCAGACAATGTGGGATATTCTGCCTTGATATTCTGGGATATAGGGCTGTGTGGAAGGGCCCTATATCTCAGAGAAGGGTCCTTCCACACATCTCTATTTCCCTGAATATGAAGGCAGAAAATCCCACATTATTTGAGTGTGGATTCAGATAACCCAGTTCAAAGCAGATATTGTGGGATTTTCTGCCTTGATATTCTGTGGCGCCCCAGCTTTGGAATTCACTACCTGGTGAGATTAGGCAAGCCCCCATCCTAGCAGCCTTTAAGAAAGATCTGAAAACTTGGCTCTTCCATTGTGCCTTTGAGAGTGACCATTCATCCCATTTCTGTCTGTTCAATCTACAGTGTTGTCCTTACGATGCACTTTTAGTGTAACTGTAAATCCCAGCAACTACAACTCCCAACTCCCATCTTAAATTGAAGGCCTAACTGTACTGTTTGTCCTTTTTCTACTCCTACCTCATCCAGGGTTTTATCATTTTATCTTGTCCATTTGACCTGTCCATTGTGTTCAATTTTCTATTATGCTATTTTGCTTTGTTTACTTTATTTTGTCACTGTATGAACTTTATTGTGATGTAATTTTTGTTGTATTTTGCACTTTATTTTGCTGTATTGTATCTTTGGGCTTGGCCTCATGTTTACCGCCTCCAGACCCCTTCGGGGAGATGGTAGCAAGTTATAAATAAAGTTTATTATTATTTGAAACACAACTAGATGAGTTCACAGCAGACACTCTGCTGGCTGTTGAATTGGATCACAAGTTGGACACTTCCCAAGGGTCTAGGACTGTGTGCTGTATCGGCGAATAATGTGTACAGATTCCAGTAAGGTGGCCTTTTGCAGCTGGCAGATGGTAATTTTGTGTTTAAGTGCAGGCCAGGGTCTTTAGGCACTGCACCCAGTGTGCCAATCACCACTGGGACCATCTTTACTGGTTTGTGCCAGAGTCTTTGCAGTTCTATTTTTAAATCCTCATATCGTGTCAGTTTTTCCTGTTGTTTCTCTTCAATCCTGCTGTCACCTGGGATTGCGACATCGAAGATCCATACTTTGTTTTTTAACACGATCATGAGGTCAGGAGTGTTGTGTTCCAAAACTCTGTCTGAATTCGGAAGTCCCAGAGGAGTTTGGCGTTCTCATTCTCTGTAACTTTTTCCCGCTTGTGATCCCACTAGTTCTTTGTGGCAGGCAGATGGTATTTGTGGCACAAGTTCCAATGAATCATCTGAGCAACGGTGTTGTGCCTCTGCTTGTAGTCTGTTTGCGCAATCTTCTTGCAGCAGCTGAGGATGTGATCTATTGTTTTATCTGCTTTCTTGCAGAGTCTACATTTGGGATCTGTTGTCAACTTTTCAATTGTAGCTTTGATGGCATTGGTTTGAATTGCTTGTTCTTGGGCTGCCAGAATCAGGCCCTCCGTCTCCTTTTAAAAAGTTCCATTTATTATTATTATTTATTGTTATAAGGCTGTGTGGAAGGCCCTCAATCTCCGAGAAGGGCAAACTCCCTCTGAGTGTTCCTTGTCTAAGAAAAACCCATGAAATCCATGGAGCCACCAGAACTCGGCAGAAAATCCCACATTATCTGAGTGTGGATCGAGCCCCCTTCCACATAGCTGAATCAAAACCCACCATATATGCTTTGAACTGGAATATATGGCAGTGTGGACTGAGATAACCCAGTTCAAAGTGGATAGTATGGGATTTTCTGCCTTGACATTCTGGGCTGCGTGGAAGGGCCCTTAAAGGCTCATAGAGAGGACAGGTTGAAAAATGGGCAATAATCAGCTGGTATACAAGGACTATGGGAGTTGACATACAGTTAGCACTGGAAGCAGCTGAGCTCAAAAGTACCTTAATCTGATCCATGACAGTGGTGGCTGTTTGGACAGGTGGCAAACTCCCTTACGAGCTTTGTTTTCATTCTGTAAAATGGATTCCCAGGATGGATGGCACAGATCACATTCCCCAGAAACCCCCGTGGCTCTGTAACACCGTTGCCATGAGCAAGGCTTTGAAGTGCCAGCGCTCAGGGGTGTCTGATGCTGTGTGGCTTTTGAGATAACTGTCGCAGAACATTTTGGTCTTTGGGGCATTTTCAAAAGCTGAATTGAAAGCTGCTAGCTTCTACAAGTAGTGCTGGCATGTTGATCAAGGTTGGCATTATTTTGTCTGAAGTAACCTGTGCTGGATCCTGAAGATGTAGCCGTAGGCGTCTATTGTAAGAAAAAAAAATACTGATATTTTGGATGCAGTTTCAGTACAGTATGGTCCCCAGATCCACAGGATTGGTATCTGGTGTTTCATCTGATCAAAATATATCCTCTCTAGGCATTTATTTGGTCATCTAGCACAACTTTATAGTATTTTCAGCTAAAAGTCCTTCATTTCAGTAGCATTTGCTATTATCCATTATTTTGTGTACCCACGCAAAGTCCGGGAATGTATCGCTTATGGATACAGGGGTTAAACTGTGTTGAATTTGAGAAGGATATAGGCATTCATTTAACATAAGCTTCTAGATAACTCTGCAAAACCTAATAGCCCATAGGAATTTCACTAACCTGCTTGTCTTTGCTTACTTATTTCAAACGCTTGGGGCACGAATGGACCCATCTTTCCTTCCTGGTCAGATAGCATTGACTTTAAATTAATTTTTGTATTTTTAGATTTTTGCCTCAGGTAAGTGACTAACTTGCAAGTCTAGTTTATATCTCCTCTAGAGGTCCTCTTTCTGGTTTTATTTGGCTTCTGATTCTTACTCTCTGGTGATTCTTCTTCTGGCATTATTTGGTTTCTGAGTCATTAGCATCGCTACCCACCGAACCCTTGGGAATGGTTGCAGTAAAAGCGTAAATGAGCATCTCAGTAGTGTCGGTGCTAGAAAACTTGACGGGCTGTCAAAATACAGGAAATAATCATTAACAAAAGCTTCCTTAACTTCAAAATCTAGTTAAACCATGCATGTATGGTGCCCTGATTTGGGCACTCTAGAAAATGATGTTAGTTTCTGTTCAGAGGTACTTTATTTTTTAGGTTTTTAGGAAAAGAGTTAAGACCTGGCTTTGGGACCAGGCATTTGGGGAATAGTGTAATATAGTATTGATATGAATGCTGCAGTATGAAGGACGACCATGGATTTAGGGATATGAATTTAATAAGTATTAATAGTTTTATTGTATTTATATGTTATTTGTTGTTTGTTTAATGGGATATATTTCATACACTATGTATTTGCATTGTGCCATTGAAATGTTAAACTGTAAGCTGCTCTGAGTCCCTCCGGAGTGAGAAGAGTGGGATATAAATATAGGAAATAATAATAATCAGCTGATGACCCAAAATGCAGACTGTGAAATCATTGATCATATCCTCAGCTGCTGCAAGAAAATCGCACAGACGGACTACAAACAGAGGCACAACAATGTGGCCCAAATTATTCATTGGAACTTATGTCACAAGTACCACCTGCTAGTAGTAAAGAATTGGTGGGATCATAAACCTGCAAACATAGTGGAAAATGAACACCAAAAATACTGTGGGACTTTCGGATTCCAACTGACAAAGTTTTTGAACACAATACACCAGACATCACGATTATGGAAAAGAAAAAAAAAGATTATCGATATCGCCATACCAGGTGATAGTCATATTAAGGAAAAACAACAGGAAAAACTCATCTGTGATCAAGAGCTCAAAATTGAACCGCAAAGGCTCTGGCATAAACCAGTACAGGTGGGTCCAGTGGTCATCAGCACACTGGGTGCTATGCCAAAAGATCTCAGCTGGCATTTAGAAACAATAAACTTTGGCAAAATCATGATCTGTCAACTGCAAAAGGCCACTTTACTTGGATCATTGGAAAATATATAACACAGTCCTAAATGCTTGGGAAGTGTTCAACTTGTGATTTTATGACACAAATTCCAGCATATATATCTCGTTTACTGTGGCATATTGTGTTTTTGTGTCAGTAAAATAATAATAACAATAATAATAATAATAATAATAATAATAATAATAATCGAAGAAGAAGAGGAGGAGGAAGAATGATGATAATTTAATCCCACCAAGTCATGGCTTCACAATAGAAGTTGGTACTTTTGAAAGTTAGCCAATAATAAATCTTTGGCCTGAATCAAGACTACCCGATGTTACTGGATTGAAGGTCCCAGTAAGCCTGGCCAGCAGTACCAGTGGTGAAGCAATCTAGGAGCTGCAGCACATCAGCATCTGTAGAGATGGATGTTGATAGCTTCCACTAGTGTTAACCCATTGAGTCTGTGTTGCCATGACAAATTCCTGTTGGGTCTACTCTAATTGGGATTAACAATTGACTATATGTTTTTTCTGTTAGGTTGAGGGAAACTGAGAATGATTATTAGAAAATACAATTGGTTGACATTTAAGTGTCTTGAGTATGATCAATGTGCAATGATCTCAAGTCAACAAACGTGAGGTTTGGAAGGTATTTACCTGGGCCTTGAGCAGTAAGGGTAGAAGGAGAACAGAAATGGTGTTTCAAGCATGTGTGTAGGAGTGTGGGGCTGTGTAGCAACAGTGACTAGTTTTCCAGGACTGCAAAGGAGGGAGTGGGTTTGGGTTTGGAATGGCTCAGCAGCTGTTGGAAGGGTCTGTGAGTCATTGGGAAGGCTGAACTTTTTATGGCATGGAATGTATTGGTGGTGGACTGCTATTGCTTCTAGTGGACTAGGAAATCAAAATAGGTCTTGCACCATCAGCCCTGGGTCTGTGATGATGAAGAAAATAAAAACATTATAGGAAGGTACGGTAGGTTGGATTAAGGAAAGTAGAAATATGTCTTATGAAAAGCTCTCTGTGTGTGATATTTCAGAAACCAAGTGAAATGGGATTAAGTAACTGGGTATAATGTCACAAATCCAGCTCAGGTTGAAATTAGGAATATAAAAAAACTATCCATTGAATCTATATTTTTAGTTGACGCTGAGGACAGTACAGAAATAACTCTTCTTGCCTTTAAATCTTGCCTTGCATCCCCTGGAGTCTAGAGGATTGCCCTGTGGGAACTGAAAATTACAAACTTCAGGGCCAAGATAGATGGCAGAGTCTGATTAAATCTTCCTATCTTTCCTTTAAAAAACAAAGCTAAAGAGTCAAGGGGACCTCCAGATTGGTGTGGGGCGCAGCACTTGAGGGAGATTGCCGTGTCCCATGTTCTGATTCACCCATGTTTTCCATCTGAGGAAAAACCAGTATATTATCTTTTGATAGTTGCGAGTTGCGGTTGTCAATTAATAATAATTATAATTATAATTATAATAATATTTAATTATACCCTGCCACCATCTCCACCAACGGTGACTCAGGGCGGCTCACATGAGGCCAAGCCCAAACAACAAATTACAATAAAATAGAAACCAAAACACAAGCAACAACATTGGTTCCGTATTTGCGAGCCAAAATACCTTAAAAGAGACAAAAACTCCAGAACTCTGCAATGTTTCCCATTTTCTCGGAAAGAGAGTACACATTTCTGAGCATGCTTAGAACTTGGGTGGGAAATGTTTCCTTAATGTTTGAAATAACAGGCACACTAATCCTTATGGCCAAATCCAATATGCATAGTTTGAAAGGATGTCTGTTAAGCGTTCCTGTCACTTTCAATTTCGTTGGCTTGTTTGGGGCAAAAATCAATATTGGTAGCATTATACTGACTCCATATTAAAAAGGCAATGTAAAGGCATTATGTGTTGACTTAAAATACTGCTGTGTTCTAAGCACGACCCAAGAAGTAAATTCTTCCCATGCTCTTCTCCCCTCATTCTTGATTGTTCCCTGCAATTATGTAACTTGGCCCACTGGATTTGATGGGCAGCACGGCTCTTCGTGGTCTACATTTTTAAAATACCTTCTAAAAATAAATGGAGGGGTGACTTTGAACAAACTAGAACAAGCAAACTTGGGTAATGTTAAAGTTCTTTACTATCTTGTTAGGTCATTTGAACTATTTTCTAAACAAATCAGCTTATTTTTATTAAAAAAAATTCTGATGCCCGTACTAGATTATTTATTTATTGTATTAGAATCGAATTGAGATTACAGTTATAATGTATAGAAAAACTGCAAACAAAGTTAAAAACTTGGTATTATACTAGATTTCTTTTGACCAGAATCTGGATACTTTGAGTGGCTCTGGTGTCACTGTAAGAAGGTCCTCCATTGTGCATGTGGCAGGGCTCAGACTGCATTGTATTAAGTGGTTTGTGATTTGATCTTCTCCATACTGGCATGTTGTGAACTCCACTTTGCAGCCCCATTTCTTATGGTTAGCTTTGCATTTTGTGGTGCCAGAGTGCAGTCTTCTGTGTACCTAGGGAGAAGTTTCTCCTATGGTATCAGTCACTGTTTGGGGTTCCAGGTTTTAACCTGGCACTTTTGAACTCTCACTTGCTGAGATGTTCCTGTGAGTATCTCTGTAGATCTTAGGAAGCTGTTTCTTGAATTAAGTCATTGGCATACTGGCTGATATCCAAACAGAGAATGGGCCGGAGTTGTCAATGCTTTCGTCCTTTCAATACCAGCCGCTACTTCCCGATGGATGTCGGGGTGCAATACCAGCTAAACAATGTAATTTATCCAGCTGTGTTGGGCATAGACATCCTGTGATAATATGACATGTCTCATTAAGAGCCATATCCACTGTTTTAACGTGGTGAGATGTATTCCACACTGGGAATGCATATTCAGCAGCAGAGTAGCAAAGCACAAGGGCAGATGTGGCTAATCCAGCGATGTTGATGGTGTATGAGCATCTTTTCAGTATTGGTGGTCTTTACTTCTTCCAGCACACTGACATTTATCCGCCTGTCTCCCCAGGATTTTTCAGAGACAGCGCTTTTGTATGATATTATTTCTAGCACCCATTTTTTGCTTGATAGTCAAGCAGTGCTTCTTATAAGTCAAAGCATGGTCCAGAGTAACTGCCAGTATTTTGGTTTGCTGGAATTCTCCAGTGGGATTCCTTCCCAGGTAATCCTCAGAGCTCGATATGTTTTTATGTTCTTAAGATGAAAGGCACACATCTGTGTTTTAGATGAATTACAAATCAGCTGGTTTTCCTTGTAATAGGCAGGAAGAGTGCCTAAAGCTTTGGAGAGCTTCTGTTCAACCATTTCAAAGCTCCCTGCTTGAGTGGTGATGGCATGATCATCAGCATAGATCACACTCAGTCCCTTCTGGCAGTGTAAATGTTAAACATTGATGGAGCAGGCCATTCTTCTGTTTTCACCATATGCTTCTCTGACCCTGGAAAACCCATACTGGTATGAAAGCCAGACTTCTGGTTATGTTTTGTGAATCTTGGGTATAAAGCCAGTGTTCGGGGCACAGATACATTAAACATTTGGCTGTGGAATTATTTTCCTTCAATACCATTAATCTCTGCCAAAGGACCAATGAGAATTCTATACATGGGAGAACATGGTTGAAGATGTTTCAGACACTATGCCAGCCCATGGTTCTGTGTGACCAAGCTGATAAGACATTTTGGCACTTTTGCATCAAACTGTCAAAACCAGAAATCCATAGTTTGCCTTTGCCTTGCTAATCCTGGTTGGTTAGTTTGAGTGAAAAGGCAAACACTGATTTCCCTACAGATGGAAAAAGAAGAGAAGACATACAGATTTATGCTATAGTGCACTAAAATGTAGTCCAGTATCACAACTGAACCATTTACTGTAGTTCTAGTTTGTTAGACCTGATGGTCTTTTCAATATGACCTGAGAATACACCTTACAAACACAGATCTTCACTTTGTGAGTCTGGATCCACAAGCAGTTTCTAATCCATTCTAATTCCAATAGTTATTTGTTCTCTCTCAAATATTATCGTTTAAGATAATAGGAAGTGGCTAAGTCCATTTCCACACAGCTGACTAACATCCCACAGTATCTACTTTGAACTGGAATATATGGCAGTGTGGACTCAGATAACCCAGTTCAAAGCAGATATTGGGGGATTATCTGCCTTGATATTCTGGGTTACATGGCTATGTGGAAGGGCCCTTAGAGAAACAGATTATGGAAGAGGTGTGAGAGTCAAGGAAGATGAATGAAGAGGAGTAGTTGCATGGCAGAAGCTTATATTGATCCTTTTGCCCCTTCTACACTGAGCATTTAATGTAGTTCAAAGCTTGCTTCAAAATGCATTGGCCAGACAACAAATATCCACAAAATTTGCAGAAGGTGCATCACTGCTCTGTGGTTTATGTAATCATTATTCTGGCCTCGAACTGGTTCCATGATTTCCTATGTAATTATCCTCACAATTATCCGTCAATACCAATTTGAAATTGCACTAAGTGGTTAGTGTAGATGGGTCTTATGTTGCAGGCAAGCATGAAAGACAGATCTGGAAAAAAGGAAGACTACTGCTTCAAGGACAACCATAGTCCTCTGATGTTGAGTGAAAGATTTGTCGTGATGAATAAGCTGTCCTTGAGAAATTTTGTTGATTATTTACCTCGCACTACTCTTTCTAGTAAGAAATCTTTTGAAGAACCTTGGTGATGCCTGGAATATAAATTGAAAGCTATGATTCTGAACAGACCCAAAATGTTTTGGGATTCAGGAAGGATAACCACTGATCTTGGTATGCATTGATGGAGGAAGGAGGACAAGCTGCTCGACTGAGCCACACTTACTGTCTTTTCGATATCTTCTGTCTTTTATCATATTTGAAATTGTACCTACTAGCTTCCGCATTTGGTGGCCCCAGAATATTTCAGTTAGTCTGCTGTCAGATTGACTAACTGGCAGCCTACATCCAGATTCTTGTCTTACTTGAACTCCAGTATATTAGCAAAGTGTGTGTGTACATACACAATGCCAATGCAATTAGATAGTTTGTAAGAGTCACACTAAGTAATTTAGTATGTGGCAGTGATGTTGTAAATAAAATTATAAACATAAAGGTATCCTTCCAGGTAGTTCACAAATCCTAGGGTGATTCTAAATGAATATTTTAATAGTTTAAAAATCAAGACTCATACCAGTTGAACAGTCTTCCTTTAACACACTCTCTCAGATCTTTTAAACCTTATTTTTTGCCTGAGAGGTTAGTTTTATCCAACTGATCTATTGCTTAGCATTTTTTTCTCTTTTGAACTGCAGCTTGTGGAACCCTATATAGATTTGAAGACTTTTTATTATTGCTGTTTATTTGTTCAACCGTTTCCAACTCTTCATGACCTCATGGACAAGCCCATGCCAGAGCTCTCTGTTGGCCATCGCCAACCCCAACTCTTTCAAGGTTAAGCCAATCACTTCAAGGATGCCATCCACCCATCTTGCTCTTGGTCGGCCCCTCTTCCTTTTTCCTTCCATTTTCTCCAGCGCCATTGCCTTCTCCAAGCTATCCTATCTTCTCTTTATGTGGCCAAAGTATTTCATCTTTGCCTCTAATAGCCTTCCCTCCAATGAACAGTAAGGCTTTATTTCCTGAAGTATGGACTGGTTGGATCTTCTCATGGTCCAAGGCACTCTCAGAACTTTACTCCAACACCACAGTTCAAAAGCATAGATTACTACGGGGAATACCATTGCTTTAACTAAGTGGATCTTTGTATAATAAATCTTACGACTTTTAAAAATAAGAATCATAAAACCAAATGCAAAGAGGCACAAGGTTTACCTACTTCAAAACGTGTATTTCAGGGAAATGTGACATAGAACATATGAACTGAATGCATTTCCATATAACATGTAAGAGCACTGAACACCTTGTGAGTTTTTCTGTTTAATTCTTCAGGAAAAGCTGTTACCTTATGAGGTTCCCCTCCTTTGACATTAGATGACTCATGGGAAATGTCAAGTAGATCCCAGAATTCATACTACGACTTAGAATAGTTTGGGGAAGAAAAACTCAACGAATACGGTCTCAGCTATATAGCTATGGCATCCACAATACACAGTGGCAGAATCTTGGCTTATCCTTTGGAACTTGACTTCGTGTGACCCGCAGATCCAGCCACTGTGATGACGTAATTTTAAATTTCTTAGAAGCTTCTCTTAGAAACACTTCATCACTTGCTTGTGAAACCCAGACAGGCTGGTGCCCGACTTCAGGGAATGTGACGAGGATCTCAGCAGTTCAGTGGCAGGGCATACACTTTCTCTTGCTTTCGGATGATCCTGATATTGGCTGTAGGTATCACTAAAAGAATTCTAGTAGCAGCACTCAGGAGACACTTGGTTGGGCTGTTAATCTACTGTATAGGGTTGTTTATTGCCTTTATGGTTAGGTGAGCTATTCTTTAGATGGACGATATAGGTGACAATTACATGCAATCAGAATGGTCAAAGGTCTGGAATCCGTGCCCTTTGAGGAGCGGCTTAGGAAGATGGGTATGTTTAGCCTCAAGAAGAGGAGATTAAGAGCCATGCTCAACTTTTTCAGTGGTTTCCAACCTGTGGTCCGTGGATTACCAGTGGTCTTCAAGAATGAAAATACATTCCGCGGCCTTACCATGACTACACCGTTGCCGCGAAACCAAGCGGCAACAATAGTGACAATGAGGGAATGGGGATTTCGGGCGGGGAAAGGCTGACTACTTACAAAAGATTACTAATGTAGTCTTTAATAATAATAACATTAATAATAATGTTTCAAATGTATTTTAATCTAATGTTTTATTGTTGTATAATGATGTACGTAATGTGCTATATGTTGTCGTCATGGAATTGCTGCTGTTGTAAGCCACCCTGAGTCCCTCTTCAGGGGTTGAGAAGGACGGAGTAGAAATGTTGGAAATAAATAAATACTACTACTACATCAGCTCTAGATTATTAAATATGGTTTTCTGTGGGCGTGCAGATGGTGACTACTGGATATCAATGGTTCTGTATCGGAAGCTAGGGTTGATGTGGTCTATCCAATGCAATTTTCTGGATCAGCACCCCAAATAACCAAACCAAATCTAAAGTTGGCCAAAAACTGATCGGGAACAACTGAACTATTTGGAAGGATGTAATATTGAGGAGGGAGCAAGCTTGTTTTCTGCTGCTCCACAGGCTAAGCAATGAATTCAAACTCTAGGAAAAGAGTTTCCATCTAAACATCATGAAGGCTTCCCTGAAGGTAAGAGTGTTTCAGTACTAGAATACACAGCCTTGGAGCATGGAGAGGTCTCCTCCTCTGGACATTTTACAACAAACCCTGGATAAGTCACCTGTCAGTTGTATTTTGATTGTGTATTCTTGCATGGGAGAGTTTTGGACTGGGTGGCCCTTGTAGTCTCTTCCAATCCTATGATTCTTTGTTCAGAAGATAATAAATGCCTTTGGGATAGGAGTGATGGTTGGTTGCAAATAAAAAATTGCACTATACAGATGTGATATACCACCAATTACCAGATGTTGCACATGAATGAGAGCAAGTTCCTCTCTTACCTGACTTACAAGGTTAGCAATCAAGTTTTGTGATGGATTCAGAAAAATAGATCTTATCTTTTAACAAAGGGAGTCCTCAGAAAAGAAATGGGAAGCCAGTTGCTTTCCGTTGTTTCAGGGGCTTTTTAGTGGCAGTTCCCAGCTTTTGTCCTTTTTGTCAAAGGGAAGAGAAGTTGACATTGCTTTCCATCTGTCTCCTTCTAACCAGCAAGAAAATTGTTTTTTTCATTTAGGACATTTAGCATTCAAACTGGATTGCTATTGAAGGTAGTCTGTCATCTTATTGATATGCATTAAATTTACTTGCTTTAGGTAATTTTGAAATTAAATCTTATTTTTAAATTTGTATTTAATTACTATTACCTACGTTGGGTGCCTTTACAGGTGGGTTATAATTTGTTTTATTGTTATTGTCATAGAAAAATGGGATGTTTTCCTTCCCTTGCCTTGAGTTGTAACTGCACATATAAAATAAACCGTTCTACTGTTTCTTGAAACTACGACTTGTGTTTTACCAGAAATCTCCCACAGAGAATTATTAGCACTTTGTTTTTATATTTCTGGGAAGCATATATCTGTGTGGATCCCTTCCAAAAACATGAATACTAAAAGAAACTGCAGCAGTGGTGGATTATACTAATATGGGAGAATGGTTTTGGATTTTTGGATCACAGTGTGATCATATATATGTATGTGTATGTATACGTATGTGTATGTATCTATATGTCTGTCTGTCTGGGGTAGTAAACCTGATACACCTGCACCCTTCAGTTTGGGAGGGTGTTGTCATTGAGATGTGTGTGTCTGTATCTGTAGAGAAAGTGAGATATCAAACAAGGATTTCCTGATGTCATTGTTTATTTGATTGTGAGCCACCCATTTCAATCTGAAGTGGTATGGCTCAGATTTACCTTTGTCACCTCAATGTGAACTAGGTTGAGTCTTTAGTGAAATCTTCGAATTGCTATTCAACACTGCCAAGTATAAGTCTTGCAAGTTCAGGCATGATTACCCTGAGGAAATCTAGGAGTAAGAAACAGCATAACATCAGCAGAGCGGCAGTTGAATGGTTAGATATGCTATTATTATTATTATTATTATTATTATTATTATTATTATTATTATTTAAACGTAACATTAAGATGATTAGTGTCTATTTTTTAAACTAGTTATTCCACCTTTCTCCCAGCACTGAAATAATGGCAGGTTCAGTTTATTTATTTACTTATTTTATTTATTTATTTACTATATTTGTATACCGCTCTTCTCAGCCATCAGGGCGACTCAGAGCGGTTCACAATAGCAAAATTCAATGCTTAAAACATCATAAAACAGTTAAAAACAATTAAAACAATAGCATTATAACAATAAATTAAACATATAACATCTCATATCATCTCATAGTTAAAATCAAGATCCAGTCTCATCACCCAATTGTTCCATATTCCTATATTTGTTACACTGCCTATTCAAATGCCTGCTCGAACAACCAGGTCTTCACTTTCCTCCGAAATGCTCACAGGGAGGGGGCCGATCTAATTTCTGTAGGAAGGGCATTCCACAGCCAAGGGGCCACCACTGAGAAGGCCCTGTCACTTGCCCCCCACCAAACGTACTTGTGATGCAGGCGGGATTGAGAGCAGGGCCTTCCCAGACAATCTTAATGTCCTAGCTGATTCATAGGAGGAGAAGCATTCGGACAGGTAAGTTGGGCCAGTTCAAGCACCAAAGGGAACCATAGTTGGATTCAGTTCAAGCACCAAACTGCAATGTGGTTGGATTAAATTGAACACCAAAAGTGTTCTTACAAGCTTCCTACGTAGTAAAGGTGCCAATCTAATTTCAACTTTTATCTGCCTAGCACTCCAAGAACTCTGGAGATAAAGCAACCACTGTGGTGGCTTGGTGATGCTAGTAACCTGCCACACCAGAGTAGACACACAAAGTGATTTGCCAATCTATTCCAGCCATGACTTCTGAACCCATTTACTAGGACAGTATACCTTGAGTTATCAATTCCAACATTAAAGGTTGGGGAACTTCCAGAGGAGGATGACCATATTGAACAATTACATTAATTGTTTTAGAAGAAAAGTACAGTTCTTAAAAACAGAGTATTTCTTTTCCCATGCACCTTCTTTATAAGTAAAAACTGCAATTTTGTCTATTTGACAAATGTACTTTCAAGAGTTGGAGAAACAACCCGACGGGTCATATGTGATCTGTGGCACAGTTGAACTGTGTTGTTTGAATTGAGCTATCAGCTGTTTGTCAACAATTATTAAGTCATCTACTGTATCGTGATGTGCCAAGATCAAAAGGCTGCTGTAAGGCACTTCCGCATGCTTTGATATGGACACTGTACATTTGGAGAATGACCCAAATAAAACAGTGCTTCCAAAACTTTTTTTGACCAGAGACCACAAATCAGGAACCATTTGAACAGGGTCCACTTTGACCAGGGACCACTCTCCAACATTAGTACCAGAAGGGTTATGAATCTGTTTTTGGCCAACTTTAGATTTGGTTTGGTTATTTGGGATGCTAATTCAGAAAATTTCATTGGACTGACCACATCATCTCTAGTTTCTGATGCAGAAGATATGTCATCCAGCAGTTGCCATCTGTTCGCCCACAGAAAGCCATATTTAATAATCTAGAGCTGATGTATCATGTGATGTGTAGTAATCTTTTGTGGGTAGTCAGTCCCACCCCTCCTGATATCCCCATTGCCTTGGCACTATAAGAGGGTTTCGTTCTTGCAGACCACTGGTGGTCCGTGGACCACAGATTGGGAACCACTGCCTTAAAGGCACCAGATCCTGTCTGATCTTGGAAGCTAAGCAGGGTCATCACTGTTAATACTTAAATGGGATTCAGCTAACGAATATCAGTCTGTATTTTAGAGAAAGGAACTGGCAAAGCTACCTCTGAGTATTGCTTGTCTGAAAAAAAATCCTATACAATTCATAGAGTTGCCATAAGTTGATATGTGCCGTAGAGGCACATACAGAACAAACCTAGTAGTTGTGCCAGAATTCTAGGTACACTGCATCAGAATTAAAGCATTTGCAGGGCTACCCATTGTAACTATAATCTATTGTAAGCCTGAGAAAGATTCCCGAGTCTCTGTTTATATTGGGCTATGGATTTTTGTCCTTTTCCCTGTTTTCTGGCATTTGTCATATCTATTTCTAGCATTTGACAGTCTCTGTAGAGGTGGCCATCTTTTTGCCTTCCATGCTGTCCTGCCGGCCACATGACCTTGGAGGTATCTACGGACAACGTTGGCTCTTTGGCTTAGAAATGCACCACACCCCAGAGTCAGACACGACTGGACTTAATATCAGGGGAAAACTTTTACACCTTTACCTATACATTTCTAGCTGAATCATTCAGATATCTGTGCAGGAGCCGCGGTGGTTAAAGCCTTGTGCTGACTGGACTGCTGACCTGAAGTTTGGGTTGCTGACCTGAAGGTTGCTGGTTTGAATCCGCAAGATGAGGTGAGCTCCCGTTTGTCAGCTCTAGCTTGCGAGGACACGAGAGAAACCTTCCAGCGGGATGGTAACACACCTTGGCGTCCCTTGGGCTACGTTTCTGTAGATGGCCAATTCTCTCACACCAGAAGCAACTTGCAATATGTTCTCAAGTCACTTCTGACACACACAAAAATTTAGATGTCTTGGCTGTGAGTACTTTTCCCAGTGCTAAGCAGCCTTACCCAAACCATTGCAAAACTAAAGGAATAGTGATAGTGAGGAAGCAAGAACATCCAACAGTGGTATGCTGCTAAAATGAAAGTAATGTGACCTTTGTTTGTCCCCTTCTTTCTATGAAGCCTTGGTAGGGTGTTCTCTGATGTAGCTAAATTTGAAGTTCTAGTGATGGTGGGTAGAGAGTAGGACGGTGATTCAGTAAGGTAACAGCCTCTGAAAAGCTGAATCATTTTATCCAGGAAAAGTACTGCATGACTACGAAGTGATTCATATACTGGTGACTCTGTTGTTGCTTTTCTTGTGTTGATGACCATTATAGAGCAAAAAAAGGGAGGACAGAGGAGAGGAAATTTTGCTAGAAAAGAGTATTTGTAAGTCAAAAGGCATCTAGCCTCCCACTAACCCTGATGAAGGAAAATCAGTGCAAATATGACCTATGCACAATTAGACCTCCAATAGAAGGTACCATATAAGAAAAACCTATTTTATCATACGCTGAAATCTGTATGCCAGAAACTAAATGAGCAGAATTTAGAATCTTGCTTTGTTAGGAAAACTGCCCAAGTCAACAAAGCAAACAGACAAAGAAAGAAAGATGCTTTTGCAATTTGGTGGCTTTTTTCTTTCAATAATGTCTAATTTTCCCATTACCTACTTCCTTCACAACGCAGATGTTGGAGAAAACCTATTTTAACCAGTCTTGGTCACATTCCAGTAATTGTCCTGTCATCTTGATCAGCATATTCCTTTTCATTTCATATTATTTATATTTTTGTGTACATTGTTAGTTTCCTTAATTCCTTGTGATCTCCCTACCCTGCATCTGCAGGGGACATGTTCCTGGACTTTGTGTGGATACGAGAAGCCATAAATTTTACAGAAAAGACGGACCCAGGAATTAATAGATTCACACTAGAAAATGCCAAGGAAGGCCATTTTTTGTTAGTGGGTTATAAAGGAAACGGATGGTACTGATCCCACAGATATTTATTTATTGTGTCAGGAGAATACAGTTATGTATAGAAAAACCTTGACCTTGAAGGAGTTGGGGGTGGTGATGGCCGACATGGAGCTCTGGCGTGGGCTGGTCCATGAGGCCACGAAGAGTCGGAAACGACTGAACGAATGAACAACAACATAGAAAAATCACAAAGTTAAAAACCTGGCATTATACTAGATTTCCTTTGACCAGAAGCTGGCCACTTCGAGTGCTTCTGGTATCACTGTAAGAAGGTCCTCTTTTGTGCATATGGCAGGGCTCAGACTACATTGTAATAGGTGGTCTGTGTCATGGACTCCACTTTGTAGCCCCCTTTCTTATGGTTAGCTCTGCATCTTGTGGTGCCAGCACGCAGTATGTTCATTGCCTTCCAAGTTGCCCAGTCTTCTGTGTGCCCAGGAGGAAGTCTCTCATCTGGTCTGAGCCACTGATTAAGGTTCCGGGTTTTAACCTGCCACTTTTGGACTCTTGCTTGCTGAGTTGTTCTTGCGAGTATCTCTAGATCTCAAAAAGTTATTTCTTGAATTAAGGCATTGGCTTTCTGGCTGATATCTGAACAGAGGATAGACAGGAGATGCCAATGCCTTGGTCTTTTCATTACAGGCTGCTACTTTCCCGTGGATGTCAGGTGGTGCAAAACAGTATAATTTCTCCAGTGGTGTAGGGCACAGACATACTTTCCTGTGATAATATCCTACAGATATGGGGATCAGACTGTGTGTAATCCAGTGTTCACGTGTTTTTCCATCAACTACAATTTCAAGTTTTAAAAGTGTTGTTGTTTCTTTGAAAGTAAGTCATTCAAGACCAAATTTTCAGTATAACCTACTGTGGAACTTCATGGATTATAACATGAGAGTGCATTTTATCAGGTTAGGATAAGTGAAACTGCAGGTACTGGTTTTGTAGGTATGGGATCATATTTAATTTTTCATGCAGTTAGTATAATTTTTCATGCAGTTAGTATACAATAAGGGTATGTATACTAGAATGAATGTGTGTTTGGAGAAGGGGCAGGCTGGGTTGAAGTCTTACTTAGCTATACACTTACTAGCTCAGGGCTTGGTCACTAGGCTTGGTCTTGGGCCAACACTGTCTCATGGCCTACCTGTCTAAATGCTTGAGAATAAAAATGAGATAACCATCAGCATACTTTCCTAATTTGGACAGGCTGCAGTGCAGAACATATTGTGTATTTCTGCATGTCTCCTGTCCTTTCTACATGTGTTGCAAACCTCAGTGATGCTTCTGACTAAGGAGAACAAAATGTATGCCTGGAAGTTAACAAACATATATGTGGCATTTTTCCTCAGGTATGTCTGGGATCTAAACTATTCTCTTAGTTGTAGAAGCGCTTTCTTCTTACACAGAATGGCTGCCGACATACTATCCCTGATCTGATAAATGTGGCTTTTGCCCACACTCAATAAAGCATCGTTACAAATAATGAGGATTTCAGGAAGGCATTTGTTATTTCCTGGCTAATAGGCGTTAGATTTCTTGAAAGATGTAATTTGACTGGCTTTTCTAAGAATATAGTAGTTACCGTTAATTCATTTACCGTATATACTCGAGTATAAGCCGAGTTTTTCAGCACATTTTTTAGGCTAAAAAAGTCCCTCTCGGCTTATATTCGGGTTGGCATATAATATATGGTTGCTGTTTGTGTGTGTGTGTGTGTGTGTGTGTGTGTGTGTGTGTGTGTGTCAGGAGCAACTTGAGAAATTGCATATATGTATGTATGTATGTATTTTGTAGTAGAGCCTGTTGGTAACACTACAAGTGGTAGTATGGGTGGCAGAAGAGGGAAAAGGAGTGCTCAAGAGTTAGATGAGGAGCAACAGAGGAAGAAGATCCCGGAAATACTTATGTCACCTACTGACGAAGATGACTTCAAAGGATTTTCTGAGAGCGAAGGATCAATGACTTAGTATAGTATATGTGTTTAGTATATGTGCTGCCGAAGCGAGCACGAGTGAGAAGGAGGAAGGAGATGCAATGGATGTGAATAAGGGAACAAAGAGGGTTACTCGGGAGCAGGAGTCAGATGAGGAGCGACAGAGGAAGAAGATTTGGGAGATACTTACTGCTCCCACAGAAGAGGAGGATTTCATGGGTTTCTCTGGGAATGATGGGTCTGGGAGTAATGGGGATGGGGATGACTCACTGGATTGGACCAAGGTACAAGAGGTTCGAGATGTATGTGCTCAGCCAACGTCTAGTGACACGTTTGCGGGGTTTTCTGGTGATGGGGATTGGCAATCGGGTGTTACTGTGGAAGCGTGAGGAGAGCTAAGTTTTGAAAAGAGGTGGAAGAGTTGGAGGGATGGACAGGTGCAGAAGCAAAGTCAGCTGTAAGGGATAACAACGGGGTGGAGGTCAGCTCATCATCGGATGATGAGATGTAAGATAAATGTAGGCACTTTGCAGAAGGCAAAGTGTTGGTTTCGTGCCTTGGGTTTTGTCGCTACCGCTTTCGTGTTGGGCTTGGGTCCTGGATCTGCAGGTTGCTGTTTCCATTCGTGTTACAACTCGGCTTAAATTCTCATGAGTGCGGATTTCCCCTTCTTTGACTGCGGACTGCTTTTGACGACGACACTGCCTACGTGGACCTTGGAACCTCGCAACTTTGGACTTGGCTTTCTTCGACCTCAGACTCCTTTTGACTATGGCTCTTGTTTCACGGCTCTTTGTTTGTTCGTCCTCATTTGCTGTATTGTTTTGAAAGACTTTGGAAGCAATTCAGTTTAATCTGGAACTTTTCTCTGGATAATCCTGATTATTGCTTTCGTTTGTTTTTTAAGCTGAAATTTGCTGCTACTTTTGACCAGGGATACTGAAGTAAGTGTCTCCGAGTCCTTTTGCTTTGTGTTAATAAACTATTCTTTTGGACATACTCCTGAGTTTGGCTCTTTAAGGCGTCTGGGTTCCGATATATATATATATATATATATATATATATATATATATATGTATGTGTATGTGTATGTGTATGTATGCATACACAATATATGTATATATGTATACACTGTGTATGAATATGTATGTGTATATATATATTGCGTATATGGTAATTTAATTGGTAATTTTATTTTTACTTTTGAAATTTACCAGTAACTGCTGCATTTTCCACCCTGGGCTTATACTCCAGTCAATACGTTTTCCCAGTTTTTTGTGGAAACATTAGGTGTCTTGGTTTATATTTGGGTCAGCTTATGCTCGAATATATACTGTATGTTAAAAATTAACTTTAGATCCAAATATTTAGGATTGTAAGATTAACTCATTTGTTTCTGAAGGAATATTCCATTTAATTTACCATGCTTTCCTTTTCTCCTCCTCAACCATTTTCTCTTCTTTTCTTTCTTCCAGTCTACCTTTCTGTATCATATGATCTCTCTTTTGTTTAGAAGACAACAGTCCCCCCCCGCCCCCCATGCACCAAACAGAAGACAATGAAATGTATGTTGGGTTCACTGGTGTGTGTTACCTTGCCCCACACTTCCCTTGAGGGTCCTCATTGACCATGTCTTTAAGAGTACAAATTAGTATGTTCACTTTAGAAGTCACAGTATGACCCCCGTACCCACAGGACAGATACCTGTGGTTTTGCCTACTTGCATCCAATAAAATATGTCCTTCAAGAGAGTTATGGAATGATTCTGCCAGAAGAGCCTTGCTTCTAGGTTCTCTAGAGAGACTCTGGTAACTTCTTGGAAAAGTCATTTATTTCAACAATCTGCGTGTTCTCCCGCAGTGAGAGCTTTGGTTCCAGGTGGAAGGCAGTCCCGATCGGGGTTGGTTTGACGCGTCTTCCTCTTGGCATGTTTCTCTCTTTCGCCTTTCATTCATGCCTCTTCAAATTCTACAGCACTGCTGGTCACAGCTGACCTCCAGCTGAATTTTATTGTAGGCAGGTTCCTGCAAAACTAATATGTGGCCCCAAAAGCATAGTGTAGGCGTAGTATTGTTATTCCCTCTGGAAATAGGATTGGAAGCAGCTTGCCTGGTGGACATAAATGTCAACAGGCCGTCAGAGTTGTGGATTCTAGGATCGACTTGTAATTTAAGACAAACCATTTGTATAGGACAGTTTCAGGCCTGAGGGAAGGGAGGTTCCTGGCGGCCGGAAGCCTCTTCCAGCAATTGCTCCAACGTCAACACGTTCTGGCTCAGTTTGAGAAATCCCCGTGCTCAGTCACAGCACTTAGAGAGGTCTCAAGTTAATAAAGCCTACCACTCAGGTTTGATGAAAATAGCCACTGAGGTTAAATGGAGATGGGTGTCTTTGAGCTTCAGCTGTTAACTTGGATTTCTTGCTTTGCTTATTACGTGGTTCAAAGCACACAAATAGAACAGGGAGCGAGGAACGGAAGCTATCAAAATGTTGGCCTTAATGGGAAAGACCTGCAAAAAAAAAAACAATCACCCTGTCCTCCATTGGTGTGGGTGGGGGGGAATGGTGGGTTTCTGAAAAAAAAAATACAGCAAACGGTTTATGAAAGATGGACGGTATTTTGCTTTGAGCGAACGATGAAAGTGTTAGAGGGATAAGAGTCTAAAGCCACCAAGTGGGTTTATCTGGGCTAGTCCCTATTACGTTGCAAACCCATCCATTAGTGAGATGTGTCTAGTAAAGACAACTGTATGGGAAGAATGTCTCGGATGCTTACAGTGCAGTTTAGTAGACAATATAGCTTTTGTGTGTTAATGGCTTTTGGAACTCGCCTGCCAAATAACTAGAGATGGGAAAGTTGCGGGGGGATGAAACGAAAGGGACTTGTGTGTGCACATGTCAGCCTATCTGTTTCTCTGGGTTTCTTCCTCTTGTGAATCACTATTTGTACTTATAGTTTCAAATTATTTCCTCCACACACAATAAGAATCTCTTTCTGGTAGGAGACCTCGCTAAGGTTATTCTAACAAAGTGTTAAACAATAATATCGCAGCTTTGAAGCTGCAAGGCTATTCAATGCTCATCAAGGATGTCAATTGCAACATTTACACTTGCCTCAAAAACAGACAATAGCTATTTCTCCCACCCTGGACATTCCACAAATATATATACCTCACTTGCCAAGTTTCCAACATACCTCTGAGAATGCATGTTATAGATGTGGGCGAAATGTCAGGAGAGAATGCTTCTGGAACATGGCCATACAGCCCGGAAAACTCACAGCAACCCAATATACTTGCTTTTTCTTTCCTTCCTCCATCCTTCCACTTCCCATAGCAAGCTCTGTATTACAGAGATGGGCTTATCTCTTGTGCTTGCATTTGTTTAAGATCCTTTCTAAAGTACCACGTATGCTTTATAATAATAATCACCAACTGCATGTTAGTGATGAAGCATACTTGTTCCAATTGCTGTTAGAAGACATCCTGAGATATACAGTTCCTAGAAATTGATTTAAGTTTTGCTATTTCTCTCTCTCATTCGTCTATCTTTAAATCCCTTTCCCTGCCTAAATACCCCAAAGGCACCAGATCTTTCCTGATCTTTGAAGTGAAGCAGGATCAGGCCTGGTTAATACTTGGATAGGAGACTACCAAGGAATATCAGGTACTGCAAGCTGTATTTCAGAGAAAGGAACTGGCAGAACCACCTCTGAGTATTCCTCGCCTAAGAAGATCCTGTGAAGTTCATGGAGTTGTCATGAGTTGAAGGCATACATAGACACACACATCTCTTCGTGTATCTTCAAATCACCACAATATTGAAAACAGGCTTCCTCCTCTGTATGTACACCATCACATTTCTCCAAGCACTTCCCTTATGTTTCTGTTTTGAAATCAGCAAAGCTGCAATGCTCCATTTTTTAAAAGGTTCTCTCCTGGACTTTGCCCTCTTTTTTATTTCTACCTGGTGGTACGGTGGATTAAACCACTGAGCTGCTGAAATTTCTGACTGAAAGGTTGGTGGTTCAAATCCAGGGAGCAGGGTGAGCTCCCACACTTAGGTTCAGCTTCTGCCAGTCTAGCAGTTTGAAAACAGGCAAATGTGAGTAGATCAATAGGTACCGCTTCTGCAGAAGGTGACAGCACTCCATGCAGTCATGACCTTGGAGGTGTCTACGGACTATGCCAGCTCTTCAGCTTGGAAATGGAGATGAGCACCCAGTGTAGGACACGACTGGACTTAATGTTGGGGAAAACCTTTACCTTTACTTATATCTATAAGGTAAAGGGTAAAGGTTTTTCCCTGACATGAAGTCCAATCGTGTCCGACTCTGAGGGATGGCGCTCATCACCATTTCTAAGCCGAAGAGCCAGCATTGTCCGTAGATGCCTCCAAGGTCATGTGGCCAGCATGGCAGCACGGAGCGCCGTTACCTTTCCCCAAAGAAGCGGTACCTATTGATCTACTCACATTTGCATGTTTTTGAACTTTTAGGTTGGCAGAAGTTGGGCCGAACAGCGGGAGCTCACCCTGCTCCCCAGATTTGAACCGCCAATCTTTCGGTCAGCAAGTTCGGCAGCTCAGCGGTTTAACCCACTGTGCCACCGGTGGCTCCACTTATATATATAGTATTTGTAATATCCTGTCACCATTTCCAACTTCTTAGAAGACGCCCAGCCACTTCAAACTTGATCTTTCTAAACAAAGTATAAACAAGAAAGGAATGTGTTGGAATATTATAAAATGTTCAAATATGTAAAAATTGCTCACTAAAAATGTTGGGTCCCACTACACACAAACTACAATTTTCTTAAATCCCTTAATGTACAATCCTGTACATACATTCTTAGAGTCCAGCTTGATAGCTGAATATAAGAGTGCATTCTTGATATAGTTTATTTTAATGAACTAACAACTACTGAATTTTACCCTTAGATCACCTTTTTTATACAAGAGTAAAAAAGCTAGAAATAATGTTTTTCCATGTCTTCTGCTTCAGATTTAATCCAGTGGCATTTAGCTATTGATTTCCACTGTATGCTCACGTGGAAATCAGATTAATGCTATAGATATTTCATTTCCCAAAACTTACTTTGGCTTGAAAACAAGTTAGAAATTCCTGGCATTTCATCCAACCCCAGAACATCAATTGTGAATGATAAAGACAAGTATCTTGTCATGTTCTGCACTGAAATCATGAAGGAGAAGCACTTGAGGGATTCTTTGGATCTTACTCAATTATTTTTGGCTTCCAGTCTTGCTACTTCTAATTGAAGTAGAATTCAGACTATTATATTGGAAAAACTAAGTGAATGCTTTCTCTGATCTATATTTTGTTTCCTTTGTAGGTTGATATGTAAACAGTTTCTGGAAGCGGACATACTTAAATTACTCTTACAAATTAACCTGGGTTTATTTTTCTGTGAACTATATGCGGAGGGCATATATTAATTATTTGTGGACATGATTTCAGACATGATTAGTATTTTAGTGAGCATCTATCTCATTTGTTTCTTCCTCTAATATTGCTATAAGAAACATATTGGAATCTTTCGTGTTTGTTTTGAAAGGGTGTTTAGCATTGTCTTAATTGTGGTTTCCTGGAAAAAACAACTCTATTTATGAAGTTGACTTACGTCAATAAACCATAGTTGTATTTAGTCACAGTTTAATACACTAGAATCTCGCTTATCCAACATAAACAGGCTGCCAGAACGTTGGATAAGCGAAAATGTTGGATAATGAGGGATTAAGGAAAAGCCTATTAAATATCAAATTATGTTATGATTTTACAAATTAAGCACCAAAACATCATGTTTTACAACAAATCAACAGAAAAAGCAGTTCAATACACTGTAATTTTATGTAGTAATTACTGTATTTACGAATTTAGTGCCAAAACATCGCAATGTATTGAAACAGCTGTGGATCTGGGCAGGAGGCAGACTGCATTGAGTGAAGGTTGGATAAGCAAGACTACTGTATTTGGAGGTAACGCTCATGTGTAGATTATTGTAAATCAACGTGGAAGATCTTGCCTTCTTTGTCAAAGGAGAGCCAAGATTTTGAAACATATACATGAAACCATAGTTCAACAATCCGACTGAACTGGGGAAATGTGATTGACCAGATTAGTCTAGGACAGAGGTCCTCAGACTAAGGCCCGGGGGCCGGATACGGCCCTCCAAGGTCATTTGCCCGGCCCTCACTCAGGGTCAACCTAAGTCTGAAACGACTTGAAAGTACACAACAATCCTATCTCATCAGCCAAAAGCAGGCCCACATTTCCCATCGAGATACTAATAAGTTTATATTTATTTAAATTATTCTTTATTTTAATTATTGTATTGTTTTAAAGGTTTTTTTGCACTACAAATACTATGTGCAGTGTGCATAGGAATTCATTCATATTTTTTTCAAATTATAATCCAGCCCTCCAACAGTTTGAGGGACTCTGACCTGGCCCTCTGTTTAAAAAGTTTGAGGACCCCTGGTCTAAGGTGAAAGGCGCACAGATTATAAACTATACTTTGGATTATGATGCAGGTCTTTCTATATAGATGGAGCAACTTCAGGGGAAACTTTTTCTGTACCACTTTGGAACGGTATGGAATGCATTCTTACTCTTTCTTTATAGAGAAAACAGGTTATGAATATTTTAAATTATGCATATTATACAAATGGTGCTTTTTGGAACAGCATATGGAACATAAAACATACATTCCTATGATAACAGGAAAGTAAGGAGAGGAGTCCATCTTGGGCTTTGTTCTGTTTGTGGAATGGGTAGAGTGAAGCCATAGGTTTTCCAGATGTGTGCTTGAGAGTAGTTGTGGGACAGGTATTCATACAGCTGCCTTTCCATTGCGTGCCATGTTGTCATGGTAGAAACCATGACTGATAGACTATTGTAGGCTATATTTCAAAAGAAGGAACTGGCAATATTTATTATTCCTTGTCTAAGATAACTTATGAAATTCATGGAGTTACCATAAGTTGACAGGCAATTTGAAGGCACACATGAGTATTGTAATGATAGCCTAAACTAGTGGTTCTCAACCTGTGTGTCCCCAGGTGTTTTGGCCTACATCTCCCAGAAATCCCAGCCAGTTTACCAGCTGTTAGGATTTCTGGGAGTCGAAGGCCAAAACATCTGGGGATCCACAGGTTGAGAACAACTGACCTAAGGAATTATTACCCTGGATATGAAAAAATATGGTCTCAAAACAGTGTTCAGACTATGGGTTTCATGAAGCCTCCCTGGCCATTTTAAGTCCTCAAAGAACCCCAGCCCCACAAGTTTTGGTTTACTTCTCCATAGCTTGCAAAAGACTGTCTTGCTCAACCCTTTTTCCATGTATGGCTCTCATGGAAACCTAAGCTGTTAACCTCTTAGCTGGCTAAAGAATTCCCTTCTATCAAATAGACCAGTGTTTCTCAACCTTGGGGGTCGGGACCCCTGAGGGGTCGCAAGGGAGTATCAGAGGAGTCACCAAAGACCATCAGAAAACATAGTATTTTCTGGTGATTATGGGGGTCCAACAGATCCATCATTTTTTGAGTGCGCAGTGCTCTATGGATGTAGGTGAACTACAACTCCAAAACTCAAGGTCATTGCCCACCAAACACTTCCAGTATTTTTTGTTAGTCATGGGAGTTCTGTATGCCAAGTTTGGTTAACAATTCCATCCACTGTTGGTGGAGTTCAGAATGCTCTTTGATTGTAGTTGAGCTATAAATACCAGCAACTACAACTTCCAAATGACAAAATCAATACCCCCCCCCCCCGCAACCCCACCAGTATTCAAATTTGGGTGCATCTGATATTTGTGCCAAATTTTGTCCAGTGAATGAAAATACATCCTGCGTATCAGCTATTTACATTACAATTCATAACGATAGCAACATTACAGTTAGGAAGTAGCAACGAAAATTATGTTATGGTTGGGGGTCACCACAACAAGAGGAAATGTATTAGGGGGTCACAGCATTAGGAAGGTTGAGAACTGCTGAAATAGACAAAGCAGTAAATTCACCCTTCCAACAAGATCCAGTATGTCCACATTCTAGCTATGGAGAAAGAATCTCTTCTTCCCTGGAGAAATGAAAAGGGCTTTTAGAAGTAAGCACAACCCTTTCTAGTCCCGTTCCCTGTTTGCAAGGAATTTCTGGCTACCTTTGACTACCTGGAAAGTGGTTACATATAAGATCACATTAGTAAAATAAATGGATCTGCTTAACTCATCAGTCTAAAAAGTCGAGGTTGGAGGGTGATGCTTCCTGTTCTTTGAATGGACTGCTTAATTGTTTGTATGAAAAAAGCCATTATCTGCCCTACTCTGCGGCCTTTGACTGCTTTGATCGGAGCCGAGAACTGTGTTGTATTCTTTCATTTCCTTTTGGGCGTTGGAAGCCTTCATTTGTTATCCAGCGTTGCCCAAACCTTGAGAGTTGCTAAAAATAGTGTACTTCTAGTGCCAACTTTCACTTTGAATCATGTCCTACATGGTCATTCAGAAGAAGCGTGTGTATATGACACAGAGAGAGAGATACACGGAAAGCTGTTGCTCCTGGTTTACACAATTAATTTTGATTATGTTATTGAAAGATTAAGGCTACAATCTGAAACATATTGCCAGGGAGAAAAGTCCTGCTAAACACAGTTGGATTTTCTCCAGAGTAAGCATTCATGAAATTGTGAAGTAAAATTGCTGCGTAACGTGATGTGATTCAAGGCCAGATGTTGGGTGTAGCCCCGTTTTGTCCCATGCCAATAATGCTGACCATCGGGCAGAGGTGAAAATCCTTGTTCACTATTTCAGGGGTCATTTGCTCTTCGGCTTAGATATGGAAATGCGCACCACCCCTAAGAGTCAGACACAAGTAGATATAATGTCAGGGGAAATCTTTGCCTATGAGAAGGAAATGCTATGGGTGTCTTCAAATACTTACTTACTTAGGTGATCCTTCATTATCCGAGTAGGATAATCCTCCAGGGTGGATCCATAGGCGACTGTGGAACCCTATTCTTGATCTGCATCTTCTCCCGCAGTGAGGGCATTGATTTCCAGGTGGAAGGCGGTCCCGATTGGGGTTGGCTTGACGCGCCTTCCTCTTGGCACGTTTCTCTCTTTCGCCCTCCATTCGTGCCTCTTCAAATTCTGCAGCACTGCTGCTCACAGCTGACCTCCAGCAAGAGTGCTCACGGGCCAGGGCTTCCCAGTTCTCAGTGTCTATGCCAGAGATTTTAAGGTTGGCTTTGAGCCCATCTTTAAATCTCTTTTCCTGACCACCAACATTCCATTTTCCGTTCTTGAGTTCGGAGTACAGCAACTGCTTTGGGAAACAGTGGTCGGGCATCCAGACAACGTGGCTGGTCCAGCAGAGTTGATGGTGGAGGACCATCGCTTCAATGCTGGTGGTCTTTGCTTCTTCCATCACACTGACATTTGTCTGCTTGTCTTCCCAAGCGTTTGCTGGATTTTCCGGAGGCTGCGCTGATGGAATCGTTCCAGGAGTTGCATGTTACGTCTGTAGACAGTCCACATTTTGCAGGCGTATAGCAGGGTTTGGAGGACAGTAGCTTTATAAACAAGCACCTTGGTATTCCTACGGATGTCCCGGTCCTCAAACACTCTCTGCTTCATTCGGAAAAATGCTGCACTCGCAGAGCTCGGGCGGTGTTGTATTTCGAATATGAGAGTTGGCACTATACAACTATGACTATTTGTTTAATTGCATACATTATTCTTGATCATTCAACCAGGTTTTTAGACATTACTTTTCACTTTTTTCCGTCCGAAGTTATCTTGAATTCCCATACAATGAATTTTCCATTCTTTCTTGTTCTGTTTCTTAACCACATAGTTTGCTTATACAGATTTATCAAATTCTTTCTTAGATAGCCTTTTCTTTTGCATAGGTGAATCATACCTCTTGCACCAAGAGCATATATCATTTTAAACTGAACCAAATCTCCATCCCTAATGTGATATACATGCAATTTGTTTTCTAGGCAAAAATTGGAGACGGTAAGCTTATTCTATAGAAACGTGAAACATACACTGCAAAGGCATCAGCAATTAGCTCTACAAAATGATATAAAAAATAATGAGCAAATTAGTGACACGAAATGAGAAGAAAAATAAAATGATGTGCAATAACATTGTAATTATAGCTAAAGCACAGCAAAATCTGATCAGGCATACATAAATTAAACTTCCTGGGCAAATGAAAGTTCTGACCTAATGTTGAAAAGACTGTTGTGACTCTGTGATATAAAACTGGGCTGTGAAGCAATAAAACATGTTTTCTAGACAGTGACAGAAAGCTTGTTGAGCTCTTAGATACATTCATAAGAGTTTGAGGCCATCAATGCTACTAGTCATGATGGCTAGATATCCTGAACTAAATTGAAAACAGCATGTCTGAGCATGGAAAAATATCTGAGCTTCAATGATTTAAATAGTTCCCCCTTTTAAGGTAGTAAAGGCTGAGACAGACAGACAGTATGGAGTAGTGATCTATGTGTTGGATTTGGATTCTGGAGACGAAAGTTCAAATTACTTCTCAGTGGTTGTAATTCAGTGGTTGACCTTGAGTATCTCATATTGGCTTAGTCTTAGAAGGTGGCAATTGCAAATCCTCCCGGAATAAATCTTATCTGTGATAAGTTAGAGGGCACATAGCAACACAACTACAAAAGATATACCGTAATTCTTACTGTATACATTGTTTTCTTCTCTTCTCTAACTTGTATCATACCACTTTTGTGCAGCTATTTATTTATTTATTTATTTACTTACTACTTTTATACCCAGGGGCGGCTCATCCATTACGCAAAGTAAGCGGTTGCTGTACACTTTTTTTTGCCAGGGGCGCAGAGGCGCCTCTGTAAATGCCCCTCGATTGCCACTTGAGGAGCACCCCCTCGGCTCACAACAGCCCTAGTAGTCCGGGGGGAGCCTCGGCTTCCTTGCCTCACTGCCGGGCGATCCTCTTCCCGAAGGGGCCGGGCCCTTGAGCCTCGCCTAGCCCCTCTCATTCCTGCTCCATATCAATTATTGGTTTGGGGGGGGGGGCGCCAAAATACTGCTTGCTTACCTTTGAATATTACCAAGGGCCACCTCTGTTTATATCCTGCCCTTCTCACATTGAAGGGGACTCAGAGTGGCCTTACAAGTAGGCAACAGTTTAGTGCCACATAAGATGTATATAAAAATTAATATTTATATAAAAAACCAAAAATAACAACATTAAAACCAGTTATTAAAACCTCACAGTCAAGAGTCATAATCCAAGGCCGTTCCAGTTGTCATTTCATTATTCCATATTCACTCATTGCACTAAAAATTACTGACCAAAAGCTTGGTCGTATAGCCACGTTTTTCCTTTCTTCCTGAAGATCAGGAGGGAGGAAGCTGATCAAATTTTGCTAAGGTGGGAATTCTACAGGTGAGGTGCCACCACTGAGAAGGCCCTGACTCTTGTCCCCACCAACCGTGCCTGCGAAGGAGGTGGGACCAAGAGCAGGGCTTCCCCAGATCTTAACTTCCAAGGTGTATCATAGAAGAAGATACGTTCAGACAGGTAAGCTGGGCCATATCCGATTAGGGCAGTGGTTCTCAACCTGTGGCTTCCCAGGTGTTTTGGCTTACAACTCCCAGAAATCCCAGCCAGTTTACTAGTTGTTAGGATTTCTGGGCATTGAAGGCCAAAACATCAGGGTACCCAGAGGTTGAGAACCACTAGTTTAGGGCTTTATAGGCTAAACTCAGCACTTTGAATTGTGCTTGGTAGCAGACTGGTAGCCAGTGGAGCTGTGGAGCAGGAGGGTTGTATGCTCCCTGTACGCCGCTCCAGTGAGGAATCTGGCTGTCACCCATTGGACCACTTGAAGCTTCTGAATAGTCTTCAAAGGCAACCCCACATAGAGTGCGCTGCAGTAGTCTATTTGGGATGTAACAAGAGCATGTAACAGGATATAATTTAGTGGCTAAAACACTGTGTGTTTGTATGGGTTGGGTAAGTGCATGGGTGGGAATAAAGTAGAAACTCATGGTTACTTGGTAGACTGAGTTACAGATTTTAGTAATGGTTGAACTTTAGGGTTTAAATATTTCTTGTCTAAGAAAGCTGTATGAAATGCATGTGATTACCATAAATCAATAAGTCACTTGACAGCGCATATACACATAATTACATAATTTCAACACATTTATAACCTAAGATTAAACATAAATGAAGGTAAATACCTTATCATGATGACAGCCTTGCCAAGGAGGTCTGAAACTCAGTTAGCTTCTGAAAACGCTGGTGTTATCCTTCACTTGGGAGCCCCCAGTGGTGCAGCGGGTTAAAGCGCTGAGCTGCTGAACTTGCTGACCAAAAGGTTGGTGGTTCGAATCCAGGGAGCGGGGTGAGCTCTCAGTGTTAAGTCCCGCTTCTGCCAACCTAGTACTTCGAAAACATGCAAATATGTGTAGATCAATAGGTACTGCTTCTGCAGAAAGGTAATGGTGCTCCATGCAGTCATGCCAGCCACATGACCTAAGAGGTGTCTATGGACAATGCCGGTTCCTCGGCTTAGAAATGTAGATGAGCACCACCCCCCAAAGTTGGATACAACTAGACTTAATGTCAAAGGGAAACCTTTACCTTTTATCCTTCACTGCATGAATGAAGGATAAAAGGTAAAGCCTGGGAATCTGGATCAAGATCCGAAACCACCAACTGTCAGTTACATTCTGAAGGAGGGCTAATGGAGTTCGTGCCCTCCAAATAGGATGTTCTGCCCCACAAGTCTGTGTTTTATGAGGTCCATTTAAACTTCCTGCTCCTATTTTATCTCATCATAGTCTATTAATTGTTTATTATTATTCGGAATATGTGGCTCGCCCATTGTCATTTCTATCGTGATTGTGTCTATTGGAATTTTTATTTTATTTTATTTATTACTATTATTATTTTATTATTATTTTAATGTCATTTTGATAATGTTGTTGTTGTCTGATGTATATGCTTTGATTTTATTGCTGTATTATGTTGTCCGGGCTTGGCCCCATGTAAGCCGCTCCGAGTCCCCATCGGGGAGATGGTGGCGGGGTAGAAATAAAGATTATTATTATTATTATTATTATTATTATTATTATTATTATTATTATTGAGTTCCTGTGCGATTCTATTCTCAATTTTGATCTTAAACTGAAATATGAACTCTGTGGGAAATCAGATATACACATGCTGTCCCAAAATGCCTACAGCAGTGATGGGCAACCTTTTTGAGCTTGGTGTGTCAAAACTCGCGAAAAAACTGAGCATAACTCAGGTCGGGTGTCACTTCGAGAAAAAAACCAATATAACAAAAATATATTATTGTAATATATAACTGTATTTAATAAACCAAAAACTAATTATTTAACTTACCTGCTTTTTTCTATAATGTCATATATCTCGGCATTATAGAAAAATGCTGGTGCAGGATCTGAGGATGAAATGTCCTTCTCGGGATGCAGCCCCATTCTTCTGTGTATGTGGCTGCATGTGGTCGCGTGTCATCAAAAATGGCTACACGTGTCAGTGCTGACACACGTGTCATAGGTTCGCCATCATAGGCCTACAGTCTTACTTTCTGCTCCTCTTGTATGTTTTGAAGAGTGGAGATGGATGTCATTGGGTTTGTTATTGGCTAAAAAGAAGTATTGAGGGCTAGCCAAAATGCGGGTCATAAAGGAAGCGCTGAATCAGAAATCCGCTCCTAAATAGAAGACTGTTTTTAAAAACACAGGGCTGTTCCTATCCCTATCTGCAGTTCTTTGGATATCTGAGTAGTTCGTTCTTATACATGAGTTAAGTGTGACTAGTGGTGTGAATCATCGTTTGTTAATTCTCCGTATCTGGCCTGTTTTGAAACTTTGCTAATAAAAAGTGTGAGAGAGTCTCTGTGTCCCGGGGTGAAGAATCCTTGCTCAAAACTCTCCCTGTCTCAAGTGGGTGAAAGAATCTTTTCTGGCAGAAAGCCTAACGAATCAATAATTGCTTATTTGCTTTGCTGCTGCTCTTCCTCACAACGAGGCATTGTCTGTTTGGTATTTAGCAAAAATAATCAATGCTGGATGTGTTTGAATGTAATACAGTAAAAGAGGCACATTTTGATGAATGGTCATAATGAAAAAAAGAGCTTTCATTGAACAAAGATTGTGTAGAATGGAGATACGTTACATGTGTGCGAAGGCTTCCTCATCTATTTATGTTTTTAAAAATTAGATTTAAGGGAGGACAGGGTGCTTTTCTTTCCAAAGAGAACATTTAAAGCTGGCCTTCTCTCAGAGGGAACAAAATGGAGTCAAAATCTGATTGATCTAGAACTGTGGAAATAAGAAAAGATCTGAAATTGTCTTTGCAAACTGCATGACCAAAACTGCATTTTTAGTATTTCTGGGTTGAACTCTATAGACTTTAATTCGCTGACATTTGATCTAGCATTGTGAACATTGTAATCAGGAACAATGTCTCTCGTCTACATTTGATTCACCAATATGGGTGACATTAAAATTCCATTGATGACAATGAGGTGTAGATAACACACAACTGACTTGTTCCATTGATTCGAATTATGCTTAGTTGTGATTAGCTTACTTGGGCCAGGGACACAAATATAGTTCCAGTGTTGCACCCCAGTGGGCGCTAGAAACAATATCATGCGAAAGCTGACTGGCACAACCTGGGGATTACAACCAGACACAGTGAAGACATCTGCCCTTCCGCTATGCTACTCTGCTGCTGAGTATGTATGCCCAGTTTGAACACATCACACCAGTAGATGGGGCTCTTAATGAGACACGGCGCATTATCACAGGGTGTCTGCGCCCTACACCACTGGAGAAATTACACTGTTTAGCCGGTATTGTACCACCTGACATCCGCCGGGAAGTAGCAGCCAATAGTGAAAGGACCAAGGCAGTGACATCTCCAGCCCACCCCCTGTTTGGGTATCAGCCAGCAGCTCAGAGGTGTAAGCCATTGTGCCACTGGGAGCTCCAAGCTGAACATACCGGATTCTTTAAACTTTCCTCATATGCTTTGTTCTTTATACCTCTTATCATCCTTGTTGCTCAACCTGTTCCAGCATGTCTACATTTCTGTTGAAATGAGATCTTAATAACTGAACACAGTGCTTAAATGAAGCCTGGCTAGTGTAGAATATAGTGGAACTATTACTTTCCTAGACATGGGCCCTATGCTTCTATTAAGAAAGGTAAAACATGTGGAGATCCACATGATTCCCACTCCTGAAGTAAAAGTAACATCTATATAAATAAAAATGTAATGTTCATTTGTGGGATTAACGTAACTCAAAAACACTGGATGAATTAACACCAAATTTGGACACAATACATCTATCAGACCAACGAGTGACCATCACTCATAAAAACACTGAAAAACACAGCAGAAGAGACTTAAAAAGACAAAAAATAAAAATTACATTACAACGCATGTGCAAAACCACATATTTACACATATACACATACATACGCAAAACACATATACACAGACTGGGCCACAGCAATGGGTTGACATGAAATTTTGACACAATACACCTAATACTCCAATAAGTGTCCGTCACCCCTAAAAACACCAAAAAAATCCCTAGCGGAACAGACTTAAAAATCCCCAAAATACACAATATATACATATTGTGTATATGTATATATTGTGTATATGTATATGTACAATATATACATATTGTGTATATGTACTAATATACATATACACATATACACACATATATATACACACTTATACACACACTCTCACACACAAATATACACATATACACACAAATATACATATACACATGCACACACATATGCACAATATACATATACACATCTAAACACAAATACACAAATATATACACACTTATACATACTTATATACACATACACCCATATATATATATTACACACACACACAAAAACACACATATATACACATATACACAAATATATGCACACACATAAAAACATATACACATACACAAAACACATATACACAGACTGGGCCACAGCAACGCGTGGCAGAGGACGGCTAGTAATTCTATAAGTTTAGAATAAAAAACAAATGGGAGTCCCATAGTGCCTTAAAAGCATATTACATGTATTATATTTTACATGTGTTAGATCTTTTATGGTGTACACAAGAATCTCTCTGTGTTTGTGGCAGCATAAAAAGTAAGAGGAACTAATCTATCCCAATACAAGCTCTTGTTGATATCAATCTACTTCCCTAAATTTCTGTCTGGACATCTGAATAAGTGGGTTGTCATCAACGAACTTCCATGTCAAAAACAGTTCAGGAGTTCATGGGTTCCTCGTCTCGTCGCCTCTCTACCTTCTTCCTTTTTAGGAGCCTCTGTTGTTATTACTGAAGCTCCACATAGTCTCCCCATTGAAAACTGTTACTGGGAAACTGGTCCCACAATATTCAGTTGAAGTATTAGGAAAATGTATAGACAGGAATGCAGCCTAAAATGTATTAAATAGTACATTTTAGGCTGCTTAAAATGTACTAAATAGACCACCCTCCTCTTCCTGAAGGAAATAGACAATCTAGATTATTTATCAGCAGCCAACAATTGTTTTTAAAGGGCTTCAATTGTATTGATAGCTTAATTGCATTTTTAGCTTTTGTTAGGCAGAAAAACAGTTTGAAGGGACACAACAAGAGGTATTCGTGAAGTGAGGGAAACACTGAAAAATGCTGTACTGTTGCAGTGATTCAGAGGTGTCATTCAGCACAAGGATATTATCCAACAAGCAGATTTTGAGGAGGTGGAATAGTAATCATGCTTAAAACCGATCCAACTCATTTCAAGTATTCAAAATGCTTCAACTATATCAGCACAGAAATCCTTAGAGCCCCAGCAACAGCAACTCAGTGTTTCAGATCATCTCTGTGTGTGATCTGTCTGATAGTAGATCTGAACGGGGACCTCCCAGTTTGCATTTGGAGACTCAGCACAGCTGCTTTGGACAGTTCATGACCTACCTTCGCCTTGAATGGCAGGGTTAGGATTTGCTGTACAGGCAAGTCCCCAAGTTACAAACAAAATAGGTTTTATCGCTTTGTTCTTAAGTTGAATTTGTTTGTTAGTTGGAACAGGTACATTTTTAAGTGTCATTCCAGCCGTGTGTGTGTGCACACGCGCATACGGGTGTGTGTTAACCCTTCTCTATGCTATCTATCCATTAGGCTTGTTTGATTAAAAAATAGTTCAAAGCTTGTTTCAGATATAGGGGGTGCTGGTGGTTCCATTCGGAATTGAATTCCGATTTTCACAGAAAAAAATGTTCAAAACTTTTTGAAACTTCTGAGACTTCCGAATCTTTCCTTAATGGTTTGAAAGTGTTATTTCCTGTTTCATTGGGTGGTCTTTACTTTGAAAGTAGTTGTTTTACTCCAGAAGCGGGGTGGGGAGCAAAGGGAGGAAATTTACCCTTTTCTGTTTTAAAACGGCTTCCCAGGCTCGAGACACAAGCCGGGGGAAAGGAAAGGGAGGAAATTCATCCACTGTGGTTTAAAACAGCTTCCCAGGCTTGAGTCACAAGTGGGGGGAAAGGAAAGGGAGGAAATTCATCCACTGTGGTTTAAAATGGCTTCCCAAGCTTGAGACACGAGCGGGGGGAAAAGGAAAGGGAGGAAATTCATCCACTGTGGTTTAAAATGGCTTCCCAGGCTTGAGACACAAGTGGGGGGAAAGGAAAGGGAGGAAATTCATCCACTGTGGTTTAAAATGGCTTCCCAGGCTTGAGTCACAAGTGGGGGGAAAGGAAAGGGAGGAAATTCATCCACTGTGGTTTAAAATGGCTTCCCAGGCTTGAGACACGAGCGGGGGGAAAGGAAAGGGAGGAAATTCATCCACTGTGGTTTAAAATGGCTTCCCAGGCTTGAGACACGAGCAGGGGGAAAAGGAAAGGGAAGAAATTCATCCACTGTGGTTTAAAACAGCTTCCCAGGCTTGAGACACAAGTGGGGGGAAAGGAAAGGGAGGAAATTCATCCACTCTGGTTTAAAACGGCTTCCCGGGCTTGAGACACAAGCAGGGGGAGGGAAGAAATTCATACACTCTGGTTTAAAACGGCTTCTCTGGCTTGAGCCGAGGCCAGGGACCAGAAGCGGGGAAAAGCTGAATCATTTCCAACTCACTTAGTGCTTCATAACATAAATGGCGAAAAAAAACTTCGGAAGGGCAAAGGGACTTCTGGTTTCCTTAAAAACTTCGAAATTGCTTCAAAAAGCAAATCTTTCCGAATTTATTCCGAATTACGAAGGTCTCGACCAAACCTAACCATGCCTACTATATATCTATAGCATAGGGAAGGGTTAACACCCCTGTGATGTTTTTTGTTTGTTTTCTGTGCCCCTGTTTAGAAGATTTCACCTCATTTTCTGTCCCCGTGAAAATTGGATTTTGAAAAATTTGGCTTGTTGTGAAAACAAAGATTGGCAATAAAGCTTCAGTGTTGATACCTTCCCCCCATGATAACTTATTTACTTATTTATTTACTTACTATATTTATACCCCGCTCTTTTCACCTCGAAGGGGACTCAGAGCGGCTTACAGATTATGTCAAAATTCAATGCCTCATTATACATACACTTAATAAATATAATACTTCAAATGATCAAACAGTTAAAACATAAATACAATACAACAGATTAAAACATAGTTTCCCAATCACCCTCCCCAAGCATAAGCCTGCCAGTGGTCTTATGCGTTACTACCATGGGATAAGGAGATATAAAGTGCTAGTTATAAGACTACAAGATAAGGGTAAAGGTGCCACAATTTTAAAACACAAGATCTTGAAAGTGAAGGAGTGCTAAGGTGGAATGAGAGTTTGGCTGCAGGTCTCCTCATGGGTAAGCCCAGGTCCGAGCAAGACAGCTAAGCTGGAAAACAAATGCTCAGGCCCCGGGGTCTCTCCTGCATTCAGGAGTTAATTTCCCTTCCTAGGGCTAGATTTCTCTCACTTCCTGTTGTCTTACTCCTGTTCTTAACTATGAGTCATTTGTAAGCTGGATGCTTGTAACTCAGGGGCTATCTGTAGATCCTCTGTGGAGTTGAGCCTTTGAAGACTGTTCGGAAACTTCAACTAGTCCAATGGGCGACAGCCAGATTGCTCACCGGAGCGCCATACAGGGAGCACACCACCACCCCTGCTATGTCAGCTCCACTGGCTGCTGGTCCATTTCCGAACACAATTCAAAGTGCTGGTCTTGGCCTATAAAGCCCTATACAGCTCTGGCGCAGTTTACTTGTCCGAACGTATCTCCCTCTATGTTCCACCTCATAGTTTAAGATCCAACGGGGCGGCCCTGTTCTCGGTCCCACCGGCTTAACAAATGTGTCTGGTGGGGACGAGGGACAGGGCCTTCTTGGTGGTGTCTCCCCGCTTGTGGAATTCACTCCCCAGAGAGATTAGATCGGCGTCCTCCCTCCTTTCCTTTAGGAGAAATTGAAATTGTGGTTTTGGAACCAGGCTTTTGGCTAGCAGGCACAACAGCACTTTGGACACTGAACTGGGCCATATGATTGTTATGATAATGGAAACGTCTATGTGACTGTATAATTAGTTATTGTTTTTAATCTATTGGGTATTTATGCATCAAATTGTTGCCAGTGTTAGCCGCTCTGAGTCCCCCCCCCCCTCGGGGTTGAGAAAAGTGGGGCAGAAATGTTGTAAATAAATAATTTGAGCATAGAATTGGTGGAAATGGCTATGCTTACAATTCAGAAACAAACCAAGTAGAGTTTAAGAATCTCTGATGCTAGTAGTTACTTCTTCGTCTAATAACATTTTATCCTCCAAGCCTGGAGTAGATTGTCAAAGGCTTTTATGGCCAGAATCACTTGGTTGTTGTAGGTTTTTTAGGTTGTATGGCCATGTTCAGCCCGACTGCTCACTGGAGGGAAGGATACTAGAGACAAAGTTGAAGCACTTTGGCCACATCATGAGGAGACAGTAATGCCTGGAGAAGACAATTATGCTGGGGAAGGTGGAAGGTAAAAGGAAGAGGGGCCGACCAAGGGCAAGATGGATGGATGGCATCCTTGAAGTGACTGGACTGACGTTGAAGGAGCTGGGGGTGGTGACGGCCGACAGGGAGCTCTGGCGTGGGCTGGTCCATGAGGTCACGAAGAGTCGGAGACGACTGAACGAATGAACAACAACAACATGGCCATGTTCTAGAAGCATTCTCTCCTGACATTTTGCCTGCATCTGTGGCAAGCATCCTCAGAGGTTGTGAGGCAAGCGTCCTCACAACCTCTGAGGATGCTTGCCATAGATGCAGGTGAAACGTCAGGAGAGAATGCTTCTAGAACATGGCCATACAACCTGAAAAACCTACAACAACCCACTGGAGTAGATTCTTAGCACAAAAATTCATTAGCCAGCCAGAATACTTGTGGTTTGAGGGCTAGTGAATAGGACTTTGCCATCATATAAACAGTTTGGGTCAAAACATAATTGGTGCTTCCTGTTGATGCTTGACACCGAGTTATGTGTTTCTCCAATCGTTAAACATTTGCTAAATGCCTTGTTTCCCATGCTTGACCGTTTGCCTTCAAGCTGGGTTGATATTTGCTCCTTATTGTGATATGCAGGCAGTTGGTTCCTTAATGCATTCCTGAAATGCCTTGGTGCAGCAGAGGAAATGAATGGGTTTGTCAACTGCTTAATTATGTACTGAGTAACCTTTGAATATTACTAAATGTCTTGAATTGTAATCCTATGCATATTTGGGGGGAAACCTCCTGAACCCAGTACGACACACTTCTGGGTAAGCAGAGACTGCACACACTGATCTGGATTGAAAAGATGGCATGCTATATGGGAGAACATGAATTTCCATTATTTTGCCTGACAGAGCTGTGTTTGTGAGCGATGATTCAATTCTAGAGCAATTCTGAAAATAGTTCAGTCCAAGTAAAGCTGGAAGGACTCATCGAGTTGTAAATCATGGTTTCGTTATAATAATCGTTGCTGCTCCGTCTTGCTGATCAGTGAAAGGTAGCATTTTATACTTCAGTGGGAAACGTTGAATTTCCACTTGGCACTGCTGTGTTGGCTTTAGACACATGACTCCTAGTAGACAGAAAATTGCATAGCTTGGCATTTCTAAGCCTTATCATTAGTAATTTCCCCTGGTTTGTAATTGTGCTGCAATTCACATGTTCTGCTGATTGTAATTTCACGAAAAACAATACTTCCCTAGATCACAATTGCTAGTATCGTGTCTTGCTGCTTTAAAAAATGCTGTGGAAATCGACATTGAAAAATGATTTCTATGTAAATATTTTTTATTGCATATGTACTTTTATTTTTGAGGAAGGATGACGTGTCTATTTTCTGCTCAACTGTAATAAAATGTTATGTTGTTGTTGAAGGCTTTCATGTCTGGAACCACTGGGTTGCTGTGAGTTTTCGAGGTTATATGGCCATGCTCCAGAAGCACTCTCTTCTGACGTTTCACCCACATCTATGGCAAGCATCTTCTGAGGGGTCTTCTGGAATCTAGGCAAGTGAGGTTTATATATCTGTGGAATGTCTTTCTTCCACCCTGGACATTCCATATATATATGTGTATGTGTGTGTGTGTGTGTGTGTGTAAGAAGCATACGAGAAGCTCGGCCTGTCATTGAACATTGAAAAAACCAAGGTTTGTTCCAGCAGACACCAGTCAACCCCTCTCCAATGCCAGTGATACAGCTTAATGGTGTAACATTAGAAAATGTTGATCATTTCCGCTACCTTGGCAGCCACCTCTCCACCAAAGTCAACATCGACACCGAAATACAACACTGCCTGAGCTCTGCGAGCGCAGCATTTTTCCGAATGAAGCAGAGAGTGTTTGAGGACCGGGACATCCGTAGGGATACCAAGGTGCTTGTCTATAAAGCTATTGTCCTCCCAACCCTGCTATATGCCTGCAAAACGTGGACTGTCTACAGACGTCACATGCAATTCCTGGAACGATTCCATCAGCGCTGCCTCCAGAAAATCCTGCAAATCTCTTGGTAAGACAGGCGGACAGGCAGACAAACGTCAGCGTGCTGGAAGAAGCAAAGATCACCAGCATTGAAGCGATGGTCCTCTGCCACCAACTTCGCTGGACCGGCCACGTTGTCCGTATTCCCGACCATCGTCTCCCAAAGCAGTTGCTCTACTCCGAACTCAAGAACGGAAAACGGAATGTTGGTGGACAGGAAAATAGATTTAAAGATGGGCTCAAAGCCAACCTTAAAATCTCTGGCATAGACACTGAGAACTGGGAAGCCCTGGCCCTTGATCGCTCCAGCTGGAGGTCAGCTGTGACCAGCAGTGCTGCAGAATTTGAGGAGGCACGAATGAAGGGCGAAAGGGAGAAGCGTGCTAAGAGGAGGGCGTGTCAAGCCAACCCCGACCGAGACCGCCTTCCACCTGGAAACCAATGCCCTCACTGCGGAAGAAGATGCAGAGCAAGAATAGGGCTCCACAGCCACATACGGACCCACAAGAATATTGGAAGACAATCATCCTCGGAAAACGAGGGATTGCCTAAGTAATTTCTAAGTAAGTAAGTGTGCGTAAACACACACACACACATGCCACAGCTATCAAACTGGCGTTCCAAACATTCAACCCCTTCTGCTGAAGTTGCACCCTTCGTCCAAGGAGGAAAAAACAAAAACAAACTGTCTTTTAGCAAAGAAAGATTTATATGAAGGTATTTACAAATAAAGCAGAGTCCTTGGAATATTCAGCTACTTCCACACGATGACTTGTTAACACAAAGTCCTTATCTCCAGATAAGATGCCACAGTCTTGCTCTTCAGACGTCGTAACGATAATACACCTCCGGCAACTCCAGCCTTGAACTCCAAACTCTCTCTCCAATCTTCAACCTTTCTCCAACCTATTTCCAGCCTCGAGTAACACAATGTACTTAGTCTCTATTAGTAGTATTTCAACTCCCACAGGTGGCTTGATCGTTGCTGGCCATACAATGGTTGGACATGATTCTTACAATCACTTACCCATTTTTCACTTAAGAAATGTCCTAAACAATATAAAACTTTGACAACACACACATAAATATCTCATTTGCCTAGTTTCAAAAAAGACTCCTCAACCTCTTAGGATGCCTGCTATAGATGTGGGTGAAGCATCAGGAGACAGTGCTTCTGGAACATGGCCATACAGCCTGGAAAACTCACAACAACCCAATGTTATGTTGTCTTTAACAATTGAGAAGGGGAGATATAAAATGCACTGTATTGACACTAAGATGGATGATGGATTAGGTCAGGAGTGGGCAACTGGGAAGTTGAAGGAACACATCGGTAGGGATTTTTAGGGGGTGTCCTCTGCACCCCAGGACACAATTTTATAGGGCTAGGCTCCTATTTTGGATTAGTTTTTAGTTACTGGGCTATTTCCAGCAGCATCATTTCTGAAAGAGCTTTGTTGAAGCTGTTCTGTGTGCGATTTTGGCCATTAAAATGCTTGCAAAGATGTAGGGCAGCTTGACCTCACCATTGGCTGATCAGGATGTGAAACCGTGGTATGAGGTTGGTTCCATATCCTTGTTTCTGGTTAACTTTGGTTAGCCTAAAATCATAGTTAATCTTATTGCAAAGGCAACCAACCTTTAGTGCGCCCCTTTCCAAATGGCCTCTTCAGCAGCTATTTTACCTTTGCAGCATCACGCAAACAAAAAAAGATGATAGACTCATGATCTCTTCAGTGGCTGAGCTTGCTTCACTCGGCTCCTCTTTTCTTTGTCCATTTTCTCTTACATTATCTGCGTTAGATTGTAAGCTGAAGCACTTTGTGGGAAATGAATGACTACTCTTAAAATAAGCTTCTTTACTGGCTTTGTTTTGAGGGTGGGCGGATGGAGAGCATTGGAAGTTTTTGTAATGAGCTTATGTACAGCTGTACATTTGAACAGGTGGCAAGTAAGTACATGGACTAGCAGTTCTGGCCTCAAAGCAACAGTGCCACCATTATTATTACTACTATTTATTTATTTGTATCCAGCTTTGCCTCTCCCGAAGGACACCCAACCTGTAGCCAGGTCCATAACCATAAGATCATTTCATTCTTTCTTCTCTTATTTTCCCCTTTTCTCCTTCTCCCAAGCTAAAACTTTGTCGTATTTTTCTGACATATGTACGCATTCAAAGCCATGTGCTGCATTGATGATATTGTGGCTATGATCTGTCTCCTGATCTCACCAGTCAAAACCAACTTAAAATCCATCCAGTTCCACTGAAGGAGGCCATTGAAGGATGATGATGCCTCAAGCTCTCTCCTGCCAACATCATAAGCAGGGAGATCTGGTCATGACCCCTTGATGCAGTGCCACTCGCTGATGGAAGATACCTGGACACATCACTCTTCAGTGCCCAGCTCAGCATTGTCTCAGTACTCCATCCCTTGGGTTGGCTTGCTGGATTCTATTTATTTATTTACGAGATTTATAGCCCGCCTTTCTCAACCATACAGTGACTCAAGGCGGGTTACAGATTGGCATATTCGATGCCATGCATTAATAAGTACAACTAAAAACAATAATCATCTATATACCGTATATTCCGGCATATAAGACGACTGGGCGTATAAGACGACCCCCAACTTTTCCAGTTAAAATATAGAGTTAAGACGACTCCCATGCATAAAACTACACCCACGTATAAGACGACCCCTGACTTTTGAGAAGATTTTCTTGGGTTAAAAAGTAGTCTTATACGCCAGAATATACTGTAAATAAAAATGTAATGTTCATTTGTGGGATTAACATAACTCAATAACTACTGGGTGAATTGACACCAAATTTGGACACAAGACACTGATCAGGCTAACAAGTAACCATCACTCATAAAAACACTAAAAAACATAGCAGACGGGACTTAAGAAGCCAAAAAACAAAAAAACCAACATTACAACACATGCACAAAACCACATATGTATACATACACACATATACACAAATATATACAAAATACACATACATATGCACACACAAAATATACACAGAAAGAGGGAGGGAAGGAAGGAAGGGGAGAGAGAGAAAGAAAGAGGGAAAGAAGGGGGGGGGAGAAAAGGAAAGAAAGAAAGGTAGAGAAGGAAGGAGAGAAGGAAATAAAGTGAAAGAGGGAAGGAAGGAGAGAAGGAACGAAAAAGAGAAAGATGGAGGGAAGGAAGGAAGGAAAGACACAAGGAAGGATGGAGCCAAAGAGCAAAGGAAGTAAGAAAAGAAACAGATAGAGAAGGAAGAAAGAAGAAGGGAAAGAAAAGAGGGAGGGAGGGGGAAGGAAGGAAGGAAAGAAAGAGAGAAAGAGAGAAAGAGGGAGGGAAGGTTGGCCACAGCAACGCGTGGCGGGTAGAGCTAGTAACAATATAAAAACATGTAATCACCAATGTCATCTTGTTAAAATCGTTTTCCAGTAACATTATCTGGCCATTCCATGTTCAGCATTCATAGTTTCGTGTTATCTATTCTGCTGCATTCTCAAAAGCTTGCTCAAAGAGCCAAGTTTTTACCTTTTTTCGGAAAGTCAGGAGGGAGCGGGATGATCTAATATCCCTGAGTAGAGAGTTCTATAGCCAACACTGAGAAGGCCCTGTCCCTCATCCCCATCAATCGTGCTTGCGATACAGGCGGGATCGAGAGCAGGGCCTCCTCAGACGATCTTAAGCTCCTAGATGGTTCATAAGGAGAGATACATTCGGACAGGTAAGCTGGGCAATCTTTGGGACATTTACTATTATAAGGTCAATTTTTGGAACATTTACTATTGTGGCTGTGGTATCACAGTTGTAAACATGAATAGGAAATATTTTGGAGGTTTACAAAACTTCATAGTACATAAACATATTCCATAAAGATAAGCTGTGCTGTCTAAACCTGTATGTCATGGGATTTCAAATTACACTTTGGGCTGACTTGGGTGAACTGTGTGGGACTATTTTGATCAGCAAGTGTAGACAAAGCTATCTTAATGTGTTTATGTGATGGGAGTGATAACCACCCACATGACAAAGTGGCATCAGGAAAGCCAAAACGATTCTATGCATTTTGGAAGGTGCAGTTTAAACAAATGAGATGAATAGATCTTTAATTTGAATTACACAGAGGTGTCAGCAAATATACCATCGGTGTGTCAACGAATAGCCAGACTCACGTGAAAAGATTTGTTATACTGTACAGGTGTTGTAAAGCTTTTTACAGGAACAGTTCTGGAGAAGCATTCAACATTTCCCCATATTGTGGTGTAAAATGAGTAATGTGCTCCTTTGAGTAATTAAACATGTATTTCAGGTGGGTTTATGTTCTGTCATGCTGCCAAAATAATAATGCAGACAGAATAGAGGCAGTCAGCACACACTGAGAATAGGTATCTAGAATGTGTTGTCAGTAGATTTGCAAAAGGATGTGTGGCAGGATATTGCTGGACTACAACGGTCAGCATCCTTCGCCATTGCCTATGCTGGCTAGAGCTGATGGCACTTGGAGTCCAATAACATCTGGACGGATGCACTTGGCCAATTCCTGCTATACCCCACAAAATGTATTTTTGAAGACAACATTGTTTTAGTATTTACCACAGGACTCTCTCTCTCTCTCTCTCTCTCTCTCTCTCTCTCTCTCTCTCTCTCTCTCTCTCACACACACACACACACACACATTGTGTACATGTTATTTGTCAAGAATAATAATTCAAATGAATTTGAGTGAAGGAAACCAATACGACAAAAGGAAAATGTAATCTGCTGCCATTCCCCTACATTGTCTTTCTTGATTAGAGATTGATAGCACTGGCCAACACACATTTTGGTGCCCCAAATGTTTCACCTGTTTCTGGGTATATTTGACCTGCTGTTTCTAAAAATGGCACCAGTCTCCCCATATCAGCTCTAGTTTTTGAAATATAGAATATATGCCATATGTGGTGTCCTGTAGGGTACGGTACTGTCCCCATGTTGTTTAGCATCTACATGAAGTCGCTGGGAGAGATCATCCGTAGTTTTGGAGTTCAGTGCCATCTGTACAAAGATGACATCCAACTCTATTATGCCTTTCCACCTGTTGCTAAGGGGGCTGTTCAGGTCCTGAACCGGTGCTTGGCAGCTGTGACAATCTGGATGAGGGCAAACAAATTGAAACTGAATCTAGACAAGGCGGAGATACTCCTGGTCAGTCGTAAGGCCGAACAGGGTATAGGGTTACAGCATGTGCTGGACAGGGTTACACTCCCCATTAAGACACAGGTTCACAGCTTGGGAGTTCTCCTGGATTCACTGCTGAGTCTGGAACCCCAGGTTTTGGTGGTGACCGGGGAGCATTCGCACAATTAAAACTTGTGTGCCATCAGCGTCCATACCTTGAGAAACCAGACTCGACTATAGTGGTCCACGATCTCATTCCATCTCGAATGTACTGCAACGCGCTTTACATTGGGTTGCCTTTAGAGACTGTTCGGAAGCTTCAAGTAGTCCAATGGGCGGCAGCCAGGTTCCTTACTGGAATGGTGTACAGGGAGCATACCACCCCCCCCCCCCCCCCCCCCCCCGCTGTGTCAGCTCCACTGGCTGCCATTCTGCTGCCAAGCACAATTCAAAGTGCTGGCGTTACCCTATAAATCCCTAAATGGTTCTGGTTCAGCTTACCTATCCAAATGTACTGTATCTCCCTTTATGAACCACTTCGAGCATTAAGATCAGTCGGGCAGGTGTGACTGGTAGGGACAAGAGACAGGGCCTTCTTGGTGGTGGCCACTTGGCTGTGGAACTCCCCAGTGAGATTACATTGCCCCCCTTCCCTCCTGGTGTTCAGAAAACAGCTCAAAACCTGGCTATGCAAGCAGGCATTCGGCGAGTGATAGTACTACTGAATAAGCTAAATGACAACCACAGGACTGGTGCAATGTCTAATACCTTTTATATCCATGTTTGATGTTTTGTGTATAGCTCTTAATGGTTTTGGTTCATAGTTATGTTATTGATCTAGTAATGATATTTATTGCTTTTATATGTATGTTTAGCATTAAATTTTTCCCATTATTATGCTGTACATTGCTTTGAGTCCCCCCAGGGGTGAGAAAAGCAGTATAGAAATGCAATAAATAAATAAATAAATAAATAAATAAATAAATATACCAGTCTTCATTTTTTTCTCCCATAGAAAACCATAATAACCATATCTTAAAAACTAGAGTTGTTGTGGTCTAGCCAATACAATTTTCTGAATCAGTGCCCCCATATAACCTCAGGAACAGGCCAAAAAACCAAGATACCAAGACTTTTGTTGTTGTTGTAGTTGAGATGTATAATCAGCTACTTTTGTTTGTTTTCTTTACCCTTGCTATGTTTGTGAGTTTTGCATTAAAAATAATCCAGCAATGCTACAAAGTAATGGGTTACTAAAGTTATACACTCATACTCCTTCAGCTCTGAAGTGCCTTCAATAGACAAGAATTTCTTCTTTAAATAAGCTGCCTAGTTTCTTTGGCTTCATTAGCATTGGCAGAAGAGAGCAGAGGAGAGGTAAACAAACCTTAGATCTGTATTTAGCCATACAGTAGGTGAGCTTGAGGAGAGGTCAAGTCGCCATACCCTGGGTGCTTCATTTTAACTTGATTTCCCAGTCTTTCTGCAAATGTGTACTTCACTAGAGTCTTACGAGCTTAAGTGAGAAGCAGCTTGTAGATTCGTGGCCTTCTTTGCAAAATAAAATAGTGTTGTTACATGTAAATAGCCTTAAAGATGATGCCAGTTTCACAGCGCAAGAAACTTGCTTGTTTTCTTTACTCTCCATGGTAAAAAGAATGAGCTTTCTAATTTGATATTAATATGTTTACTAAGGACACCCTTCATATAACCCTGAGGAGGAGTGATTCTGGAGCGTTATTTAAGGCACATGTGCATTTAACATATGTACACTGGCCAGATCTGAGCGGGATTAATGTCTTATGCAAAGAAAGGAAATGCCCAATCCCAAATTGGGTTCCCTTAGCTCACTAAAAGGTTTATGAATTCTATGTAGACATTTAGAGAAATCTGTTAGCAACAATGTGAAGTGTTTACAGTGAACGCTGCAGAAAATGCTTCAGCTGTACTCCAGTCTGTTTAGCAAGCCTTGCAAATGCTGATTTATTATAATTAATGTTGGATTTTTATATCTATTTTATATACTTCCTGGGGTCATAGAAATATTTCTCAGGCAGAAAAGGATCCCAATTAGGAAAAGTTCAAGTAGCCCTGCCATAGACCACTGCTGATGCTTTCTTCAGACTTTGTTATAGTCCTCCCCCTTCCTATTCAATAGCTGGATGCCCCTCCCCCAAATATACCCCCCATCATACCCCTCCATCAGTGATAAGCCCTGGCAGATTCACACAGAATTCCTGCAAACCTATTTAAATATAAGTACTGTTGATCTTTCTGTTATTTGTGAACTTGAGCTGTTTTTGGATGCTTCAGATCCTTTACCCTTAACCTTCTTGTTGTGTACCGTCAAGTCATTTACAACTCACAGCACCCTTGTTGTTGTTCATTCGTTCAGTCGTTTCTGACTCTTTGTGACCTCATGGACCAGCCCACGCCAGAGCTCCCTGTCGGCCGTCACCACCCCCAGCTCCTTCAAGGTCAGTCCAGTCAGTTCAGTGATGCCATCCATCCATCTTGCCCTTGGTCGGCCCCTCTTCCTTTTTCCTTCCATTTTTCCCCAGCATAATTGTCTTCTCTAAGCTTTCCTTTCTTCCCATGATGTGGCCAAAGTACTTCATCTTGGCCTCTACTATCCTTCCCTCCAGTGAGCAGTTGGGCTTTATTTCCTGAAGTATGGACTAGTTGGATCTTCTGGCAGTCCAAGGCACTCTCAGAACTTTCCTCTAGCACCACAGTTCAAAAGCACCTATCTTCCTTCACACCCTAAGGCACCTTTATATGGTTGCTGGGGATGAGAGTACATGACTTACCCAAAGTTACCTAGTGAGCTTCCATGGCTGAGTGGAGATTTGAATTCTTGTCTCCAGAGTCATAGTCCAACTACTATACCACACTTGTTCTTAACCTGAACCTTAAGTGAGTGGATTTCAGGATTATGTATATTGTAGAGTCTCGCTTATCCAACATAAATAGGCTGGCAAAACGTTGGATAAGCGAAAATGTTGGATAATAAGGAGGGATTAAGGAAAAGCCTATTAAATGTCAAATTACATTATGATTTGACAAATTTAGCACCAAAGCATCATGCTCTATAACATATCGACAGAAAAAGCAGTTCAATACATAGTAACATTATGTAGTAATTACTGTATTTATGAATTTAGTACCATAATAATAATAATAATAATAATAATAATAATAATAATAATTTATTTATATCCCACCACCATCTCCCCAAAGGGGACTTGGGGCAGCTAACATGAGGCCAAGCCCAAAGGTACAATACAGCAAAAATAAAATACAGACTACAGACAACAAAAATTGCATCAGAATAAAATACATACAGTAACAAAATAACACAAATAAATCAAATTGACACAATATAAAATCAAATAGAATGGGCAGGCCAAATGGACAAGGTAAAATGATAAAACCCTGGATGAGGTAGGAATAAAAAATATGTGATTGAGGGGAGCCCAAAAAGGATAAACAGATAGGATTTCAGTTTAGGATGAGGGAAAGTACATCATAGAGACACCACTATGGATGGAGCAGACAGAAATGGGATAAATGGTCACTCTGCGAAGGCAAGACATCGCAGTGTATTGAAACAACGGTGGATCCGGGTGGGAGGCAGAATGCGTTGGATAATACAGAACGTTGGATGAGCGAAGGTTGGATAAGTGAGACTCTTTCTTTGCTTCTCCTCTGCCTCTCCCATGCAGAGCTCGTGTTTGTAGTGGCTCTGCTGTTAAACCTGGTTGATGGTAGTACTTATAAGGGAGCAGGACTAAAACTGTCTTCAAATCCCTGGTTAATAGAGAATACTAATAAGCAATTAGGCCAATGGAAGGAGTTCTTAGATAGGGTGATGGTGTCAGCTGGGGTTGTTTACATTTTGTCAACCTAACTTGAAGAAATTTAGGATCATGTACATGAAACCATTTGTGTTTCATGCTCAGATGCACCTATGAAACAGGCTGCTGCAATAGACTGGTAAAATGCAGCTGTTGAAACACAACACTTCTACTGAGGAACAGATGGACTACAGTGGATAGAGTGGCAGGGGCAGAGTTTGTTTAAAACGTGACTTTAAACTATGTATATCTCTTAGAAATGTCTACTCCTTAAGTCCTTTCACATTACACAGTTACAGTGCCATCGTTTCACTTTAGCTGCCATGGAAGCAACCCTTATGCAGTCTAGAAAGAGGTATTTAGATAGTAAGTGTATCACCAAGTTGCAGGATTTCGCAGGTTTCAAGCGTGGCAATTAAAGTAGAATCTCAGTCACTTACTGATCTACCCACACTCCAAAAAGAATAGCTAAACATTGGTGCTAAGCAGCTCAAGTTAATGTGGCAGTTGAGCCACTGCTGCACAACATGCCAAAGTTCCTGTTTTAATTCGAAAGAAAAAAAGAGTTGTGCTTTTGGTTTTTTTTTTGGGGGGGGGGGGTTGTTTTGTGTGTGTCAGGAGCGACTTGATGCTCTGATAAAAGGTGCTGCTTAAATGGCGTGTTTCTTTGACGTGAGGTCATCTGAAGCCTTCGGCATTGTCTTTGGGCGCTTCCAGACTACTGAATCACAGGACTTCAGAAGAGGTCCACATACAGTCCTGTTGGTCTCGAGATTTCTGCCTCCGTTGTCTAGACTTGATGCTTTGTTGTGAGATGTAGAGGTTCCCAAGATGGCCGCTTATGCCAGAAACTTCAACTTTTTAAATGTGGAGAATCACTGCAGTGAATCACTGCAAAAGTTCAATTCTTTGTCCTGGCCAGAGAAACTGTGCCCTCCCGTTGTTTCATGAAGTATCTGCCACACAAACAAAGTTTATGGGGTAAGACCACCTCTGCCCAAGTCAGCACTGCACAGTCAAACAGGAACATATACTTTCAAGCAAGGAACAAAACTTTGCCATTATTGACAATTTTTAGAGCATGGTTGCCTGGCCATCTGTCCAGATAGATTTGGTTGTGTACTTGTGGCATCAAACAATAGGGTACTGTTCCTGGGTTATACATGGCTGCTCCTGATTGCTCTTCTTGTGAAAAAGTGTACATTTACTAGGGGGCTACAACTTAGTCCTGGCCAGAGAAAATGTGCCCATCACACGTTTCATGAAGTTTCTGGCATACAAATAAAGTTTTTGCCTTCTACTCAAGTGTCACCTACTTTTAGGAACCGACCAATCAGGAACAAACATCTAAAACTCAGGAACAAACCCAGATAAAATATTCCTGTGATTTCCAGTTGCAGGTACATATAAGCATGCGAAGATCCGCATATTCAGCTCAAAACAGTGATATTCCTGTACCTAGAAATCTCAAGTTTTTTGCCTTTTATAATAATTGCTTCCGTGTTTACAAAGAATGGTGTCTGATGACACTCCTGTTTGCTCCAGAAGCTCCTAAGATAAAGGTACTGTCTGGATGAGCCTTGAGTCTTTTACAAGTGTGGCTAGAATATAATTCTGTGCAACACCAAACCCATTCAATTTGATTCCTCTTGTACACACTACAACTTCTCATTACCCCCCCCCCCCCCCCCCAAAAAAAAGAGATTTTTACTGGTCAAACTCATCTGTCTGTAGTTAGGTGGAGAAAACTGTCCAACAGAGCTGAGTCACCAGCACTGAGTCAGACGCTGTTCTTGAATCTTTTCAGAAGTTGATGTACATTGGAAAGCAACAAAGTGCTGAAGGCCCCTTTGTTCACTCCTTGGTTGCAGAGCCGTGTGGATAAAATTTGCTGTCTTTTTGAGCTGGCCTCTGTAGGAAGGCAAAATAAGTCAAAGGTTGTATGAGTACTGGTAGTACTTGCTTGGTTCCTTGTTCAAGAGCCTTTTTTCTCCCTCCTTTCCCCATACATCAAGGTGGCCAAGTGCGTACCATGAAGATATTCCCTTCCGTTACCCATCTATACAAATTGCTATTTGTGTATATTATCTTAGCATATATAGAGTGACTGACAGATTGCATGAAATACCCTAATATCCCTCAAATTTGTTTTTTTAATTTAAAAAATGATATTGAAGTTAGCCACTAGCAGCAAACTATTACTACACTGTAGTCACCGATGAAAGGTATTATATCAAACGTGGTTATTCTCTTAGATGTTCAATATCATATTGAAAACACTGTCAGAAATTGAAGTCTTTTTTTCTTGTGTGCTGTCAAGTAGTTTCTGTTCTGTGGCAACCCTATACAAGATTCTATGTAAATACAATAAATGTCAGATAGAGGAAAGCTTAAATAATGAAATATTTCTAAATTCTACTGAACCAACAATGCATGGGGGATGTTACTTATTAATAATGAAGTTCGAAAACTTGTGCACCAGTTGCGCCCTTACCTTGGGAAGTCAGATTTGCTGCGTTAGTCCACTCTCTTGTTACATCTTGAATAGACTACGTGGGGTTGCCTTTGAAGACTGATTGGAACCTTCAAGTAGTCCAACAGGCAGTAGTCAAGTTTCTTACTGGAGTGGGGCACAGGGAGCATATAGCCTCCCTGTTGCACCATCTCCACTGGCTGCCAGTCTGCTACTGAGCACAATTCAAAGTGCTGACTTTAGCCTATAAAGCCCTAAATGGTTCCAGCCCAGCTTACCTATCCAAACGTATATCCCTATATGAACCATCTCAGAGGTTAAGATCGTCCAAGGAGGTCTACTCTCGATCCCACTGCCCTCGCAGGCATGACTGGTGGGGAGAAACAGGACCTCCTCGGTGGTGGCCCCTCGGATATGGAACTCCCAGGGAAATTCGATCAGCCCTCTCCCTCCTGACCTTCAGGAAGAAAGTGAAGTCATGATTGTGGGACCAAGCCTTTGAACAATGATCTCCAGTGCAATAATGATCTTTCAGTGCAATAATGAATAATGCAAGTGACAATCCTGGAATATGCTTTTGGATTGTGTGATCATAAGTAATTGTTTTTAAGCTTGATATGTTTTAATTATGTGATTTAAAAGTATATGTTGTTTTATTTTATATATGTATCCACGGCATCGAATTGTGCCTTTGTTGTGAATCGTCCTGACTTCCCTCCGGGGTGAGAAGGGCGGGATATAAATGCAGTAAATAAAATAATAATAAATAATCTTATTTAATTTTGTGTCTGTTAAATCCTGTTCCTTTCTCTTCGGCCACGTTTCTTAAGTGTGTAACCCTTGAAAAATTGCCCACTCTGAATCCTAGCCTCTGGATCCATACAAATTTCCTACCCTTGTTATATGTTATTTGCCATTTTATTATTTATTTATTTATTTATTTATTTACAGCTTTTATATTCCGCCCTTCTCACCCCGCAGGGGATGCAGGGCAGATTACAGTGTACACATATATGGCAAACATTCAATGCCAGTTTTTGACATACTAACATATACAGACATACACAGAGGCTATTTAACTTTTTCTGGCCGCCAGGGGAGCTGTCTCTTTCATCGTCCATCTGCGACGCTGATGAAACACTTCCGCATTCCCCGCATGCTTCCCCGCTGGAATGCTTTGCTGGAGTCGTCTTTATGGCCTCATAAATCAGTTAATTTATCCTCCCCACACTTTAAGGTGGTACCTAATTTTCCTACTTGACAGATGCAACTGTCTTTCGGGTTGCAAAGGTCGACAACAGGCTACACACAATTGGTTGGAAACCCACTCCATCCCGGGCTGGCTTCGAACTCATGACCTTTTGGTCAGAGTGATCTTAATGCAACTGACACTCAGCCAGCTGTGCCACAATTGCGGTGCGCAGGCTTTTAAACATATGATGTATTTGTGTGGATCATTAACCTTTGTGATCTTCTAAAGGTTGGAGAGACTGTAGATCCTATCAGCCCCTCCATTGGATGTGTTGGCTAGAGTTGAGATCCATGTGTGTTATGTATATGCCTTCAAGTCCACTGTTGTCTACGGCAACCCAATGAATTTCATAGTGTTAGTAAAGGCAAGGAGTATTTAAATATGGCTTTGCCAGTTCCTTTGTCTGTAAAGATGTGAAAAAAATCTCATTTTTATGGCATTTTTCTGAATCCCATCTGCATCCCCATTTCACTTTTGTTCATATCAAGTTGCAAGATGGCTGTTGTGCCAAGTGGATGTAAAAATGCATTTTTGTCTCCAGTTATTTATATACTTTCTCTAATATATGCGTCTTTGTATGCATTTTTGTCTTTATCTGAAGCTTGTTCTTGTACACTTTTCAGTTGAGTGTGTTTTTAAAGCATGCATAGAATTTCAAGCATACAAAACAAACCACAAATCTTTTAGATCTGTGAATGTCTGAGATACGGTTTATACAGCATATCTTGGGAAGTGCAAAATGAAGGATTTCAGTAACAATTTCAAAACCACTGAAATTCCTTTTCATCCCTCGAGTACACATGTTTGGAGGGTCACAAGTTGAGTACCCCTGGGTCATGTGATCAAGTGTTTTTGATGTATGTCCTTGATGCTTGGACTTGGACAAAATGCTCTGGCAGAGCCTTTCCTCTTAAGAATTCTCAAAGAAAATGCAAAAAAAGAAAACAAAAACAAAATGGGATTGATAAAGAGGGAATGTGTGGCTGCAGCTAGATATATGTAGTAGTGGTGAACATCTTTTAGTAGGCAGAAATGGGTTGCCATTGTAGAAGGAATCCCTGTTAATGGGGAATGTTGCATTTCAAACAAATAAGATCTGTAAAAAATGTTTTATGCAACTACTTCTAAAATAACATTGACAAGCAGCATCATAAAAGCAGCACTCTCTGCTTTTGTAAAACTTGTAGAAGTGTATTTTCTAAGTAACTGTTTCTTAGAAATAGAAATGTGTGTATGTATGTTCAATATATTTGCATGTGTGTTTATATATATGTGTGTGTGTTTACTTCAGAAGTATTCAAGTACATTATGACCCCCATATCTGCAGAAGGATACAATTTGGAATATGCAAAACTGGATGATAGCAGACCTACTGTTTTCAGTGGGAGAAGTCATGGAGACACTGACAAGGGGGCTACATTCAGAAGGGGCCCCTAAATGAATGTGTTATTTACTTATTTATTTAGCATATCAGGAGTGAACCAAATAGTTGTATTGTATTTTTTTAAAAAAAACACACACACAAAGTTTAAAAACTTGGCATTCTTTTAAATGTCCTTTGACCAGTAGCTGGCCACTTGGAGTACCTCTGGTGTTGCTATAAGACGGTCCTCTATTGTGCATGTGGCAGGGCTCAGGTTGCATTGTAGTAGGTTGTCTGTGGTTTGCTCTTCTCCACATTGGCATGTCATAGACTCCACTTTGTAGCCCCATTTCTTAAAGTTGGCTCTGCATCTCGTGCCAGAGTGCAGTCTGTTCAGCACCTTCCAAGTTGCCCAGTTTTCTGTGTGCCCAGGAGGGAGTCTCTCATTTGGTATCAGCCATTGATTGAGGTTCTGCGATTTAGCCTGCCACTTTTGGACTCTTGCTTGCTGAGGTGTTCCAGCGAGTGTCTCTGTAGATCTTAGAAAACTATTTCTTGATTTAAGTCATTGGTGTGCTGGCTGATGGACCAGAGATGTCACTGCCTTGGTCCTTTCACTATTGGTTGCTACTTCCCGGTGGATGTCAGGTGGTGCAATACCAGCTAAACGGTGTAATTTATCCAGTGGTGTACCAAATGTATGGTTCTTTTGTTGATATGAGGGTTGCGCTGCATACACTCTGTTTAAAACAATTTGATTATTTTTACTATTTAAGACCAACTAACATGATTGCTAGTCTTTCAGCATGAAGTGGTTAAGATCCAAATGGACCTGAAGTTCAAATAGCCTACTACAAGTGTCCATATAACAAAGCCTCTTACAGTCATAGGCCTTTTTCTGACAGTGAAGCTTTTCATTATAAAGGCTTTTTATTCTTGCCCATCCCTCATATTCTGTCTAACTGGAAGTGTTTTATCAATAGCAACATGAAGAGGGTTAGTGGCAAACATGTTGCTTCAGCATGTCTTCAGTGAACAATATAATAGCAAAGGTTGAGCTTGGCGAGAACAATCTAATAATGGATCCTACTGTATCCATGTCTGCCTTCTTACAACAGGCAAGGCAAACAGCAGCTACTTCCAGAATCTCATATTGATCTCAGACAACAGCAAAACAGAGAAAATAAAGGGAGCAGATAAACCTGTCTCATTACTTGCCCCCAACATGGATTTTTTAATTTTAAAAAATTGATCTATAAATGTGTCCACCAAATTGGAAATCATAAGAAACATGGAAGACGGTGAAAGAAAGAAGAAACCCCTGGATACATTTTGGAAGAAGTCTTCAAGTGATCTCTAGACCAGGGGTTCTCAAACCTTTTAAACAGAGGACCAGGTCACAGTCCCTCAAACTGTCGGAGGGCCAGATTATAATTTGAAAAAAGCATTAATGAATTCCTATGCACACTGCACATATTTGTAGTGCAAAAAAAAACCCACTTAAAAATAATTAAAATGAAGAACAGTTTTAACAAGTATAAACTTATTAGTATTTCAATGGGAAATGTGGGCCTGCTTTTGGCTGATGAGATAGGATTGTTGTTGTGTGCTTTCAAGTTCTTTCAGACTTAGGTTGACCCTGAGCCAAGGGCCAGGTAAATGACCTTGGAGGGCCGTATCTGGCCGCCGGACCTTAGTTTGAGGTCCCCTGCTCTAGACAGTGCAAATGTTTTTTGAATTGGCTTCCCTTATCTAGTTCTTTCATTTCTCATTTGTATATTCTTAGTTTTGAAGGAAATGTTTGCTGAAAGTGGTCTTGCGGTGTAGAAACCCTTCCCTCTTCTTTCCATGTTATTTCTGCCTCTGGTACCAAATGTTCTGTTATAGGACTGCCCGGGAACGTAAAAACTTAGTCAACTAAGGTGAACCTCAACTGTTAATCTGATTAGCTTCCATAGGAGTTTTGCATAATACAGAACTGCTTGTGGGTTTATATTTAAATATGTTTTTATACAAGCGTAGCACTAAATAATGTAAACACTAAACTGAATAGACCACCATGTAAATGAGCATTGCGCACAACTCCTTTTTCTAGCAGTAAAACGATGTTGCCAGAAAGCGGTCTGCTTCCTAGCTATTTAATATTAATGATAACTGAAAGTTTGTCTTAAGGCAAAGCATTATAGCAGATTAACTAGTGGATAAATTGCTACAAAACCAGCATATTTTACATGCTAAATGCTCTGCACCTAAACTGAAGAGAGTTCCTTCCAATCAGTTAAAGAGCTTTTCAGCATTGTTTAATTTCAGTGATTTAGGGTAGCAGTGGTCCCTATTTTTGGTGCTACGCTAAGATTTCTTTGCTGCCCTTTGATACCCCACTGGAACCCTTTTACGCACATACCAGATCAGCCTCTCTTCTAGCACAGGCCATGTCTTGCTAGCTGTGAACAGTTGCAGCTCGGTATTACAGGGGATTAAAAGCAATCATCGTCAAAGCCTGTTTGGTAGTAAATCCAGTCAAAGCAACTGTTCAGCAAGCCGATGTTCTGACGGAGCTCTTGTATGAAGATGCAGAAACTGGCATGCATGCGTGACACTTGGGAATATGGGTGTGGAATCACTGGTCTCTAATATACAAAGATGGTGGAAGAAATACTGTATCTGCAAGATCTGCTTTATCAAGAAAAGAACAAGGCAGAAGGTAATTTCAGTTCAGCCGGAATCGGCTTTGGCTGGTTTGTTGCTTGGGACTGACCTAGTTGTGCTTGTGCTAAAGCAGTGCGTTTGTGCAACTTCTCTGCTGGCAACCTTAAATTGGTCTGTGACTTCACTTTTTAAATGTTTTTTATGTTAATTCTATGCTTTGGTATCTGCAAGCAAGTGTTTCATTACTTGTAACTTTGATATGGAATGTAAAAAAACAAAAACAAACCCAGAATGCAAATGATTGACAGGCTGTTCTGTCATTTAATATGTGATTGGTGCAGTTTACTGTAATATGTTGCTGAACCTAAAAATGTGTCTAGCATTTAACTGTGGATGCAGCTCATCTTGACCTGCTTGAGCTAATAATCTTGCAATATACCAAGCAGATGTTGGTAGTTCATACAGACTGCGTATATATTGTATTCTGTGTATTATAAGAATCCTAGTAGAGAGAAAACTAGGATTGAATATTTTCAGATAGAAGTATTTCTGAGTGTATAGTTTTCAGCGTCATGTTGTTTCTCAAAGTACAGTAGAGTCTCGCTTATCCAACCTTTGTACATCCAATGTTCTGTATTAGATTGTTAGAGATTCAGGATTATCTGCACATTGCACCTACCTCCAAATACCTCTATATATTACCTGTCAAGTTCAGCACTTTTAAATTTTGTCTATTACATTTGGCCCGGCCTTGAGGTTTTAATTGCGTCATGGTGTCATCGTTTTACTGCTTTATTGTTTTGCTTGATGTTTATTATTTGCTTATGAGTTTTATTGAGTATTGTATGTTGTTGTTATCGGCGGCCTTGGCCTTTGTAAGCCGCATCAAGTCCTTCGAGAGATTTTGCGGGGTATAAATAAAGTTAATAATAAATAATAATAATAATATTACCCAACACAGTCTGCTATCTGCCCGGATCCACAGCTGTTTCAATACATTGTGATGTTATGCTGCTAAATTAGTAAATGCAATAATTATTACATAACGTTACTGTGTATTGAACTGCTTTTTCTGTCAATTAGTTGTAAAACAAAATGTTTTGGTGCTTAATTTGTAAAATCATAACGTAATTTGGCGTTCAATAGGCTTTTCCTTAATCCCCCTTATTATCCAACATTTTCGCTTATCCAACATTTTGCCGGCCCGTTTATGTTGGATAAGCAAGACTCTACTGTTTATTATTATTGTTGTTGTTGTTGTTGTTATTATTATCTTTATTGAAAGTTTCTGTTAAAAGCACATTATGGATAAAATCATTATATAAGCAAGACTCTACTGTATTCTGAAAGAAATGTGTCTGCTCCAGGGAATTTACAATATGAATTGGACTACTTTCTTACTACTACTTACTACTTATGAATTGGACATATTGATGCAAATATATATGTTTGTATATATGGGCATGATGTTCACTTGGGAGTACTGGGGAGCCACTGTACTTTCTTCATAGGAATACCCCCCCCCCCCCCAAGGAATGACGTACCAGGCCCAGTAAAGGAGTCTGGTCTAGTGTTTAGTTTGGCTTGGATTAAAAGGTGTGAATGTGATGCTAATTTTAGAGGATGGTGGCAATATTCTTACTTGACACTGTTTCTTGGTAACCTTTTTGTTGATCCTTCTAAAAAGGCATTTGTGGGGGAAAGCTACAGAAGAAAATGCCTGCTTCGTGACCTCAGTTTCCATTTCTGTTTCAAGATTTAATACTGTACATTGAGGAGGAAAAATAGAACTCATTTATGGAAACCTAGAGCCCTTTGAGACTGGAAGTGGGCATCATTTTAATGACCTGTTATACGAGACAGAAAACAGTTAGGAAATGATCAACTCTATAAATGGCTATCTCAGGGTTGATGCAATATTTGCTTCATCTTTGCCATCTTATAACCTTGTGGGGATATTAAAACACAGGTTTGAAAAAGAGCAACACAGCAGTGTTCTTTGGTGGAGTGGCTGCTTAGACTGGAAAACTCTCCGACTGAAAATTCCCCAAATGCTAAATAAAAATATTGACTTCACCACCAGCCTCCATTAAAGTGATTTACTTTTTAATCTTTTCCCATTCTATCAGGACTCATGAGTCCTGACCTTAATGCATATTAACATGAATCACTGACGCTAGGATTGCTGAGCCAAATATTAGTGACATCAGATAGTTTACCACACTTCCGTAGCTTTCTCAAATTTTTAGTGGTCATTTTTGTGTATTTATAGATTTGACGTCAGTAGCTTACACAGTTGTTTTGCAGGCAACACCTCTCCTTCCTTTGCCACTTCATGTGATTGTATCTAGACATTTTCCCTATATTTCCAGCTTTGAATTTTACTGACCCTTGAATTAACTCCCTGTTTTTTAGAGTATGTCCATTTAATAGATTTATTCTTCATTGTTTAGGGGTTTTACCCTCCTCCTACAACAGCTTATAAACCAATGTGTACAACATACAATGCAAAATATTTAAACAATAAAAATGTGTGATATTGAAATATCAGTGAATAAAATATATTGCAGTGAAGTCACATAAACTTGCACTGATTTTTTTAAAAAAAGAATTACAAATGTCAGAGTGGTATTCATATGTCCCTTCAGAGTTTTTCCACAACTTTCCAAGGTAGTAATAGTTCTCACTGGTGAATCAGAAAAAAATGGCCTCCAATGCAAATCGTAAGCTTCAGGCACGTACTGTATATTTGATACTTCTATGAATATAGATCAGGCATGGCCAAACTTTCTAACTTGGGTGCCGCATGGCGGGCTGAAGTGGGCTGGGAGATAGGAGGTTCTCCTCTGGTCCCCTCCCTGCCCTTTCCTCCCCTTCCTCTTACCTTTCGGAGGCAGAAAGTTAAGGAAAGACAAGAAATGTTTAGATCCTAAAAGGGTTGGTCTTGATCAGGATGAGATGGTGGATGGGAGAGAAAAAGTATATCCATTAGACCCCATATTGCCTACTGATATAGAATCCTAGAATCCTATTGCTAGAAGAGACCTCCAAGGGTCATCCAGTCCAACCCCCTGCCATGCAGGAAGGCACAATCAAGGCACTCCTGATAGACAGCCTCTGCGGAAAGGCCTCCAAAGAAGGAGACTCCACCACACTCAAAGGAAGCCTATGCCTCTCTTCAGGAAGTTCTTCCTAATCTTTGCAGTTGCATCTCTTTGTCTGCCATTTGAAATCATTGCTCTCTTGTGTCCTGGTCTTTAGGGGAGCAGAAAATCAGTTTCCCTCCTCCTCCTCGATGGGACACTCTTTTAAATCTTGAAAAATGGTTCTCCTGTTCCCTCTCTACCTTCTCTTCTCCCAGTTAAACATCCTCCAGGAGGAAAGGAGGAAGAAAAAAGAGAACGAAGAAAGGGAGGAGGAGAAGGATGGAAGGGAATGGATGGAAGGTGGGAGGAAGGAAGGAGAAGAAAGAGGGAGAAGGGGGAAGGACAAAAGAGTGGAAAGGAAGGAAGGATGGAAAGAGAAAGAGGTAGGTAAGGAAGGAGGAAAGAAAGAGAGAAGGATAGGATAGTGAGAGAGAGAAGGGGCTGAGAAAAGAGCCCAAGGGGCTGCATCTGACCCCTGGGCATGGGTTTGCCCATTCCTGGTGTAGATGGTTCTTTAGCTATAATGATAATTATTTGCTTCTTGTTCATAGTTTCTTCTATTTATTTTCTGTCCTCAATAGTGTTCATTTTGGTACACTTAGTGACTTGCTTTATTGCACATCCTTAATTTCATTTCAAATGCCCTGAGTTTAATTAATTTTAGTTATTTATTTGTCTCATAACCCATACTTCTAAAAACATCCATGCAAATGCAAATCCTTCTTTCTTGACCATTMTATTCTGGAGAAAATCTTGAAGAAATTTCCAGGTCTCAGGACCCCCCCCCCCAATAAACCCCTAATTATTATGTCTACAACTAAAAATGTTGACCCCCKCCCCRCACRAGTCATGATCTCTTGAGGAACTCGCATGGAACACTGGGTTTCTAGAAAGCCCTGGTTGAGTAATCCTCCTTCCAAAGCTTCAGAGTGTTAAAATTAGCCTTGTATAATGAAATGGGATGGATGTGGGGTTGTACACAGCCATTGACGTGGGCAACTCTTCAAATTCTGACTTCTATGTCTTGGTCAGGGTAACCTCTGTGAGTTGGTGATGAAATCTCTAAGTGGTTGCCTGAAAACTAGGATCAGATGGAGGGCTTAAGTGTGTTAATGAAAATTCAGCTGCTCTTGCAAAATACTTAACAAGTGACAGCTGCTAACAGGGCCCATTCTTGTTTCATATAGTCAAATAATTGCTGCTCTTGTTGACCAGCAGTAGAGCTGAGCACTATTGTTTACAAGCAGTCTTTCTTTTCACGGGGGTAGGAGAAGATGGGAGCGCATTCATCATACTGTTCAAGAGGCAGCAGACTCAAAGTAATAATTCTTCCAGTCCTATGAGCAGTGGGAAAAGTTAACGTTTTAAGTCCATCTTCATGGCATCCTTTCTCATTGAGAATAGGTGTAAAATGTCCATGAGATTATTTGAAAACTAAACATGTTTTAAAAAATTGTTGCCTTGATTTTCAAAACATGGTTACAAAACATTCTTCCATTGAGAATCCAGCATATCTGGGGAAAAAATCAGTTTAAATTTCTAGTTTATAATCTAACTTTTTGGTAGAGCTTATAGCCAACCTTGAAATCTAGAGATCTTTGAGAACAGTTTTTGGTCCTTCCGTTGCGGGAAAGACTTGGCAGGAAAAAAATATAAAGGAATTATATTTTTGTATATCCAAAGGGGAATCATAGCATATACAGGCTTCCTCTTGATGTCACTGGTCCTACTTCCTGCCTCTATTGAAGCAGGCAAACCCAAACCCCTTCTGGAAAAAAGCAAGAGTAACTTCAGAAGAAGCTAAAAAAGAAGAATACAGAGGAGCTTGGTTATGCAATTTAGATACATTGGCGAGATGCTATAGTTCAGGGGTGCTCAAACTAAGGCCCGGGTGCCGTATATGGCCCTCCAAGGTCATTTACCCGGCCCTCACTCACGGTCAACCTAAATCTGAAACTATTTGAAACCACACAACAACAACAACAACAACAACAACAACAACAATCCTATCTCATCAGCCAAAAGCTGGCTCACACTTCCCATTGAAATACTAATAAGTTTATATTTGTTAAAATTGTTATTTATTTTAATTATTGTATTGTTTTAAAGTGTTTTTGCATTACAAATAAGATATGTGCAGTGTGCATAGGAATTCATTCATGTTATTTTCAAATTATAATCCGGCCCTCCAACAATTTGATGGACTGTGACCTGGCCCCCTGTTTTAAAAGTTTGTGGACCCCTACTATAGTTCCTTCACCAGGATGTTTTTTCAGCTGGTTGTCCTTTGTCCAGATCTCGCCTTTCCCCCTAAACTAAACTCAGCCTTACATAGGGCACAAGATCTAGTGATCTGTTCCTTCTGCACAAATCCATGTTTTCTTGGAAGAAAGAATGATAGTGCCTTAGATACATATATGGCAGTGACATTTTATTTTGACGGAATCAAGGACATCAAGAAACCTAGCTCTTTTTTTTGTCTCCTTGAGAAACATTCCTCCTTAGGAAATAATAGCTCAGGGAATGCATCACCTCATCTTACAGCTTCAGCTGTAGAGAGTTGTGATCCCAAAGAGAGTTGTTGCAAATTCAATTAGAAACATGGTCACCATAGTGGCCTTCTAGAATAAAGCTCTCCCAGAAGAGGACTGCAGGGCAGACACATGGTCCCCCATCTAAATGCTCAAAGACACACACAAAAAATTCCTTCTTCTCTGCCAAAAGTTCCTTTGAAAGGGGCATTTTTCAGCAGATTGCCAAATCTTTGGTGGTCCAAAAAGGAAGTCCAGATGGAATCACTACCCTCCCGGAGGAACATTGCGGTTCCACGTTCCCAGACTAGTTGCTGTCCAGTCCCCCTTAACCATAGAAACAAAAAAAAGTATATTTCTGATTGAGGAAAGCAGTACATCTATGCCTTCCCAGATCAGTATTCTAGAACAAAATTGTCTCAGCTGGGGAAAGTAGTTCTTTCCACAGGGCAGAGGTCATTACTTGAAGCTTTGTTGTAGTCTTTGTGGTTTGTGGTAAAACTTGAAAGTTCTCAACAGGTGACTTCTCCTGAAAGAAGTTGGATTCTCCCTCAGTAAAATTAACAGTAATGCTTTTGAAAACAATTTGTATTGATGGTTGAGTGTGAATACCATATTTCACCACATAATAGTCACTTTTTATCCCCTTTTTGCCTGAAAAAATGGGATGCAAGTATTGCATGGTGAAAAAAATAGAGCTATGAGGCTTCACTCAACTGACAGTCAAATGAAGCTCTGTAGTTGGAATACTGTTTTGTTGGGCCAAAAAAGTGGAATGTGTGACTATTTTGCTCTGGCGACTATTACACAGTGAAATATAGTAAGTGAATTGGAGGTGATGACCAGCATCTCTGTTGCCATTTAGAGTTTTTTTTTTTTTTAAGATCCTCAGGGTATTGAGCCATTGTTTTGTGTGCATAACACTACGTCTTAAAATAATTTCATGAGTCTTATCAACCGGTCTGAGTCCCTCTACGGAGGCAGAGAAGATCAGGATATAAAAGTTTTAAATAAATAAATAAATAAATAAAAATAACAACAACAATAATAATCTCCTGTGAGTAGAATGAGGACTCTTTAAACAGTTATTTTCACTGTCAGTTTTATGGCTCTAATAATATTCTGTTAAATCAAGGAAGTATCGGACTTAGAAGGTCTCATCCAGAGAGTTCAAGTATTATCAATTAGCACACTTTCACACTTTCTTGATTGGATTTAGGGTGCCATCAGGATTTTTATATAGAATCAGTTTTCAATATCCAAGGTGCATATGGTTTTATTTTGATGCTATTGATTATTACACTCTGTTTGTACATTCCTATGACAGCAAATGTGATTTATCAACAGAACAAAGAAGATTTAATTATTTACAGCTTTGGGATATTCTAAAATAATATCAAATTCCTCTCTGCTCTCCAGCCCATAAATACTTGATTAGCGTTTGTGCTGGGTCACTAATTCCATACTACAGATCTAAATATTTAATTAGTTAATTAATTAATTCACTGCCCTTCTCCCGGGAGAGATTGTGTGACAGAAATATGTATTTTGTCACATCATTGTGTATTCTCGTATTCTTTCCAACTTATGGCAATCTTGGAGTTTACTGTGGCCACACTATCCCTCAGGTTACAACAACATCTGTTATAGAACTCCAGTATGCTGATTACAACGTCGTCTGTGTGCATTCAGAAGAAGACCTACAAGCTACTCTAAACACCTTCGCAGAAGCATACGAGAAGCTCGGCTTGTCATTGAACATCGAGAAAACCAAAGTGCTCTTCCAGCAGTCACCAGCCAATCCCTCTCCAATGCCAGAGATACAGCTTAATGGTGTAACAATTGAAAGTGTTGGTCATTTCTGCTACCTTGGCAGCCACCTCTCCACAAAAGTCAACATTGACACTGAAATACAACACTGCCTGAGCTCTGCAAGTGCAGCTTTTTTCCAAATGAAGCAGAGAGTGTTTGAGGACCGGGACATCCGTAGAGATACCAAGGTGCTTGTTTATAAAGCTATTTTCCTCCCAACCCTGTTATACGCCTGCAAGACGTGGACTGTCTACAGACATCAGGGGGACATCAGCTGGAGTCAGGGGGACAGCTTTAAACTGGCTGTCCTCCTTTCTTCACAACCATGGACAGTGAGTGGAGAGGGGAGGCCTGGTCTCTGAGAGGTCCCCTCTATCTTGTGGGGTTCCTCAGGGGGCCATTTTCTCACCTCTGTTGTTTAACATCTATATGCGACCACTTGCGCAGCTGTTTCGAGGTTTTGGGCTTGAGTGTTATCAGTACGCCGATGACACTCAGCTTGTGCTGAAGATGGAAGGCCAACCGGACTCTGTACCCGATTGTTTCCATCAGTGCCTCGAGGCCGTTACTGGATGGCTGCGTGCCAGCAGGTTGAGGGTGAATCCAGCAAAGACGGAGATCCTATGGCTGGGTCGACCGGGCAGTGGGGATATCCAGGTGCCTACCCTAGATGGTGAGGCGCTACGCCCATCATCATTGGTAAAGAGTCTGGGAATCCTTTTGGATTCTCTTCTGACAATGGAGGCCCAAGTATCCGCCGTTAGCAGAACCGCCTTTTTTAATCTCTGACAGGCTAGACGGCTGGCCCCCTACCTGTCCAGGGACGACCTAGCTACAGTGATCCAGGCCACAGTCATCTACATTGGCCTTCCTCTGTCGGTGATCCGGAAGCTCAAGTTGGTACAAAATGCAGTTGCCCAGCTTTTTGCAGGAATTCCGATGAGATGCCACATAACCCCAATCTTACTACAGCTGCATTGGTTACCAATTGAGCACCGGATCACTTTCAAAGTGATGGTACTCACCTTTAAGGCCTTGCATGGTCTGGGGCCGATGTATCTGAGGGATCGCCTCACCCCCTACCAATCCCAGAGATCCCTCCATTCTGAGGACCAAGATCTATTGGAAGACCCCAGTGTCAAGACCTTGTGTCTAACAGCAACCAGATGCAGAGCCTTCACAGCAGTGGCACCATCACTCTGGAATATTCTGCCACCTGAAGTCCGTGCCTTGCGGGACTTACCAGCTTTCCGCAGGGCATGTAAGACATACCTGTTTTGACAGGCTTTTAATGTTTGATATTGCCGTTTTTAAATTGTTTTAAATTGCTTTTAAATTTTGTTAGATTTTAGCCATTCTTGTAAGCCGCTCCGAGCCCCAGGAGTGGCGGCATATAAGTTCAAATAAAAATAAATAAATAAATAATAAATAAATAAATATACATGAACTTTTATTTCATCATTGTGCTCAAAATCCTGCAAATCTCTTGGGAAAACGTGGACAAATATCAGCATGCTGGAAGAGCAAAGACCACCAGCATTGAAGCGATGGTCCTCCCGCCATCAACTCTGGCCGCCCACGTTGTCCGGATGCCCACCACCGTCTCCCAAAGCAGTTGCTCTACTCCGAACTCAAGAATGGAAAATGGAATGTTGGTGGACAGGAAAAGAGATTTAAAGATGGGCTCAAAGCCAACCTTAAAAACTCTGGCATAGACACTGAGAACTGGGAAGCCCTGGCCCTTGAGCGCTCCAGCTGGAGGTCAGCTGTGACCAGCAGTGCTGTAGAATTTGAAGAGGCACGAATGGAGGGCGAAAGAGAGAAACATGCCAAGAGGAAAGCTTATCAAGCCAACCCCTACCGAGACTGCCTTCCACCTGGAAACCAATGCGCTCACTGCAGGAGAAGATGCAGATCAAGAATAGGGCTCTACGGTCACCTACGGACCCACCAGTACACTGATCTTGGAAGACTATCCTTCTCAGACAGCGAGGGATCACCTAAGTAATCCCTCATTTTCAATCTTAATTATGTCAATTTTCAATATCCTTTCTGTTCAATTCACAACACAATTGTTTTAACAGTCATTTCCTAATACTCCTTTAACTCCTAATTCCTCTACCCTCCTTTCCTGGCTTCAAGACTTCTCCGAATTCAGACTATCAACCATTTTACACTTGGTAACCAGTCCAGACTCAACACTGCATAAGCTTTGTTTAGAAGTTACTTGGGTTTGACTGAGTGGCTAACCCCAGTCGTCCCATCATTTCTTTCCTCAGGATGAAAGTGACAAGCTAGAAGAGAAGTTCAGGGTCGCTTAGTCTCTATGCAAACAAGAACCCCAACAACAGGAACTTTTGTGCAGACTTGTCACATTCCCTGTGAGAAAATAGATAATGAATTGAGTGGTGGGTGCTCTCTTGGCCAACCTGTGATTCACATCCCTTGAATAACATCCAAATGGGTCCACAAATACATTTTACAATGATACAAATGCATCTTATGTAACATCACCACTCATGCTACATCACGTTACTTTGAGTTGTGAGTTTACTTCTGTCCTTGCTTCAAAGCCACACTTCAGGTTGGCAATCTTACATGGTGGATTTTAAAGTAGATTTATGGACGTGCTATTACAATCTCTTACATAAAAGAATGTGGTCTTTGTGACATTTCAGTGTTACTATTACAGGCAGCATTTTGCATAAAAATTGATGTTCGGTGTGATTGCTGTGTTTCACCATTGCAAATTCCCCCTTTTATGTGAGTTGGTTAACTTTGAATTATACTTTAGTCTTCCCTGCTATTTCTGTTTTGATGTGGAAACAACACTCCTATCGGTTGAGAAAGGAGGGGAAAGAGAAATAAATGGTCAGCTTTGGACATTCTGTACAGAATCAAAGAAAAACGCAACTTGTTTGTGTTTTTTTCCCCAAGGGTTTAAAGCTAGACTGCATTCTGACATTATCTAACAATTGTATGCTCTTTTGGGAAAACAAAAACTTGATGCACCATAATTTTTACTTCACCAGGTTCACAACCATGGGAAGCAATTGCTCTCATTCTTAATAGGAAGACACGTATTTTCATGGAGTTTAAAAACTAGTCATTCCTTGAAGTGCTCTTTAGCATCATAGCCATAGTACCTTGGCTTTCCATAACAACAACAACAACAACAACACTTTATTTATATTCTGCCCTTCTCCCCGAGGGGACTCAGAGCAGATTACAGCATATAAACAGACATAGGCAAACATTCAATTATCTGTTACAGTAAATACAATGATACACAAATACACAGACAAAGGCAAAGGCTTCTCCTTTCATTTCTGGCTCTGGAGGTGGTGCTCATCTCCGGCTCTAGAGGAGGTGCTTATCTCCATTTCCAAGCTGAGAAGCCTGCATTGTTCGTAGACACTTCCTGGTTGTGTGGCTGGCATGACTGCATGGAGCATCTTATTGACTTTCCCGTCGAGGCGGTACCTCATAGCCATAGTACCTTGGCTTTCCATAACAACAACAACACTTTATTTATATTCTGCCCTTCTCCCCAAGGGGACTCAGAGCAGATTACAGCATATAAACAGACATAGGCAAACATTCAATTATCTGTTACAGTAAATACAATGATACACAAATACACAGACAAAGGCAAAGGCTTCTCCTTTCATTTCTGGCTCTGGAGGTGGTGCTCATCTCCGGCTCTAGAGGAGGTGCTTATCTCCATTTCCAAGCTGAGAAGCCTGCATTGTTCGTAGACACTTCCTGGTTGTGTGGCTGGCATGACTGCATGGAGCATCTTATTGACTTTCCCGTCGAGGCGGTACCTCATAGCCATAGTACCTTGGCTTTCCATAACAACAACAACACTTTATTTATATTCTGCCCTTCTCCCCAAGGGGACTCAGAGCAGATTATAGCATATAAACAGACATAGGCAAACATTCAATTCCCTGTTACAATGAATACAGTGATACACAAATAGACAAAGGCTTCTTCTTTCATTTCTGGCTCTGGAGGTGGTGTTCATCTCCGGCTCTAGGGAAGGTGCTTATCTCCATTTCCATGCTGAGGAGCATGCATTGTTCATAGACACTTCCTGGTTGTGTGGCTTGCATGACTGCATGGCGCATCTAATTGACTTTCCCGTTGAGGCGGTACCTCATAGCTATAGTACCTTGGCTTTCCATAACAACAACAACAACACTTTATTTATATTCTGCCCTTCTCCTCGAGGGGACTCAGAGCAGATTACAGCATATAAACAGACATAGGCAAACATTCAGTTCCCTGTTACAATGATACACAAATACACAGACAAAGGCAAAGGCTTCTCCTTTCATTTCTGGCTCTGGAGGTGGTGCTCATCTCCGGCTCTAGAGGAGGTGCTTATCTCCATTTCCAAGCTGAGAAGCCTGCATTGTTCGTAGACACTTCCTGGTTGTGTGGCTGGCATGACTGCATGGAGCATCTTATCGACTTTCCTGTCGAGGCGGTACCTATGCTCTACTCAGATTTTCATGTTTTTGAAGTGCTAGGTTGGCAAGAGCTAGGGCTAACAGCGGGAGCTCACCCCATCCTGCAGATTTGAACTGCTGAGCTTCAGGTCAGCAGTTTAGCAGCTCAGCGGTTTAACCCATTGCTCCACTGCTGCCCCTTCGTTACACTTAGTGTTTTGAGTATATTGTCATGGTAAGAGGCAGCAATTTTGCTGGCTTTAAATATTTCTTTCAGAAATGATTTCAGTTAATACCTGCTAACTTATTTTATTTATTTATATATTTATTTCGTGTACTTCTACCCCGCCCTTCTCAACCCCCAAGGGGGGACTCAGGGCGGCTTACAAAAAGGCACAATTCGATGCCTACACAGTAATACAATAAACATATAAAATAGCAATTAAACAGTTATAGCAGTTAAAATAATCATTATATATTACAGTCAATAACCAATCTCCTCAGCATTCACCAACTCAGAGTCCATACTTCATTCCACATTGTCTATTCCTATCCGTCGTAGTCCTTTATTTATCTGCCAGATTGCCCAAACGCCTGGTCCCAAATCCATGTTTTTAATTTCCTTCTAAAGGAAAGGAGGGATGTCGCTGATCTAATTTCCCCGGGGAGTGAATTCCATAGGTGAGGGGCCACCACCGAGAAGGCCCTGCTCCTCGTCCCCGCCAATCTCACTTGTGATAGAGGCGGGGCCGAGAGCAGGGCCTCCCCAGAAGATCTTAAACTCCGAGGTGGGACGTAGAGGGAGATCCATTCGGATAGATACGCTGGGCCGGAACCGTATAGTGTTTTGTAGGTCAAAACCAGCACTTTGAATTGTGCTTGGAATTGGATCAGCAGCCAGTGGAGCTGACATAGCAGAGGGGTGGTATGCTCCCTGTATGACGTTCCGGTGAGTACTCTGGCTGCCTCCCGCTGGACTAATTGAAGTTTCCGAACAGTCTTCAAAGGCAACCCCACGTAGAGTGTGTTGCAGTAATCTAATCGGGATGTAACCATAGCTGACCTCACTTATCTATTGTGAGTTTCTTCTCTTGGCATGAAAGTGGATGCTTTACGGGATGCTTAAAACTCTTTGGACACTTCTATAAAGTGATTCCTCTCTTAATTACTCCTTTAATTTTGTTCTCTAGACGACTCCGCTTGTAATGTGTTCATTTCCAACTTTTAGGCACAGAGTTGTTGTCCATTTCCCAAGCTTAGATCTGTTTTGTATTGGTACTGTATTGCTGTGAACAGCAGTAAGTATGAACAGTTAGTTACCTGGAGTCCTTGCCAAGCCTGCTGAGCGTATTATACTTCTGTTCCTAACAAGCAGCCTTTGGAGCAAGGCCCACCCATGCTAAGTGACGTGAGATGCCATCCCCTGGAGCTTGGTCCCCAATTTACTTTCTTTCTTATGCACAAAAGTGGTTTGACAGCTTCTAGGTATTTGTGCATTTTTGGAGTCAACACTTGTCTCTTCTGTTTATGATCAAAGGCATACATGAGGCTGTTTTTTACTAAGTGATTAGGGACTCTGCTCCGTTATTACTGTAGTCCATTAAAAAAAAAGAGACTGCAGTGGAAATGAACTAAACTTTGAGAGCAATGAACCGAAGTGCAGTTTGGTTTCTCTGTGGTCCCAAGCATCTATAACCTGTAATTATGTTTTTTAAAAATATCAAATACAAATATGAAAGGAAAAAGGGTAAGAAACAAGTAAATGTTTGCTGTAGTTTGTGCAAAAGAGAGAGCTTCAAAGATTATCGTATCCATCATTCAGTGACTTTGTTGGCTGGAATTTTGGCAAAGATTGTTTTGTAGTACAGTATATTCTGGCGTATAAGACTACTTTTTAACCCAAGAAAATCTTCTCAAAAGTCAGGGGTCGTCTTATACGCGGGTGTAGTCTTATGCATGGGAGCCGTCTTAACTCTATATTTTAACTGGAAAAGTTGGGGGTCGTCTTATACGCCCAGTCGTCTTATATGCCGGAATATACGGTAGGTTAATTTGGACATGTGCAGTCGTCCACATATTGCAATGCTGTTTGGTTTTGGCTTATATATTTGATGAAACGAAACACAAAGTTGTCTTTAAAAATAGATTACACAAAATTAAACACACTCCTTGTTGCCCAAGGTTCTTATAGCTGGAGCTACACATATGCACACACACAATAAAAGTGAAAATATGTATCTCTGTGTGGCTGGGATGTTCACTTACACAGACAAGCTCCTGCTCCCTCCAACAGCTATAGCTCCCACTATTCAGGAGACACCAAAGGTCCCTTCTCCAATGACATTGCAGGTTATAGTGAGTGCCATGAACATGTACAATAGCTCTGCCAATGTCCTCCACAAACACAATCCTGCCCACCACCCAAGTAAAGGCTTTCATACGGGAACAATTTTTCCTAGATTCTATGAGTAACATGCCACATTATCACGGAGTGTCTGCGCCCTACACCACTGGAGAAATTACACTGTTTAGCCAGTATTGCACCACCTGACATCCGCCGGGAAGTAGCAGCCAATAGTAAAAGGACCAAGGCAGTGACATCTCCAACTCATCCCCTGTTTGGATATCAGCCAGCACGTCAATGACTTAAATCAAGAAATAGTTTTCTAAGATCTACAGAGACCCTCGCTGGAACACCTCAGCAAGCAAGAGTCCAAAAGTGGCAGGCTCAAACCCAGAACCTCATACAATGGCTGATACCAAATGAGAGACTCCCTCCTGGGCACACAGAAAACTGGGCAACTTGGAAGGCACTGAACAGACTGCACTCTGGCATCACGAGATGCAGAGCCAACCTTAAGAAATGGGGCTACAAAGTGGAATCCACGACATGCGAGTGTGGAGAAGAGCAAACCACAGACCATTTACTACAATGCAACCTGAGCCAATTCACGACATGTGAGTGCGGAGAAGAGCAAACCACAGACCAATTACTACAATGCAACCTGAGCCCTTCCACATGCACAATGGAGGACCTTCTTGCAGGAACACCAGAGGCATTCCGAGTGGCCAGCTACTGGTCAAAGGACATTTAATCAACTACCAAGCTTGCAAACTTTGTGTTTTTGTCTGTTTGTTTGTTAAAAATGCAATACAACTGTTTGGTTTGCTCCTGACACGATAAATAATACCACAGACATCCCAGTGTTTCTTACTCTCTCCATTGGTGTGGAATTTGCATGACCCCACCCACTGCCTCTCCCTTAACCCTTTCCTATTCTTTTCTATGGCACACAGCAAACAGAGGAATTGATCAGCAACTGAACATACTAGAGAGATTTGGGGAGAATTCATATTAATTATAGGAGGTGTAGGTACTGGAATGTATAGTTCACCTGCAATCTAATTTGGCACATAGAAGTCCTATGACTAACAAAAAATACTGGAGGTCTTTGGAGGGATTTATAGGAGTTGTAGTTCATCTATATCCAGAGCGCACTATGTACCCAAACAATTATTGATCTGGACAAACTTGGCATGCATACCCAATATGTTGAAATTTGTATACTGGTGGGTCTTGAGGGGAATTTGCCTGGACATGTTGGAGTTGTAGATACTGGGATTTATAATTCACCTGCAATCAATGAGCACTCTGAACTCCACCAAAGATGGTATTAGACATAACCTGTCACACAGAGCTCGCATGACCAGCAAAAAATACTGGAGGTCTTTGGGAAAAATTCATCTTGATTTGCGAGAGTTGTAGTTCACCTACATCTAGAGAGCACTGTGAAGCCAAACACCAATGGATCTGGACCAAACTTGGCACACATACCTGATATGCTGAAATGTGATTACTGGAGGGGTTTGGGGGAACTGACCTTCCTGTCTGAGAGTTGTAGTTCACCCACAACCAGAGAAACTGTGACCTCCATCGATGATGGACCTGGACCAAACTTGGCACACAGAACCCCCATGATTAACCGAACCTACTGGAGGAGTATGAGGGGATTGACTCACCATTGTGGGAGTTGTAGTTTACCCTACAGCCAGAGAGCACACTGAACCTCACTGATGATGCTTCTAGAGTAAACTTGCTTAGCATAACAATCTTCAAGTACTGATGGAAATTTCAGGGGAGATAACCTGGCATGATGTGAGTTGTAGTTCACCCACAACCGTATGCATTTTGTACAATTAAAAATGGACTTTTACAAATTACATGGGCAACGCTGGATACTCAAGTTAGTATGTGTGTGTGTGTGTGTGTGTGTGTGTGTATGCATATATCTGGGCATTTTCTTTTTGCCATACCTACAGTCCCACTAAGCTTCACTGGACAAAATGCCCTATCAGATATGATGAAGTGAAAATAACAGGTAGTTAGCTACTCACGGTTGTGTCAGTCCCCCATGGGTTCTGAATTAAGTTTGTTGTATTTGCTTCTCTAGCATTGTTGTTCTGAAGGATGACAAAAGTTTGGGTATGCTTGTGATCAGTTTATCTGAAAAGGAGGATATTAAAAGTACTCAAGGACAGAATTCATGCAGTCCCATGCAATGGAAGGATGCTTTGTCATTGTTCTATGTTGATTATTCTTTGTCTCCTGCTGGGGGATATTAGGGTGCCAGAGAGAGTTTCTGGATTAGTGGTTAAGAAGAAGGAAAGCCTGTGCAAGTTCCTGTGTGGCAGATGGGTTGGTCTGGATTTCACTTTACAAAGTGAGGTGAAAAGGTGCCACTGTGAGACAGAAGCAGCCGGCAAGCTCAAGGATTAAAGATGTGAAGGCTCACAAGAAAAGGGGTTATGAGATATTGTGCTTTAGAACAAACAATAACATTTGTTTTGGGATATTGCTGGCATAACCAGAGCAACTTTGGTGTTAATATTATTAAATAATTAAAATTGTTGCCATTGAAATGCAGTGCAACTTAGAACAGTTTTTCTCAACCTGGGGGTCGGGACCCCTGAGGGGGTCGCGAAGGGGTGTCAGAGGGGTCACCAAAGACCATCAGAAAACACAGTATTTTCTGATGGTCATGGGGATTCCATGTGGGAAGTTTGAGCCAATTCTATCGTTGGTGGAGTTCAGAATGTTCTTTGATTGTAGGTGAACTATAAATCCCAGCAACTACAACTCCCAAATGTCAAGGTCTATTTTCCCCAAACTTCACCAGTGTTCACATTTGGGCATATTGAGTATTTGTGCCAAGTTTGGTCCAGATCCATCATTGTTTGAGTCCACAGTGCTTTCTGGTTATAGGTGAACCACAACTCCCAAACTCAAAGTAAATGTCCATCAAACCCTTCCAGAGTTTTCCATTGTTAATGGAAGCCAAGTTTGGTTCAAATCCATCGCTGGTGGAGTTCAGAATGCTCTTTGATTATAAATCCCAGCAACTAAACTCCCAAATTACAAAATCAATCCTCCCCCAACCCCACTAGCATTCACATTTGGGTGTATTCGGTATTTGTGCCCAGTTTGGTCCAGTGAATGAAAATGCATCCTGCATATTTACTTTATTATTTATAACAGTAGTAAAATGACTGTTATGAAGTAGCAATGAAAACAATATTATGGTTGGGGGTCACCACAACATGAGGACCTGTACTAAGGGGTCACGGCATTAGGAAGGTTGAGAATCACTGACTTAGAGGTTAGACCACACCTGGAATACTGTGTCCAATTCTGGGCACCACAATTGAAGAGAGATATTGACAAGCTGGAATGTGTCCAGAGGAGGGCGGCTAAAATGATCAAGGGTCTGGAGCACAAGCCCTATGAGGAGTGGCTTAAAGAGCTGGGCATGTTTAGCCTGAAGAAGAGAAGGCTGAGAGGAGACATGATAGCCATGTATAAATACGTGAGAGGAAGTCATAGGGAGGAGGGAGCAAACTTGTTTTCTGCTGCCCTGGAGACTAGGATGCAGAACAATGGCTTCAAACTACATGAAAGGAGATTCCATCTGAACATTAGGAAGAACTTCCTGACTGTGAGAGCTGTTCAGCAGTGGAACTCTCTGGCCTGGAGTGTGGTGGAGGCTCCTTCTTTGGAGGTTTTTAAACAGAGGCCGGATGGTCACTGTCAGGGGTGCTTTGAATGCAATTTTCCTGCTTCTTGGCAGGGTGTTGGACTGGATGGGCCATGAGGTCTCTTCCAACTCTATGATTCTATCCCTAGCAGCAATTTTCACAGCTTATACATTAATAGTGCAGAGTGCAATGTGGCGTAGTGACTTCAACACTGGACTACAACTCTGGAGACTAGGGTTTGAGTCCTTGCTCTGCCATGGAAACACATTGGGGTCCCTTCTACACAGGTGAATAAAACTCCACATTTTCTGCTTTGAACTGGAATATATGGCAGTGTGGACTCAGATAATCCATTTCAAAGGAGATATTGTGGGATTTTCTGCCATGATATTCTGGGTTATATGGCTGTGTGGAAGGGTTACCTTGGGCAAGTCACACTCTCATACTCAGAGAAAGGCAAAGGGAAACCACCTCTCAAAATACCGTGTCATGGCTGCCGTGAGTTGGAAATGACTTGATGGAAAATATCAACAATTTTAAAGTGGCAGTCATCATAGTGATCAGTTAGTCCAAGGGTCTTCAAACTATTACCCGGGGGCCACATATGTCTGAAATGACTTGAAAGCACACAACAACAACAATCCTATTTCATCAGCCAAAAGCAGGCTCACACTTCCCATTGAAATACTAATACGTTTATATTTCTTAAAATTGTTCTTCATTTTAATTATTGTATTGTTTTTAAGTGTTTTTTGAACTACAAATAAGATATGTGCAGTGTGCATAGGAATTCATTCATAGTTTTTTTCAAATTGTAATCCGGCCCTCCAACAGTTTGAGGGACTGCGACTTGGCCCTCTGTTTAAAAAAATTGAGGACCCCTGGGTTCAATCAATGTGCCTTCTTTTGCTTCTCCAAATATGGTGACCTTAGCAGAAGGCAATGCTTGTGACCTTTCATGCTGTGCTTTCCCCCCACTACTAGTAAGATCAAATCATTCCAGTGGCTATAGAAAAGAGAACATCCCACAAGGGCCCCCCTAGCTCTAAAAAATCTTGAAAATCCGCACTTGCCAAAAATGGTTGGTAGACACAGCCTAAGGATGCTTGAAGAAAGAGAAAAACTGCAGGGAATGCTCAAAGGTTCATGGCAGCTCTGATGTCTTAAAGTGTAATCACTCATAAATAGCAGAAGACAGTGCACACAGCATATTTTGTCTTTGGATAGCTCTTTGCAAAGCAGGGGTGAATCTCACAAAAGCACAAAACCTCACATGCCTTGTGGCTTTTTCAAGCAACACACGATTAATTGAAAGGTAAGGACTCCCATTCAATAATAATAATAATAATAATAATAATAATAATAATAATAACAATAATAGAAAATAAATAGTAGATAATAATAATAATACTTTATTTATATACCGCTCCATCTCCCCCGAGGGTTCCCAAATAACATTACAAAACATACAGAGTACAAACAACATAACTATAAGATTAAGAAACAAAATATAAGCATACAAATTGTCGCCATAACACACATATATTAAAAGTAATCCTGCCTGTTCAAGGCAATTAAAAATTTAAAAGGCCGGGCCAAGATTTGTGCAAGCCCAAAAATTCTAGGGGGCCTGGGAATTAAGTGCAATGCTATGGCAGGCAACAATAATATTAGGTACGGGTCTGTGGCTGTTCATTCTGGGGCCGATTCGAGGAAAGAATCTGGGTAACTGGTAGGAAGAATAAGGACGTATTAGACAATGTGTGGGGCTGAGTTAGAACTGCTAGTTTTCAAAGGCTTGTTGAAACCACCAGGTCTTTAAGCTCTTACGAAAGGAGGGGAGGGATGGGGCCTGTCTTATTTCCCTTGGAAGGGCGTTCCAGAGATGGGGGGCCACCACTGAGAAGGCCCTCTCTCTCAACCCCACGGTAGTGGGACCGAGAGGAGGGCCTCCCCAGAAGATCTTAGAGTTCGTGCCGGTTCATAGAAGGAGATGCGATCTCGGAGATAGGCGGGGCCCGAACCGTATAGGGCTTTATAGGTCATGACCTGCACCTTGAATTTGGCTCGGCAACTTATCGGCAGCCAATGAAGCTGTTTTAATAGGGGTGCTGTATGCTCCCTATAGTTTGCTCCAGTAAGGAGCCTGGCTGCCATCTGCTGTACCAGTTCAAACTTCAACCATGCTTGAGACGGTAGTGGGACTGAGAGGAGGGCCTCCCTGGAAGATCTTAGAGCTCGTGCCAGTTCATAGAAGGAGATGCAATCTTGGAGATAGGCGGGGCCCAAACCATTTAGGGCTTTATAGGTCATGACCTGCACCTTGAATTTGGCTCGGCAACTAATCGGCAGCCAATGAAGCTGTTTTAATAGGGGTGCTGTATCCTCCCTATAGTTTGCTCCAGTAAGGAGCCTGGCTGCCGCCCGCTATACCAGTTCAAACTTCCCGGCCGTCTTCAAGGGCAGACCCACGTAGAGCACATTGCAATAGTCCAGTTTGGATGTAACCAAGGCATATTGACATTTCATTTTGTGTGTTCCCAGATTAGTGAGTTGGCGAGAGTCGACTGCATTCAGTCATAGAGCAAATTGCTGGAAAATGGGTGTTTCCTTGTTGCCTCTTATGTCATAGCTGGACCGAACGCCAAGTTATAGGCAAGGCACATTGAGAATAAAGCAGCTGGTTGTGCTGAGTAACAAAGGGAGGTGCCACCAAAAAATTCTTGGTGCGTATCTGAGCAGCATAAGCCTTCGTGCCGTGGCGTTGCCTTCCGTAGGAGTAGTGAAGCAGATTTTATGACAAATGAGAACAGGTGTGACCTATATGCACCCCATTAAAGCGTGCCATTTCTCCCCACTCCTGACTTCTTTGTATTCATTCAAAAACCAGGTTATAGTTTCCATCTTTCACATTGCGCGGTGCCATCTGTGAAGCTTGCAAGAGGTAGAAGTTGCTCTCCTTCTGTGCTTTGTTTGAGGTGGGAGAGAAGGAGGAGGAGGAGGAAAGATACGGGTTATTCTGACATCTGCAGACAGTATCGGAAAGGGAGAGAGTTGGGTGGAAGCTCTGACACGAGAGATCTTTTTTTAATTTTGCGACATTTTTCAGACTCATAAGGTGGGAGGCAGGTGATAACAGGCAGAGAGGCAAAGCAGCTCCATCTGGCAGGGTGCTGGGTTTCAAGCGTATTCACTGGCTCAGCTCCGCAAACCGATGATGTAATCCATTCTGCTGCAGGGGCTGCCGGCTGGGGGGAGAGCATTCTGTTGCTGCATTTCACAGGGCTCCCGCTGTATTGTGCCGCTTCATTATCCAGAGTGATTTCAGGGTTGCTGTGGGGGAAAAAAGACAGGTGGATCCTTGCACCTTTTGAGGTCTTTACGTGAGTCGTACAGGTGGTGGATGTGCATCTGTGAGAGGGAAGAGTGCTTCGCTGTACTCCGAGCACAACTTGCCACTGTTGGGGATTGAATCTTTTGGGACATCTGCTTGGGGACTGGAGGCTGCCCTTATCCTCCGCTTTGGGCGAGAAGGGGAATATGGGTTGCTAATAGCAACAACTTGCCTACCTTATTTTTCAAAAGTAAAAGCGTTAAATTCCTCTCTCCCTCCTTCCCCCCTTTTGTGTATAGTTCCTTTTCTGGATTTGAAAACCTTCAGGAATATTGCACATCTGGGCTACGTTTAAGCAAACAATGGGAAATATTTCGCTCCTGCAATAAAAATATGGTCTTTTAAAAACCTACAGTGAGCCCTCTCTGGGATTAGAGACAAAAAGAACCCAGTGAAAATGAGAAAAAAAATGCAAATATAGAAATAGCATTTAAAAAAAACTGAGATCACACCTTTATTTATTTATTTATTTATTTATTTACCATATTTATATACCACCTCTCTCAACTTTACAGGAATTCCTAGGTCCTTCAGCAGGACTCCATAGTCAACTTCCACTGGAAGCTGGTCATAGAATCATATTGGAGAACCTATCAATTTCTAGAGAGGTGTTCTCTCTAGAAGTCTCTTTCAGGAGGAAGTTGATGATAGAGCCACACTGGATGATCTAGAGATTTCAAGATAAAACATTTTTAATCAAATCCATGAATAATCAAATCCAGAAAAGTCAAAACCACAAATGTGGAGCAACAACTGTAATAACCTTTCATGGATGAGTTCCAGATTGGGAGGTGTGCTATAGGCATTGGGCTTTGGGCTGGAGGATAATTGAAGGGGACCCAAGTTACTTTCCAGACTTAAATTGTGTACTTTTATTCTTGTACGGAATTCTAGATAGTTTTTCACAGACAACAACAACAAGAAAACTTTTTTATATACCGCTCTATCTCCTCGAGGGGACTCAGAGCGGTTTCCAAGTAACATCATCAATACATACAGAGTAAGCAACATAAACATAAAACTAACAAAACAATATAAAACTCAAAACTTCATTCTTTACATGGACAACATGGAAAAGATACAAAACTGATAAAGGTAAAAGTGAGCTAGTACATAATATGAAATAATATTACTAGCATTGTATTTATTTATATCTCTTTCTTGAGACACAAAGAGTGATCTAATCAAGGTTTTTACTCTGAAAACAAGGATTGCAGACTCCTTGTCACAATAGTTCAGTGGTTACCGTCCTGTGGTTGGTGGACCACCAGTCGTCCCCAAACTAAAATATGGTCCACAGCCTCACCGTTACTACACTATTGCAATGAGAGTGGCTGTTCTTGCGAAACAGGGATGTCAGGAGAGGAGAGACTCACAAAAGGTGTGACAAGCTTCCTGACAGCTGCTGCTTTTCCTCCTCCCTCCCCCTGAGTGGAGCCATTCCATGTGGCACCTGGAAGCAGGGGCTCCTTGGTATTTTCGTTTTTAGGCCTGTTCCTGGGGTTATTTGGGGTGCTGATTCAGAAAATTGCATTGCATATGCCACATCAGCTCTAGATTATTAAATATGATTTTCTGTTGGCAAGCAGATGGCAACTACTGGATGGCATGTGTTCTGTACCAGAAACTAGAGCTGATGTAGTCTATCCAATGCAATTTTCTGAACCAGCACCCCAGATAATCAAACTGAATCTAAAGTTGACCAAAAACTGATTTGTAATCCTTTTGGTACTGGTGTTGGAGAGTGGTCACTTGTCAAAGTGGTCTCTGGTCAAAAAAAAAGGTTGGAAGCTATTGCTATAGTTCCATACTCACACTTTTCTTATATAGTAGTGTGACTGCTATTTATTGTCTCCCAACAGAAGTGTAGAATTATATGGGGAGTCAACATTTCTTCACTGTGGCTTTTAAAACATTTTAGAAGGCATCATTTCTTTTCTTGCTGAAAAATACTGGTTCGGTTTTGCTGGGTAGATGTCTTTTAGAGGATTTGTTTCTGGTTTGGAAGGGGAGTTCGGGGTTGCGAGAGAAGAATTGGAAATCTGATTTAGGGAGAAAAATGTTTCCACCTTGAAATCTACTGGCTATATTTTGGAAAAGCCACAAAGAGCAAAAGGATGCACAAACATAGAAAAACAATGTATCCAGATTTGTAAACTATTAATATATTAGCTTTGTGTGCTTTCCCCCCATTAAACACAATCTTGTTAATGTATTATGACTGCACCCAGGCCCCTTCTTGTCATTTGTACAGACTAAAAGTTTGCACCCATGGGACGCTATAGCACTAAATTATCTGTTGGTTCAAGGTGGGCTGTAGCATTTCCATGCTCAGAACACGCATCTCCTTTGTGTCCCCAAAAGAACTGTCAATGTAGGTAGCTGAAATTATTAAAGAGCTTGGGGAATATGGGCAGCAAAACAAATTAAAAGGAGACTTTATGGAGAAATTGAGTAAGACATCTAATTTCCCCACTTTTCTCATATTTCTTGGCCTTGATGTTCCATTCTCCCAAGCATCACTGCAAAATAATGATAAATAATGATAAAAATAAAGGCAGAAAAGGAATGAGAACTAAGGGCCCTTCTACACAGCCATATAACCCAGAATATCAAGGCAGAAAACCCCACAATATCTGCTTTGAACTGGGTTATCTGTGTCCACACTGCCATATATTCCAGTCCAAAGCAGAAAATGTTGGATTTTATTCAGTTGTGTGGATGGGGCCTAAGTCTCTCTGTATTTGCAGAGATATCTTGTCCACAGCTGCTATTAGTACCAATTTGGCCACCCAGCACACAAAGTAGAACCTGTCACACCATCTTTCCCCTTTCTACATTTGACGGAGCATTCAACGTTTGATTGAGCCAGTTTCAGGGCATGGCATGAGTGCTCACTAACTAAACTATTGAATTGATGCAGTTTAATACCACTTTAACTACCATGGCTCAATGCTATAGGAGCTTGGAAGCTGAAGTTTGACAAGCGGCCCTTCCACACAGTCATATACAATGGGTATTTTTTAAGTAAGGTCCGTTTTGTTGTTGACACTAGTAGTTCGTGCGCATACCGCAACGAGCGCGTGCATTGTGTACCGGCATGCCACGGGAACAACTGTGCTCAGTTTCCGCTCTGTAGCTAACCTGTATGGTTATGTTCTGTGCTTAAAAAATGTTTAAGACTATCAGCTCACCCTCCGCATGTGAGGTTTGCTCAGTGATACAGTTTTTGTTAGCAAGGAACCTGCCTGCTACAGAAATTCATCGACAGATTTGTGAAGTGTACGGTGATACTGTTATGAGTGAAAGCAAAGTGTGTAAGTGGGTACGACAACTCAAAGATAGCCGTGACAATGTCCATGATGAGGACCGCTCCTCATCATGATTCTAACAGGAGCGGAACGCAGGGAGCATACAACCCCCCTGTTGCGCCAACTCCACTGGCTACCGATTTGCTACCGGGCTCAATTCAAAGTGCTGGTGTTGACCTTTAAAGCCCTAAACGGTTCCGGCCCAAGCTACCTATCCGACCGCATCTCGGCCTATGAACCCACCAGGACTTTGAGATCTTCCGGGGAGGCCCTGCTCTCGATCCTGCCAGCTTCACAAGCACGGCTGGCGGGGATGAGAGATTGGGCCTTCTTGGTGGTGGCTCCCCGGCTGTGGAACGCCCTTCCCACAGACATCAGATTAGCACCATCTGTAATGGTATTCCGCAAAAAAGTAAAGACCTGGTTATTTGTGCAGGCGTTCGAATAGTGAAATGACTGGTAATGACATAGGAATGGAACAATGGATGACGAATCTGAATCATGTTTTAGTGATGAGATGGTAGTGAATGGTTATGATAGTAATTGTGTACTAACTGTGTATTAGATTAGGTTATTACCGTATATTCCGGCATATAAGACGACTGGGCGTATAAGACGACCCCCAACTTTTCCAGTTAAAATATAGAGTTAATACGACTCCCATGCATAAGACTACGCCTGTGTATAAGACGACCCCTAACTTTTGAAAAGATTTTCTTGGGTTAAAAAGTAGTCTTATACGCCAGAATATACTGTAACTGTTTTTATATTGGTGCATTGAATTTTGCTGTGTCTTGTGTCTTGTGAACCGCTGTGAGTCGCCTCCGGGCTGAGAACAGCGGTATAGAAGTAAAGTAAATAAATAAATAATTGCCCTTCTTTGATTACAGACGATTTGGTGGCTTTTGGTGGCGGCAAGTTTTTATGAAGAGGGTATTTTAAAATTGATTCAGAGGTATGATAAGTGTTTGAACAAACTTGGCAGCTATGTCGAAAAATAGAGTGAAGTATGTACTTTCTGAAAATAAATTTACTTTTTGAAATAAGCTTTCGTTGTGTACTTATGTTCAAATGGACCTTACTTAAAAAATACCCCTTGTAACTCAGAATATCATGGCAGAAAACCCCACAATATCCATTGAACTGGGTTATCTGAGTTCACACTGCTATATATTCCAGCTCAAAGCAGAAAATGTGGGATTTTATTCAGCTATGTCTAAGGTCTAAGGCAGGGGTCCTCAAACTATGGCCCGAGGGCCGGATACGGCCCTCCAAGGTCATTTACCTGGCCCTTGCTCAGGGTCAACCTAAGTCTGAAATGATTTGAAAACACACAAAAACAACAACAATCCTATCTCATCAGCCAAAAGCAGGCCCACACTTCCCATTGAAATACTAATAAGTTTATATTCGTTAAAATTGTTCTTCATTTTAATTATTGTATTTTAAGTGGGGTTTTTTTGCATTACAACTAAGATATGTGCAGTGTGCATTGGAACTCATTCATGCTTTTTTCAAATTATAATCCGGCCCTCCAACAGTTTGAAGGATTGTGACCTGGCCCTCTGTTTAAAAAGTTTGAGGACCCCTGGTCTAAGGTTTTGAACTTTCTCTGCTGAAGTACTGGTGCCTCAATAAATATCAGGCAGTTAAAGTGGTGTTAAACTGCATTAATTCTATAGTGTAGATGTGCCCTGTGAAAAAGCAATGCTTCATTGGAATGAGACCTGTGGTCCTTAATTAAGGAATACTTTAATCGTCAAGGTATGCACCAGATTTATTGAAAGGGAAGGCATTGCTTTTCCATAGACCAAGAAACGGAAGATTCTTATAAAATTCAGAAGTATTGCTCCTGAAAGCATTATTTTAGTTTTCTTACCAACGCTAGTTGGTTATTGTCCTTGTTTAAAGCTTGGTTTTGACAATGAATTGATAGCATATAAAGGGGTAGTGTGTTTGTCACTCGCGTTTGAAATGTACATGGGATTAGCATTGACTTTATATCTAAAGAAGATTACAGCTTTGGAGATTTTAGCCACATTAACCTTTTCCTCTGGTTTGTTTTAAAAGATTGGCAGACCACCCCAGGCAAGTCACATCTATTTTTTGCTGATGCTTAGTTGGTCTAGCCTGGCTGTGCTTTCACAAGCTATAGGAAGGAAGTAGGAGTATTCATAGAGCAGCCAAAGATTTACACAGCTGACAGAATGTATGCCCGGCTTTGCCATTGAAACCCCTTGTTAATAAAACAAAGATTTGATCATTTAAACTCCGTTTGCATCCTGTTTAAACACAACCCATTTTGATTTCTGCTCAGAGCCATTCAAAAGAATAAATTAAATTACAGTATCAAAATTAAAAGTTGGTTAAAGCAATCAATAGGATATTATAGAGAAATAGGAAGCAGCAGTTCCCAAAGGAACATAACTCAAAGGCTGGTGTTATTTTTGTTTAGATAGCCATTTGTGCAGCCTTTCTGCTGTTCATACTGTGTTGGTTTGTCACTTCTCTACCAGAAAGGCATTCTAGGTCTGAAGAACCATCACAGAAAAAGTTATACTCAGTGTGGTGATAAATAATTGCCGTTGTTATGACGGCACTTGCAGGGAACCCCAAATTCTCTGTTCCAAATTCAAATTTGGAATGGAGACTCTCATTCCCATGGATCAATTTTTCCAGTGGCATCACCTCACTGGGCCTTTGAAAGTCTCCAGTGAGGTCCTTTCTCAAAGTCCCCACCATTTGGAGATTGGAACAGGTAGATCTGAGAGTCTCCATTCCAAATTCGAATTTGGAACAGAGAATTTGGGGTTCCCTGCAAGTGCCGTCATAACAACGGCAATTATTTATCACCACACTGAGTATAACTCTGAAGTTGAGTTACGCTGTATTTGCAAATTCTTGCTCATAAAACCAAGGCTTAACTTTCTTCCGAAATGTTAAAAAGGAGTGGGGTGATGTAATATCCCTAGGGAGGATATTCCATAGCCAAGGGGCCACCACTGAGAAGGCCCTGTCTCTCGTCCTCGCCATGACCTTGGAAGCTGCATCTGGCTCGCTGGCCTTAGTTTAGGGACCCCTGCTTTATGGAAAGACTGTTAGAAGTAGGAATGGGTTCACTGACAAGAAACAAAAGTGACAAGCCCATCCGAGAGAGGAAAACTAAAATAGAGAGAGTGAGCAGAAGGAGGAAGGTACACATATTGCGTATCTTCAAATGCCTCTAGTTCAGAGTTTCTCAAACTGTGGTCCTCCAGATGTTTTGGATTTCAGCTCCCAAAATTCCTAACAGCTTGGAATTTCTGGGAGCTGAAGTCCAACACATCTGGAGGATCACAGTTTGAGAAACACTGCTCTAATGCATATGTTGACTATTGGTAATACCTTCTGGAGATCTTTTGCTTCAGACCACTAATGAAATTCTATCGCTTGTTGTAATTTTTTGCTTGGATGATTGGGCTCTTTTTGGGTACATTGTCATTGAGAGTTGTATCATTGCAAAGCACGGTTTTTCATACAGTCGCCTTTGTTTGACTTTTGATCCCCCTGGCTTTGAAAGCGGTGGCTAGTGTTTCAGAGTGTTAAGTGTAGCACCTTAAAAGCCTGACTTCTAATTGCAAATTACGCCTTTCTTGATTGCTACCGAGATTTGACCTGACATGATTAAAGATCTGTGCTTTCATGCTGTGAAAGATGCCTGTTTCAAAATGCAGCTGGATCTTTCAAATTAGAGGAAAACCCTTGGCTGAGGTTTTTTATATAGAGAGGTCAAGCCCTGTAGTGCTTGGATTGCTGTGTTCCTGCTTGCTTTCTTCCTCTGAGCCTTTGTATCGGGAGACAATGATGCTGCTGGTGGAATACGAAGGGGAAAAGGCAGCTGAAGGATGGAAAGCAAACAGGATGCATCTCATTGTATGGAAACCGAACAAAAGCAAAGTGATGGGTAAGGAGGCAGTTCTTCTTTCCTCCAGGTGTTTCCCAGTGCTCACATCTTGACTAGATGGCAGTATATACTTCATGATCTCAGCTTAACAAAGGCTCTGCCATTTTCTTGAATTTTTGTGGTATAATTTTTTGTTACGCGGCTTCAGCCTGATATGACGTTTGTGTGTGTGCACAAAACACACACTACAAAACTGGAAAGTGTCTTCCAACCACAGTGGAACAATATTTATTTATTTACGACATTTATATCCCTCCCTTCTCACCCTGAAGGGGACTCAGAGCGGCTTATAAGATATATATGCATACAATATATTATATTAAAAAACTGTATTAAAAAACTATATTATATTGTATTAAAAAACTCTAAAATTGCAACAGCACAACAACAGAGAGGAAGCAGCAGGGACATCTAATCACCTCTCAACAAAAGTTTGTTCCAGGCACAGTCAGGCCATTGCATGCTAATCAAGATGGGCAGTTGAAACATTCACACCTAGCTCCAGCAGACAAGAGTCCTTTGTCTCACCCTGGTCATTCCACAGATATATATTTTTCCTAGTTCCAACAGACCTCACTACCTCTGAGGATGCTTGCCATAGATGCAGGCGAAATGTCAGGAGAGAATGCCTCTAGAACATGGCCATATAGCCCGAAAAAACCTACAACAACCCAGTGATTCTGGCCATGAAAGCCTTCGACAATACAATATATTATATTATTAGCATAGTACAATATCAGTATTAAATATTTCTATATTGTACTATACCATTATTGTCGGAACCCAGGCGCCTTAAAGAGGAGTATGTCCAAAACAACAGTTTATTAAAACAAAGTAAACAGGACTCAGAGACACTTGCTTCAGTGTCTCTGGTCAAAACTCAAAGGTGTAGCAATTTATAGCTTGTAAAAGAAACTTAGTCAATATATTTTATTTTAATATTATTAGTATTATATTGCATGGCATTGTAATATTATTTATCTATTTACTTACGACATTTATATGCTGCCCTTCTCAGCCTGAAGGGGACTCAGAACGGCTTATAAGATATATATATATACACACACACATATACAATATATTATATTATTATTAGCATAGTACAATATCAGCATTAAATACTTCTCTATTGTACTATACCATTATATTGTACTATTGTGAGTAATATTACATGTAATATAATTATATAATTATAATTTATTATTGGTATTATATTGCATTACATTATAATATTATTTATTTATTTATGACAATTATATGCCGCCCTTCTCACCCCGACGGGGACTCAGAGCGGCTTATAAGATATATATACATACAATATATTATATATATTATTAGCATAGTACAATATCAGTATTAAATATTACTATATTGTACTATACCATTATATTGTAATATTATTAGTAATATTACATGCAATATAAATATATAATTATAATTTATTAGTAGTATTATATTGCATTACATTATAATATTATTTATTTATTTATTTACTTGCGAAATTTATATGCAGCCTTTCTTATCCCAAAGGGGACTCAGAGCGGCTTACAAGATACACACACACACACACACACACACACACAATATTTTATATATTATTAGCATAGTACAATATCAGTATTAAGGCCCTGTCCCTCGTCCCCACCAAACGAGCCTGCGACGCAGGTGGAATCGTGAGCAGGGCCTCTCTGGATGAACGGAGGGAGCGCGTGGATTCGTATATGGAGATGCAGTCACGCAGGTAGGCAGGTCCCAAACCGTTTAGGGCTTTGTAGGTAAGCACCTGCACCTTGAATTGGGTTCGGTAGGTAAACGGCAGCCAATGGAGCTCCTTAAACAGGAGGGTTGACCTCTCTCTGTAAGGAGCGCCAGTTAACATCCTGGCCGCCGCCCGTTGGACCAGTTGGAATTTCCGAGCCGTTTTCAAGGGCAGCCCCACGTAGAGCGCATTACAGTAATCCAACCTAGAGGTGACTAAGGCATGGACCACCCAAAAAAACCTACAACAACCCAAAATGGTATTTCTTATGTAAAATGTGACAATCAAGATTTGCCTTGGAATTCTGTAGAAGGAACTGTGCCCTTCCCCAGATCTTACATCCATCGTATATGTGATTCGGTGATTTGGAAAGGGGGAGGGATAAATAATTGCAGTGATTAAACCAGCTATTACCCAAGGTAGTTGTTTTCTTGGAGGAGGCTGATTTGTTCTATGAAAATCATGCCAATTGATGTTTCTTTGTTAGCTTAGGCAGCCAGGAAGTGAAAACCTTGAAGCCGGTTGCGTGGATTAGGCGAGCCAGGAACGAATACAATGAAGCCAGAGTGTGATTTATTCCTGAGTTTTCTATGCATGCAAGCAGGATGCAAATCCGTAGGTGCTCTCCCTCTCTAGCTCGGGTCTCTGCTGTGTCGCCTTGCAAATCCTGTGAATACTGCAGGCACTGCAGTGGAAAAGACGACAGCAGAAGCCGGAGCTGCAGACTGCCCTGAATTTGCAAAGATGACATCATCCCTAGGAAAGTGTGGTGCCGAGGAGGATGCTCGCTCGCTTGCTCGGAGGGTTGCCGAGCTGCCTGTGAGCAGAGATTGATGCAGATATTTATGGCTCTGTGCACGACGCATGCAGCGACTTCAGAAACCCTCCTTGGCCGAGCCTCAGACGCCAATGTTTCTAGGGTTTTGTTTTTGTTTTTAAAAAGAGCACAGTAAGTAGCTGACATTTACCATACATGTCACAGTAGACTTAACAGGCAACAGGGACCTTGTTTATTTCTGAATAATTAATGTGCATTGAAACACAATCCATTTTCTTATGGGCAGTCATTGCAGTTGCTAACCTGGGCTAGAATACTACAGTCAGACAGTCTATTAAAGATGCATTGGATTTTATATTGGTTGGTTTCACTATATTCTCATCATAACATTGACTTATATTGAAATACATTCAGTCACAGAATTCAATGAAATCCCAGTCCTTCAGGTTTTGTCGTTTTCTTTCTACCAGTATATTCTCTATTAACCTGACTTATCTGTGGATCCCTATGTTTTCTTAAGCCATTTATCACTGCTATTCTACATAGATCTAAAATAATTGAGGATGATTTTAATATGCTTTTAATATGCCTTTAGAGAATGGTCAGCCAAAAATTGCCTACAAAGAAGGGTGTGTGACAATATTGTTCTTTTTTCTGCTTCGAACAAAGAAATCTAGTGTGGCGTAAGGTGTGTGAAGAATTATTAACAGTTAATACAGCTGGCCCTCCGTATCCACATCTTCTGCATCCATGGCATGAAATTATTTTTTAAAATATTCCCAAAGGCAAACCTTGTTGCCATTTTATATAAGAGACACCATTTTGCTATGCCATTGCATGTAATGGGACTTGAGTATTTCCCAGATTTTGGTATCCAAGCGGGTTGTTGGACCAAATACCAGGAGATACCAAAGGGCCACTGTACTATATCCAATGCTGTAGTGAAGAGGCATACCTATAGATTGTATTGAGAGTAGTTACTTCAAATTTCCTCCTTGACCGTATCTCCTACCCAACAAACCTGCCCGATCTCTTTGATCTTCAGGGGAGGCCCTCCTTTCGCCCCTCCCTTTATCACAGACCCGACTTATGGGAACGAGGGAGAGAGCCTTCTCCTCTTTGGCCCCCTGACTCTGGAATTCACTGCCTGGTGGGGTTTGCCCCCACTCTAGAAGAAGGATCTCAAAACCTGACATTTCCATTGCGCCTTTGGAGAGTTGACCTTACATCTCCTTTATCCGCTCCTCTAAAATGCTTGTCCCCATACTGTATTCTCCCCTTCCAGTTCGAAGGCTTGTCTCCAGCACTCCATTTCTAGTGATGCTCTCCCACACAAATATTTCCCATTTCATTTCTATCTCATCCTGAGTTTTTATCATTTTATCTTGTTCATGTGGCCTGCTCATTGTGATTGTATTTTTGCACTGTTTTATTGTATTTCTTATGTTTTATTTGCCTTGTTGCGATGTTTGTTTTGTAGTTTTGGTTTTATTTTGTTGTAATGCACTACTGGGCTTGGCCTCATGTAAGCCGCCCCGAGTCCCCTTCAGAGAGATTATTATTATTATTATTATTATTATTATTATTACTACTACTACTACTACTACTACTACTTTTAAAGTAACCTTGGGGGTGCTCCTTCCTCCCTTTGATGTATAGTTACATTTGAATCAGCAAAGCCATAGAATCTTAGGGTATTTCTACACTACTTAATGTGGATTGAAGGCATCTCAGAAATGTGGTGTGTTTAATGATGTATGGCATGAACGTGTGCAGGAACATGCATCAAAGATGTTTAACTAGGATAAGGGAAATTGTAGGATATTCTGAAATAGGGGCCATAATGCACATCAGTGCACATAGGTGTAAAGCATATTGCATGACAAAACCTCTTAAGACAGTGGTTCTCAACCTGTGGATCCCCAGATGTTTTGGCCTTCAACTCCCAGAAATCCTAACGGCTGGTAAACTGGCTGGAATTTCTGGGAGCTGTAGACCAAAACATCTGGAGAACCACAGGTTGAGAACCACAGGATTAAGGAATAGGGGATCTGGTGCTTCACATATGTAGTGTGTGGGTGTGGGGAGCTTTGCAAAAAAAAAAAAAAGCTGAATATTCCACTGCATTATTGCAGCTCCTGGCATAGATCCAAACTTTTTGGTGCACATAAGTAGAACCCAGACCCTAACCCAGTTCCTGTGCTTGATGTGTAATCAGATGCGCATTCAGTTCAGTCCTGACACTGCTACTTTCTTTCTATATTACTTTGTCAATGTAGATGTGCCCTTAGCTTTTGAAGGTATTTCATAGGGCTACATCTGGTGTTCCACAGGCAGATTTCTCCTTCCTCTCCTTTCTTCTACAGCCCACAGCACACAACTCCTCTGTTGCGCCAGCTCCACTGGCTACCAGTTTGCTACTGGGCACAATTCAAAGTGTTGGTTCCGGCCCAGCTTACCTGTCCGAACGCATATCTCTCTTTGAACCAACTACCGCTTAAGATCGTCTGAGGAGGCCCTGCTCTCGGTCCTGCCTCCTTCGCAGATGCGATTAGTGGGAATGAGAAACAGGGCCTTCTCAGCGGTGGCCCCTTGGCTATGGAACGCCCTCCCTAGAGATTTCAGATTGGCCCCCTCCCTCCTAACATTTTGAAAGAAAGTTAATACCCTTTTTTTGAGCAGGCATTTGCAGATGCAGTGTAACAGATTAATTTAGACCCACTGAATGTTTGGACGATTTGACAGAAAAATGATTTTAGTGATGAGACGCTGAGGACTTGTGTTCTATGGTTTTTATTGTTCTACTGTTTTTATATGATCTATATTATATCTTACCATTTTAAACTATATTGTATGTTGTGTGGGGCATTGATTACCGACAATAAACTGCCTCGAGTCACCTCCGGGTTGAGAGAAGCGGTATATAAATATGGTAAATAAATAAAATAAATAATAGTTATCTCTGTTGAGTCTAATCAGTTCCCTGGAAGAAATTTATAGGGTTCTCAAGAGTCTGCAGGCAGGGGAGGAGTTTCTCTATTAGCATTTTATATTGGATCTCTTTGAATAGAATCTGAAAATATGACTTAATGACCATGGTTACAAGGAAACCCAGTTAGCACCAACCATTTTGTACATCTAGCTCTAATACAAGTTGTAGAAAAAATATTATCAATGGCACAGGCAATTAACAAAGGTGCCTTCCAGGACAAACTCCCAGTTTGTGACCCTTGGCTTCTAGCAAGCAGGTGTTGTGTTTGCATCACATCATTGTAGGAACAATTGCAAATAGTGTTTAGTTGGCTTTGCAGATCAGAAGCATTCCTGTATAGTTTCCAATTACTATATACATTTAATTATAGTAACTTGTAAAATCCATTGCCTAGAATGGATTTGGACAAGGCAGCACTGTTTATTCTCTTCCTGTCTGTCCCCAAGATCAGATATATTGTTTTTCTTTTCCATGATGCCCACAAGGAGATTATATGCTTCGAAAAACGTGTTCAAAAGTTCTGGCTTCTTCATTTCCTTGGAGGTTTCTGAGGAACAGTGCCTTCTTTATATTTCAGGGAATCAAAGTCCCGAAGTGTCAGAACGTGATGGAGATGACTGTGTTCTTGTGATGTCCTTAGACATTTCTTATCTGAATACTCCAGGCTGAGTGCTTTGTGGCTTTCCTGTGTACTTCTTGCAAAGGCTGATTGTAGGATTCTACTTTAGTTACAACTTGGGCTTGAAGCTTTAATCGGTTTATGATGGAGTAGATTCATCAGTTAAAGCTTTAATTGACTTAAGTAGAGGGAACCAATGTAAGCATTGAAGCCAAGTTTTCCTCAATGAAACATCAAGTTCAGGATTGTTTTTGTTCTGGAAAAAAGGGAAAGCACTCTTCCTATGTTAGGAATTCTGCTGTAAGAAAGTAAAACCTTTCAACAGCAATAGTTGGACAGCAGTTATGATGCTTAAAGGTAAAGGATTCCTCTTGACATTAAGTCTAGTCATGTCCAACTCTATCGGGTGGTGCTCATCTCAATTTCTAAGCTGAAGAGCTGGCGTTGTCTATAGACGCTTCCAAGGTCATGTGGCCGGCATGACTGCATGGAACGCCGTTATGGTGCTACTGCTTACAGTCCTCCAAATACAATGGCTTGTTAAGAACTAGCTTTCTTAGGCCTCCTTTAGAAATTAGCATCCAGGTATTCAGATAAAGATATGGAAGGTGCAGGGAGGCACATGTAATCGCGAAATATTTGAAGGGTTCCTTTTTGGGACACTACTTACGGAATCTCAAAGTCACATGGAGATTCTAAGAGTTGTAATCCAAAAAGTACAGTAACATTTTGAGTTTTGGTGCTATCCTTCTCCCCAGCATCGCTTAACTCTCTCAGCTCCAGCTCCAGATCTATTGTACATTCAATGAAGAAATAAAGAAATTGGTTGTTGCAGGTTTTTTCAGGCTATATGGCCATGTTCTAGAGGCATTCTCTCATGACGTTTCGCCTGCATCTATGGCAAGCATCCTCAGACGTAGTGAGGTCTGTTGGAACTAGGAAAATGGGTTTATATATCTGGAATGACCAGGGTGAGAGATATATCAAGCCATTTTCCTAGTTCCAACAGACCCCACTACCTCTGAGGATGCTTGCCATAGATGCAGGCGAAACGTCAAGAGAGAATGCCTCTAGAACATGGTCATATAGCCCGAAAAAACCTGCAACAACCAAGTGATTCCGGCCATGAAAGCCTTCGACAATACAATAAAGAAATGGCTTGTTGACTACTCTGCATGATAGGGTTCCTGAGTATCTAAGAAATGTGGAGACATCTGCTGAAATATGTAGGTTCTTTGTTCTAATGTGATTTGAGATCAGGGAAATCTTTACATTCATGCTGCTCCATTACATATTTTTCCCCAGTTAATAAGGGTTTGGATGAGGTGGACTAGACCGATGTGGTAGAGGATACAGATGTTGGGGCAGTAGCTACAGCTTTTTTCTCTCCCTACGTGTGATTCTGAACATATGGAGTAATCCCAAGTTAAAGAGCCTCTATATGTAGCTACAAGTGCTCATTTTTTAAAAGCAAATACTAGCTGAGCTGTTTTTATGGTGGAAAATGCATTCCCATTGTTTCTCACTGTTACACTTGCATCATACATCAAGAAAATTACTTTTAATGGTACAAATAATGCACTCGGTGCTTCAGTGAAAGGTAGTCTATAGTAATGCTGTTGCAAAAACCTGAAATTGGCTGAGATGGGTTGCTTCTTTTGTTTTCTCAAATGCATTATCTCATACTGAGACTCTACCAGGTTGAAAAGATTTGCATTTGAAGCATGTAAGCCAAAACAGTTCCTCATTTCATTTGTCAGACTAGGTAAAAACTCTGCACTGGATCAAATAAAGTCAAAATCTTAATGCCACTATTTGTGTTGCCCATGTAGTCATATTTAACTGTGCTGTGAAGCATTAGATTCTCTTGGATGACAGCTAGAAGATGTAGGGTAGAACTCATACTTTCCAGTATTTCACAGATGTAAGCAAAACGGAAGTTTGGTCAAGATGTCAAAAGTTATTGAGGAACAACATACAATCTAGGAGAGGCTGCAGCAGTTTGCTTTTGCCTGTGCCTACTGGAAAGGATGATATGCATTTTTGCACCACTTTTAACTGCTGCGGCTCAATGCTATGGAATCCTCAGATTTGTAGCTTGGTGAGGCACCAGCACCCTTTGACAGAATGCTAAAGATCTTGTAAAACTAAAGCTCCCATAATTCCATAGCATTGAGCTATTGAGCATTGTATATCACTTTTCACATTGTTTGCACTGTTACATTGCTGTAATCTGCTCCGAGTCCCCTTGGGAGATGAAGCCAGGTACAAGTTGTTGTTGTTGTTGTTGTTGTTTTTGGGAATTAAAGGGGGTCAAACTGCGTTTTTTGGTTTACCTCAAGCTGCGTAAATGCAGCTTGAGATATACCTATATTGAAATAATTTACAACATAGACTTTAAGGACAATAAAAAGCTGTGTTTGCAGGAGCAGCAGCTTTTATAATAGCTGGCATCTTCTTTGGGACTATTGACTACAGATTCTTTCTTTAAAATTCTTGAGGATCTGACACTTTATGGTTCACAGATTGCTACCAATCCACAGTCCACCACTTTTAGTAGCACAGATCAAGATAGTACCAAATTCCTGGCGATCTCTTGACTATCCAAGCTTTGCTTGAATTGGCAGCCATGGGTTTCTCTAGACTGCATGTGTTTTTGATTACCAGTCTTAATTCAGATATAGTTCACTTAGAGTTACTGTTGTCTTTAACTAGTTCTGCCAGAATTGCCATCGGATTTTCATAGTGATTTTTCTTTACAAAAATATGTTTATTTTGGAATGTGTTTCAGTTGGCATCATCAACATTGTTTATGTTTTAATGAATTACAAAAAAAAAAAAACCCCACAACACAGAGAATAAAATGATCCCATCAGAACATTGTATTCATTTGTTACTGTTGCTTGGTACTGAATGGAAGCTCAATTTGACTTTCCTTTTTCTGAACCACATGGATTCCAAAATTTGTGGATGCTCAAGTCCATTTATATGCAACAATATAGTAAATTAGTTTATTTTTATATCATGGGAAAATCAAGATTTGTCTTGGGATTTTTTTTGGGGGGGAGGTATATTTTCAAGCCATGGGTGGTTAAATCCAAGGGTACAAAATCAATGCATATGGTGAACCTTTGCCCTTTGACTCCTGTGGACAGGAATGATATGTGCATCTATGAACAATAAAGTAATCTGCCGCCAAGTCACCATTAAATGTATGATGACCACATTCATTTTAAGGAGTTTATTAGGCAAATCCTATTCAGAAGTGATTTGGCTTTGCTTTCCTCTGAAATATGGCCCACAGAAGCTGATATTTCATAGAGGTCTCCCTTCCAAGTACTAACCAAGCCTGTCCATGCTTAGCTTCTGAAAGCCAATACTTCAGGGTATTTATTAGGAATCATATTCAAGGGGTAGCCATGTTGGCCATTCTGCAACATCCAAAATTGACAAAAAAGTAGGGGTGTGCAATTCGGGAAAACCCTGTACTGTTTTTGGTACCCAATTTTTGTTTGCCCCCAATCTCTTTTTTCAGGAAATGCCCAAATTTGGGAGGGGAAAATATAGTTTATTGCTCCATCACCCAGAAGTTCCATTTTTGCTCTGGGAAAATCCAGCCCATCAGTGGCAATGGAGGAAAGTCTGAGGCTCCACTTTCTGTCATTTTTACGGCTACCAGAACAAAAATGGCCAACTTGGAGGATACATTTACCACTGCAAGCACCCCAAGTTTCAGAATGTTTGGAAATAGAGTCCAAAAGCAATCCTAAGCAGTGACGGCAGTGAGATAGAACATGGAGTTTGCTAGCACACAATCTCTTTCTCACAAGCCAGGACATCACAGGAAAACAAATGAGCTGGCCTTTAGAATTGCTTGGCTAAAGGACATGTGATCCACTTTCTTGCTCTGATTGGCTCAAGCAAGGCTAAGGGGGGGACCCCATAAGCAGGACTGATGCCATGGCACTTCCGAAAGCAGCCGATATTGGCAGCCATGTAGTCCGTTTTGGCCAAGTCAGTCCAAGCCCAATCGCCCATTCCGTTTCTGGGGATTTGGTTTCCAAAACTTCCGGATTTCCTAGATACTGTTTTGCAAAATGTCATCGTGCACACTCCTACAAAAGAGTGATCCTTTTGCTGGCCAACTAAAATTCTTCCATCATCACCTTTCTTCTCCTGTATGATGTTTTGCCTCATGAATGGAGATGTGAAAGCTTGCATTGTGTACTTTGGGCATTTCAGTTATTACTGCTCTTTTGTAGATTTTGGATTTTACTGTATTCACGGTATTAAGAAACCCTTGTAACCCACATCTTTACTCACCATATATCATGTATCAGTGAGATTTTGAAGTGTGCAACCACCTCTGCTCCCATCATACAATTGTGAAATCTTGGCCACAGTATGTACTAAGGATTTTATTTTATGGTTAACCCAAATATCCCTGCACATCCCCCCATCATGATAATTTTGTTGCACATGTACTTTTGTCTTTCTGGAAGGAAGCCTACTTCGCTCTTGAAACTAAATAACACCTGTTTCCTTTGTCTTTCCAGGATTTCGTAAAAATGATGAAATGAAAGCTATGGAAGTCCTGCCTATCTTGAAAGAGAAAGTTGCATACCTTTCAGGTAGGTGGATGTATTTGGCTCATAATCCTTAGATGAATTTGTTAATTATCTTGTCGCAATCACGGATTACTAACAGTGCAGTTAAGTGTGTGGCTATTCAAGAAATGAGTCTTGCAGGTTCAGAGAAATTCATATATAAGTATTGTAAGATTACAGCTTTGGATGTGGTCTTTTTCTCAAAAGCCAATACAGCAGCATCAACAGAAGAAAATTCTGAAGGAAAATCTACATTAATTTTACAAGTTATCATATTTTGTTAATAGGAATCTGTTCATGTTTGATGCATTTTGTTTCCATGTGCAGTTCGGTATTCTAAACGGGGTTGCCATCTATGGCTTTCCAGATGTTTCTGAACTTTAGCTACAGCTAATGGGAGTTACACAATTTGCTGACTTTACTTTAAATATATCTGTGCTTCACCATCCCTTCACCACATATTCCAAAACAATGTGTTCTTTTATCATAACTAAGCTATAGCATTTTTGTATGCTCATAGGTTTTCCATGTTTTGGTTGGGCTCTTTCCAAGCATTCAAGAAATCATCATAATTCCTGAACAAAGTTGTCCTTTTGTCTGTTGTATGATTTGCACTTGGTAACCTGCTTGACCCAGACAGAGAATGTCCCATATATTTTGTACCTAGGCTAGCAGTGTGAGTGGCGTTGCTCAGATTTTGTTTAATATAAGAGGAAAGAAGAATGTTAGGAAGAACTTCTTGACATTAACTGTTGTTTGCCAGAGAAATTACTTCTTCAGAGTATGGAGGAGTCTTCTTCTCTAGAGATTTTTAAGCAGAGGCTGGATAGCCATCTTTCAGGAGTGCTTTGATTGTATATTCCTGCATGGCAGAATATACAGATGGGGTTTGGAATGGATGGCCCTTTTGGTATCTTCCAATTCTATAATTCTATGATTCTCAAGGTGCATCTACACTGTACAATTAACTGCCATGACTCAATGCTATGGAATCATGGGTGTTGTAGTTTTACAAGGTTTTTAACCTTCTTTGCCAATGAATGCTTGTCTCTCAGCAAACTTTGAATCCCAGAATTCCATAGCCATTGTAATGAAAGTCGTGTCAAACTGCATTAATTCTACAGTGTTGCTCAGATATGGGTAAACCCAAGCTCTGGGGCCATATGCTGCCCCTTAGTCTCTTTTCTCAGGCCCTCTTCTATCTCACCATCCTATCCTTCCTTCTTTCTCTCTTTCCTACCTCCTTCCCTCCCCCTTTTTCTTTCCCTTCCACTCTTTCGTCCTTACTTCTTTCTCTCTTTCCTTCCTCCTTCCCTTCCATCCATCCATCCTTCCCTTCCACACTTTTGTCCTTCCCTTCCTTCTTCCTTTCCTTCCTCCTTCCCTCCCTCCCTCCCTTTGCTCCCTCTTTTTCCTTCTCTCTTTCCTTCCTTCCTCCTTCCTTCCTTCCTTCCTTCCTTCTTTTTTTCCTTCCTTCTTTCCATCCATCCATCTCTTCTACCCTTTCATCCTTCCCTCCTTTCCACCCTTTTGTCCTTCCTTCTCTTTCCTTCCTCCTCCCCTCCCTCCCCTCCCTCCCTCCTTCTTCCTCCTTTCATCCTTCCCTTCCACCCTTTCATCTTTCCTTCCCTTTTTGTTTCTTTCCTTCTTTTTCCTTTTCCTTCTTTCTTTCCTCCCTTCTCTTCTCTTCCTTCCTTCTTCCTTCCTTCCTTCCTTCCTTCCTTCCTTCCTTCCTTCCTTCCTTCCTTCCTTCCTTCCTTCTTTCCTTCTTTTTTTTTCTTTCCTTCTTCTTTCCCTTCCCTCCTTCTCCTCCCTCCCTCCCTCCCTCCCTCTGTCTTTCCTTCCTTCTCTCTTTCCTTCCTCTTTGCCTTCCTTCCTTTCATTACCAGACAGCCAGTCCTAGCAGGGAGTGATAGCATTTGGCCTCCAAGTTAGAAAGTTTGCCCATGCCTGGTAGATGCACCATTGAAAGAATCTCAGATGTATATCCTACAACCCTGTATAGATTTTTTCTCTCTCTCTCCATTTGCTCTTTTGTAGAGAAGTTAATGGAGGTAATGTCTACTCTGGGTTCCTTTCCTCAATTGACACGTTAACCCAAGAGCACAGGGGAGCTGGGAAATGCATCCTGAACTTGTTCTGAGATGTTTGCATTGCTGGTATCATGCACCTGATGCCTTTGCAGTGGTGTTTTCAATCTGACTAATTTATCTGTGGGTAGAAGAGCAGGAATTGGAAGCAGATCAATGGAAAGTTCAGATGCTAGGGACATAACATTGAAGTGAATTGGCTACGGCTTCATATAGCAGGTTGTGTGACATTCTTTCAAGTTTAAATGTTTTTAAAGGTGCTGGGATCATCATGTGGCAGTCTTTTTTTCCACAGTCTCTAAGCAACTGCCTGTTTAAGAGGATGTGTTGTACCTCTTATCTCTGTTTGATTTAGCAGTGTGAAATCGCAGAAACTTAAAACTGTTTAAGGTTGGCCTATCATCAGGAGCCAGATTGCTCATCAAACCCTGGGCTAAAACGAACACCCTGCATGTAGAAGCTTGCCCATCAAAACTATGAACGTGGCTGATACATTTAGTAGGAAAACTTGATTTAAGTTCTGCTCAGTTCTTCTTAAATGAAAACATTTTAGATTGGAGTCTCATATCAGCATTGAATGTACTCATTTACTGTAGCAAAGCTAAATATTTCAACCTGCCTCCTACGTCCCAAATCTGCAGGGCAGAAATAATACTGAGCAAAAAGAATGGTAGTGGTTAGAGAGAGAACATACATTGAGAAACTTGCCTGCCTACTGATCTTTTCCAATTCAAATATTGAGGCCCAGACGTAAGAAATTTCTCACTAGTCGTTAACGGCCGTACCTACCTGGACTACATAACTACTGGGGTGTTGTGTGGTCCCGGGTGCTATGGCCATGTTCTAGCAGTATTTTCTCCTGATGTTTCACCTGCATCTGTGGCTAGCATCTTTAGAGGAACCTCTGAAGGTCATAGCAAATTCCATAATTTTGGATCTAAAACTTGTCCTAGACCAGTGGTTCCCAACTTTTTTTTGACCAGGGACTGGTTTGACCAAGGACCACTGTACAACATTAATACCAAAAGGGTTACGAATCGGTTTTTGGTCGCTTAACACCAAAGAGCCAACAACTTAAAGTAGACCGTGAAGAAGACCATAGAGCAGTGGCTCCCACTTGAACAGGAACCACTTTGACCAAGGACCAGTCTCCAACATTAGTACCAAAAAGGTTACGAATCAGTTTTTGGTTAACTTTAGATTCGGTTAGGTTATTTTGGTTACCAATTCAGAAAATTGCATTGGATAGACCACATCAGCTCTAGTTTCTGATACAGAATGTATGCCATCCAGTAGTCACCATCCGCTCGCCCACAAAAAACCATATTTAATAATCTAGAGCTGATGTGTTAGTAGTAATCTTTCATGGGTAGTCAGCCCCTCTCCCCTCTTGACATCCCTGTTGCCTCGGCACTATAAGGGGTTTTTGCAAGACCAGTCGCTCTTGTTGCCACATGGTTTCGAGGCAACGGTGTAGTAATCTTGCGGACCACTGGTGGTCCAAGGACCACAGGTTGGGAACCACTGCTCTAGACTTATCCGTAAGATCAACTTATGGTCAAATACATGCAGTACTCAGAAAAATATTCATAGGAAGAACAAATGGTTATATAGCCATGTATCAATCTTTATCGATAATGTGTTCCTTCAAGTCAATTCCACCGTATGGTGACTCTTAAGTTGGACCTGTTGTGGATTTACTGGGTAAGGTTTCCTCAGCTGAGGTTTACTGTTGCATTCCTCAGAGGATGAGAAATATAATGCCATCCTATAGGGTTCCCATGGTCAAATGGGGATGCAAATCCTGTTCTCTCAGAGCCCCATTCTAGCACTCAAACTATTGCACCATGCTGACCTTATAGATCAATCAGATCGATCTAGATCTTTATTTTCCCCTGGGGCTTTCTACAAATGTTTGTGTCTTTCAGTTTCCTGTGAATGCAAGGAAACCACATATGGCAAAGTCATTAATTTCCTTTTCCGTTTCTTTCTTTCTTGAATTATATGCACATGATTGCACACAAACATACTTTAGTCCTTGAGAAAAATGCATAGTTAATTATCTGCAAGGAGAAAAAAGTACTAAAGAGTGGGGATCAAAATATGTACAGATTTCCATGCGCAAATACCCCAGGAAGTCTCACAATTGCAATCAGAACAAGAGTGGAAAATATATGCAGGTGGCATTCGAAGAAACATAACAATTTCCAATCTCTACTTGTTTCTCAGTTGCAGTGCTATCTACAAGTTGAATATCCTTGCATGAGGCCTGCCTTGGGACTTGCCCTGATTTCTGCTTCACTATTTTTTGTTTTTTTACTAACTTTCCTTGCCTTGTCCCTCTTGTTTCCTGTTGCTGCTTTTACAAATCCACCTCATCCTGACATTAACATTTTTTGCTGTTTCTTTTTCTTACAAGTCTCTTATTTTCTCTTGCTAACATAGTTCCTTGCCTATATCATTTTATGGCTTTTCTTTCTTTTAATTTTTGATTTAGAAGAAGGCCTTATGTAGACTTTCTCAAGACTTGTTTTTTTAACGGAAGATAAACACAACTTTCTTTTCTATTCTTTCTCTGATAAACTTCACCCGCATGTCAACTTGGCATCGGATAAATATTTGTGTGCTTGTAAAAATAATAGTTTCATTGATTGCCCTTGCCCCTATCGCCATCGTCACCACCATCATGTTTATTTATATGTTACCTTCCCCCCAATTTGAGACTCCAAAAATTTCACATTAATTAAAGTAAACATAATTTTAAAAAATCACAGCATATACAATGTTACCAGTCATGCCATGTAAGCCTATTATAAACCATTAACCATAAACCATGAAAAAAAAGCAAATAGAAACTCCAAAACATTACGCAAGGCCTGTTTCTTCTAAGCAGTCGATCCTCAAATGACTTGCTGAAATGAAAAATGATCTCACTTGCCTATGATAGATAACTGGGAAGTTGCCAATCTCATCTTTCCAAGAAGGAATTTCCAAACTGTGGGAGCAACCACCGAGAAGGCCCTCTCCTATGTTTTCAGCAGGTGTACCTATGAGAGTGGAGGGACAGAAAGAAAGGCCTCCCCAGAAGATCTGAACATATGGGCTAACCTGAACCTAAGCCATATATGAATATGCAAACAGTTACAAACAAACAAATCATTTATTTCGGTCATTGACCAGCACAGGAAATAGAGTCACATTTTCATATGCAAACAGTTGTTTTTAACTGCTTCTCCTGTTGGCCCCAATGGAAGACTGTTAATGTGCAGATCAGTTCTAGGGTGTTAGGTTTTTTCTTTTCTTTTTTGTATAACTTGCATTTGCACCACATCCCATGAGATCAATCTTGTTGCAAAGTCATGCAGAATTTGTGGCAATACATGTGTTCCGGTGAAATCTCAGATGCTGAATGGCTGAGCTAGCATTGCAAAACTCTGGAACTATCATTCCTGTGGTTGGATAGATATTTATAGTTTTTTTTAAGCTTGACTGCCTGGGATTAAAGTCCTACACAGGCCTTGGAAGACTTGAATGGTTTGTCTCCAAGGACTGAGAAAAGAGGAAAGCTTTGAATATCTATTCCAGGTAGGGAAAAATGGTGAGATAGGTATTTCTGGGACAATCCAGACAGGATCTTTATTGCGGTAACTCCTGTAATAAAGGAGGGGCTGTCCAGACAATGTTCTAGACAGTCCCAAATTAATTCATTACAAACCAGGAAAACCCTGGTTTGTAGCGAATTAATTTGATAGTGGATTTATTCCACACCTTCTTGGACGGCGCGGAATAAATCCACTTCTTTACTATACTGCAGTCCAGCCAGTATTCCCACAATTTCCTGGGCTAAATAAACCCGGTAAACTGTGGGAATACTCACCCCCCCCCCCAGATCCCCAGATCCCATTATGAGTCCCCAGATTCCATAATAAAACCTACCAGGCCTCCATTACAAGCCTTGTCTGGCTCTCCCAGTGCATAAAAATGACACGCCGGGGGGGGGGGGGGAGGAAAATCTCTTCCCTCCTCCCCCTCCTGGCGCATCATTTCCGTGTACTGGGAGAGCTGGCCGAGGCTTCTAATGGAGGCCTGGTAAGTTTTCATTACTTTTCTAAGGGGTCTGAGGGCTTGGGAGGAGGGGGGTAGGACCTCCAGACGTTCTCTCGTGCTAGTCCTGAGAGAACATCTGGACACCCACCCCAGAAAGTGCATGCTTTCTGGGGTGGATGTGGACAGGTCTCCAGGAAAATCTGTGTTTTTTAAATGTGGATTCTCCTGGGATTAAGGCCTGTCTGGATCTGGCCTCTGAAAAAATTGCATTAGACTAGGAAGGAAGAATAAGAACCATAAAGAAAAAGCATGTGGTGACCATTTTGTTGACCTGTGTTCAACCTCAGATATTAATTTTGGGGAAATTGGTCTGTAAAGTCTGACTTGAGGAAATTCTAACTAATCTTATCTTGTTTGAAAACTTTTATCATTTGAAGCTTATAAGAAAGAGTGGAAGGAAGGTGGGTGGTTAATACAGAAAGCCAGTTGCATTGGAGAAATTTCTCAGCCATTATACACATACTGCTTCTTTATCCATTAAGGCAGCGGTTCTCAAACTTTGCTCCCTGAACCCCTTAGCAAACTGAGGGGCTCCACCCTTTCCTCCTCCTAGGAATTTATTCATGTTTTTTTCAATTAGTTCAAACAAACATTCTCCATCCATCTGCCACTGGCTCAGCCCGTCTGTCAAATTTTAAAATGCAATGTGCCTAAAGGTTTGCCCATGCCTGATATATATACACATTATATTGTCGTATATATAATAATAAAAACTTTATTTATAGACTGCCCTTTCTCCCCGAGGGGACTCAGGGCAAGTTTACACATCACAAAAGGCAAACATTCAATGCCCCCTCAAATACAACTATCTCAAAAATAATATCCTCTTGCAACTTTCCAAGGGACATGTAATGAAAGTGGATTTCATCTTGATAACTTAGGTGTTGTCCGTGGTATTCGTTTCCTCTCAGAGAGGAACAGATAGAATTTGGAGGTGGAAAATCCATGGAAGAAGTCAAATGAGGTCATACTAGACCCTGGCTGCTTCATCTCTCAAGCTGCGCTTGCAGCTGACTTTGCCATGTGTTCATTTTGCTAGCTTTCTTAATGCCACCAATTTTCTTTTTCCCTTCATTCTCCTCAAGTGCCCTGATATGAGATAAACACAGAATAATTGTTCCTCAGATGCTAAAGATGTCAGTAGAGATAGTCCTGTTAAAGAGCTTTGAGAATTTACCTTTCTGGATTAAGACACCCAGAATCCCCAGTCAACATTGCAAATGGACATTCCAGCGGAGGGATCTGGGATTTGTAATCTCCCAAAATTCCAAAGCTGTACCATTCCTTTTATGACATATCACTTGAGAAGATCATGAAGCCTGTCCTAAGCCCTTTGATGGAGGGTTTTTCCCACCCGTACTGGCTTTGAAAAACAATCCTGCATTATTTTGTGATGGGTCATGTTGTGTGTAAAAAGTATTTAAAGCTATTTTTCCAGCCTTTATAAATTGGAGAGTTGCTGTGATTTGATAATAGTAGTTGCATTATTAATAACTTACACAGCAGCATATGGCTGCAAGATATTTTACACACTGCCTCGAAAACAATGGGCTATAGCAGACTGATTCTTTCCCCTGCTGATCCATTGAGCGATCCCAATCTTGTGCCATTATTTCTAAAACCACTCTCCGAATAGCCACAGGTTGTTGTGTAAATTAGGATCATTTTCCTTAGGAATCCTGACTAGAATTCATAGTGTCTTGCTTCTACCACATGCTACGGAGTAACGCTAGAAACAATCAGCTAAACATTTGAACACTTTCCTCTTTCATACACAACCTGCATAAATGCTCTGCCATGCACTAATAAGTTTCCTGGATACTCGCCGTAGAAGGTAAGTTACAAAGTCATGGACCGTTGCTTGTATGTGATGCATCACTGAGTAGCACTTCTTTACAGTCTTCCTTCACCTGAAAGCAGAGAGATTGCTTAACACCAAGGAGCCAACAACTTAAAGTAGACAGTGAAGAAGACCATAGAGCAGTGGTTCCCACTTGAACAGGAACCACTTTGACCAAGGACCAGTGTCCAACATTAGTACCAAAAGGGTTACGAATCAGTTTTTGGTTAACTTTAGATTTGGTTTGGTTTTTTCGGTTGCCAATTCAGAAAATGGCATTGAATAGACCACATCAGCTCTAGTTTCTGATACAGACCATATTCCATCCAGTAGTTGCCATCTGCTTGCCCACAGAAAACGATATTTAGTAATCTAGAGTTGATATAGTAGTAGTAATATTTCCTGCGTAGCCACCCCCTCCCCTCCTGACATCCCCGTTGCCTTAGTACTATAGGAGGGTTTCACAAGACCAGTCATTCTCATGCTGTGTGGGTTCGAGGCAATGGTGTAGTAATGATGAGGCTACAGGCCATATTTTTGTCCTTGGAGACCACTGGTGGTCCACGGACCACAGGTTGGGAATTACTGCCGTAGAGGGAAGGGATGGAAAGATGCAAAAATAGCAAGGGGTGAATATGAGCAACGGATAGTGATTGGCAGATCTGGATGACCGTTTCTCTTCGGCTGTGAAACCCAATGAGGATTGGGCAAGACACCCATTCAACTTAATATGTCTTCTGTGTTGTTCTGCTAATAAAATAATTCTAGGAATGAGTCCAGGGACAAAGGCCGGGATGCAGATGTGATTGGATAAATATGAAATGCTTGCTTGTGTACTTCAGGGAAATTCAGCATGATTCTTGTTGTCAAAAAGCAAGCAAGCATTTGTTAAATGTATTTCCCATGATGATATGCCTTTTGTTTTTTTAAAAAGATCATAAAATGTACCGGTGACCCCTTTTCATTGAGCCAAAGCCACATTCGGAGGAAGGGATGTGCATAAATACCAAGCTCTGATGCGTATTGTCAGCTGGCGACTCCCCCAGGGCAGAAGCTCTTATCACCACTGTGCACCACAGCCAACAGAACCATTGCCACTCAATATGTTTCTTTTTCCAGGTGGAAGAGATAAGCGAGGAGGCCCCATTCTAACATTTCCAGCTCGCAGTAATCATGATAGAATACGACAGGAGGACCTTAGGAGACTCATTTCATACCTAGCTTGTATTCCTAGGTAAGAGCATCTTTTTCGGTGTTGTGATGTGAATCTGCATTTTTTTAAATCATTGTGTCAAAACAGAAAAAATCTTAAAGGGAGCCTTGTGGAGGTTCATACCAAGTTCATGTTCTTCTAACCTTCCATTTGTTTTAAGAGAAAGTAACTTAGCAACCAAGTACCCTGTTCTAGACAATTTAGATTTCTCAAAGCAGTGTTTAGAATAACATTTTTTGGGCTTTCAGCTCAAATGATGCGGGAGCTATAATCAACGAAAGTATGTATTCCAAACTTATTACTGTTAAGAGGAATGCACTGTGGATTGCAGCCAAAGTCAGAATATGTCCTGCTGGTATTCTTAACACAGTGCTTGTTTAAAGGCAATTTTCCCTGTAACATAAAGAATCAAATAGTAATTCCCAGCTCTCCTAATAGTATGATTCCAGGTTCTGTGTCTCTGTGTCTACCGAAAACCAGGAAAAAAGAACCCTTTCTCGACATAAAAATAACCTGATCGCGTAGTTTACTCTGTGACATTGTGTAAAATTATACGTCTATCTGTGGGGCATTTCTGTGTATTAATACTGAACTGTCCAATCTCACACCTATTTCCTGAAGTGGTATGGGGCAAGATAAGTGTTGCTATTTTGGTTCTGGGGATTGCATTTAAAAGAACCTCACCAAGGAAGAATTTCATGTGTGAGGGAGGAAAGAGGTGTTTACAAAAATGACACATGAAACTCCTGACTATAAGCGCCAATGACATGCCTTTGGAGAACAGTTTAGCTACTTGGCAAAGTGCAACCCTGAAACTAACTTGCTTAGGCGATCCCACGTTGTCCGAGTACGATAGCCTTCCAAGTCTAGTGTCTTGGTGGTGAATACGTAGGTGATGGTGGAGCCRTATTCTTGATCCGCATGTTCCTCCATATTGAGGACATTGGTTTCCAGTTGGAAGGCTGTCCTGGTCAGGATTGGCTTGATGCACCTTCTTCTTGGCACGGCTTCTCCCTTTCGCCCTTCATTTATGCCTCTTCGAATTCCACAGAACTCCTGGTCATAGCTGACCTCCAATTAGAGTGCTCGTGGGCCAGGGTTTCCAAGTTCTTGGTGTCTATGCCACAGTTTTTTAAGGTTATATTTAATCCCATCTTTAAATCTCGTTTCCTGTCCATCAACATGGACAGGAACATGGCGCATCAACATGGCGCAGTGGATTAAACCCCTGTGCCGGCAGGACTGAAAACCGACAGGTCACAGGTTCGAATCTGGGGAGAGGCGGATGAGCTCCCTCTATCAGCTCCAGCTCCTCATACGGGGACATGAGAGAAGCCTCCCACAAGGATGATAAAACATCTAATCATCTGGGCATCCCCTGGGCAACGTCCTTGCAGACGGCCAATTCTCTCACAACAGAAGCAACTTGAGCTCCTGACATGACAGAAAAACCCCAACAACATTCTGTTTTCTGTTCTTGAATTGGGAGTATAGTAACTGCTTTGGGAGATGGTGATCAGACATTCGGACAACATGCCCAGTCCAGCGGAGTTGATGACATAGAGGCATCACTTCAATGCTGGTGGTCTTTGCTTGTTCCAGCATTCTGACATGTGTCCGCCTCTCTTCCCAAGAGATTTCACATAGTTTTCTAACGGACATTGTGTATAATTATATGTCTATCCGTGGGACATTTCTGTGTATTGGTATGAAAATGTTCAATCTCACACCTATTTCCTGAAGTGGTTTGCGGCAAGATAAGTGTTGCCATTTTGTTCCTGGAGATTGCATTTGAAAGTACTGGCCAAGGAAGAATCTCATGTGCGAGGGAGGAAAGTGGTGTTTACAAAACATATGACACATGAAACCCCTGACTATAAGCTCCAATGTCATGCCTTTGGAGAACGGTTAGCTACTTGGCAAAGGGTAACCCTGACACATGCCCCTTCTGGTTCATGATAGGTGAAAGATTATTCTGTGGAAAGGGCTAGGTTCACAGGAGAGCACATCTAGAGGAACAGCTCATTAATAACTCCAGATTAACATTTATTGTAAGCATTGAGTTGCCTATGGGCTGAGAAAGGCAGTATACAAATACAGTAAATAAATAACTAAATAATAAATTTATATCATAGAAATAGTATGGTATTGCATGAGGTCTTTTTGATAGAGAAGTAGCTAACTTCTCAGCTGGCTGCTTCTCATTTGGTAGGTGAGAATAATACTGAGTCAAGTGTGGATTTTCTCTCCAAGGCCAGCTGACCCAGCCCTATCCAGTTAGGAATAGAAGGAGCTTTCCAAAAGATTCAGTGTAGGCTGAATACAAGGCTGTATTTAGGCATGGATAGCCTTTGGCTAGAGGAACTGAAGGTTCATTCTAAAATAGATATATTTGAGTGGCAGGAGTGGGAGAAGAAGAACGAGATCAGAGGGAAAAATATCACAACTAGAAGTGTCTTCATGCCCACTTCAGATTTTCTTTTTGGTGGTATGATGGACAAAAAAGGACATCTTAATGCAAAATCACAAGTCCTGCAAGCCTCTTGGATGGAGATAGATAGATAGATAGATAGTTAGACAGATATGGGTCTGATTTATTTATTTTAGTGGAGTGAGCGGGTTCCCATTTGCCCATTTTCGCTCCATAATCTCACCTGCTGACATTCAATCAGGTTCAGCTGCTTTTGCCAATCAGGTTCAGTATCAGGAGCCAAAGTAACAAAATAAATATTATCCAATGTTTGTAGTTATGTTCAAAGGTGTTTGTTTCATGTGGGATGAAGCCCTACACCCCGGTGCCTAATACTACCATATTATTTGAATTTCTGGCCAGACTTATCCTTCTGCAGGTAAAACTCCTACTGAGTTAACACATGGGAAGGAAAATAGAATTGGCACTTGGAATAGCACAATGCTTGCCTTTATTAACTGCTGTCTTCTTTGCCTTCTAGTGAAGAAGTGTGTAAACGAGGTTTCACGGTCATTGTAGATATGCGTGGATCTAAATGGGACTCTATAAAGCCACTTTTGAAGATCCTACAGGAATCCTTTCCCTGTTGCATCCATGTTGCACTGATAATCAAGCCAGACAACTTTTGGCAGAAACAACGGACTAACTTCGGCAGCTCCAAGTTTGAATTTGAGGTAAATGGTCACAAGAAAGTTGGATTTCATTTCTTGATGCTTTATTTAGAAGGTGAAACTAAAAATCAGTCTATTAAGCATTGTTTTAAGGGTGGGGTTTTTTTGTAGGAAGAATACTTGGCCTCATTAAACAATAGTCATCATTTCATTACCGTAAGATGAATTGTAAACAATAACAACCCTATAACCCAGTATGGCTGAGGAAGTTGCAAAAACATTCCACAACCGTACCAGTGTGAGAATTGTGACAGGGTTCGGAAACTTGGGAAAGCTATGAAAAGGCCACATCAGTCTCCTAGGAGATTCCTGTGGGCCATACATGCTGCTGCTAATCAGTGTCAATCAATCAAACAATTTCCTTCCCGAAGGCTTCTAGGTGGTGTGGGGACATTTTCATTGTGTTTTGGGTTTCAAAAAAGAGCTTTCACAGATCTAATTGTCCCAGGGGCCTTCAAATGTGGTCAAATTTTCTTCCGCACCACCTAGAGTACATTTGGGGGCATTGTGGAACCAACCCCTTCCCATTTGGGGGTCTTGAGGGCCACAGAAATGTCCTTGATAGGTACTTGGCATCCCACAGGCCATATTTCCTGCACCCCTGCATTGTGAAAAATGTTTGTGTGCTCAACCAAGGGTGGAGGGAATGCATAATTAGAAAACATAAAAAATGTGACAATAGGAGGCATATCTCAGCCTATATCACAGTGCTTCTCAAGCTGTGGGTCCCCAGATATTTTGGCTTTCAACTCTCAGAAATCATAATAGCTCGTAATCTGGCTGGGATTTCTGGGAGTTGTAGGTCAAAAGACCTGGGGACACTGGGAGCATGCACTAGTAAGGGAGTCTGCTCACTATAGCATTTACACATTTTCCCCAGAGATATTTTGCTTGAGGACTCGTATGAAAACACTCACAAAACAAGAGGCATTCCATCTCTTCCGGCACCAAAACTGCTATGCCCTAAAATGTACTTCTGTGTCACAACACACACAAAGCAAAGACTAACACAATCTCCCCTCCCCAAATCCATATGATCCTACTACTGTTAGAACTGGGTATCCCTTCTGCCAGTGATGAGTAGACAGAAGTCCTCTTCCAAAGAGTATCCACAGCTCTTCCTTGGGACTGGAGAGCAGGACTTACGCAGAAAGATAGGGAATCTTTTAGCAGCCAAGGAGAGGAGATGCTACAAGTTCATCCATTGACACATACTTGTAGCAGCAACCTCTGGTGACTCAGTATGTGGAGTATAGGCTTGGGAAGCTATGATCCCAAAAATCATAGAGAGACAGAGAGGAAATGTTTTGTGTAGTGTTGCACACCTCCCAAAAGACTTACCTGGTGTCTGCTTTAATATCCTTCCATCTGCGAGGAAGTACGTTTTCAGAAACTTTAACCACCCCTCCTCCAGGGTTTGGTTGCAGTTATTCAATCTTTTTGTAATAAGCAATCAACTTGGGTTTCTGAATTAATTGCTTATTGCAGCGATGTTTCAGTTCCTCCCTAAAGCTTTGCTTTGGAATGATCCATTTTGGTTAGGGAATCATTTTATTTGCTACTGTATTGATTTTTCTCTTAATGCTTTAAAAAAAAATCCATGTGAATGATTGCTTTTGGTTGACTGGCGAACAGAAGAAACAAAAGTGTTTGTGAATGATTGTTCAACAATAGCAGTGATTAGAGTAGAGCACCTTTTCCTATGCCTTCAGAAAGCATGCATGAATCTGGGAATGAGTGGGATTTCCAGAGATGGGAAACGGTGGAAGGGAAGATCAGGCGGGTGTAACTTTTCTGCGAAGATACAAGGTTTTCAACTCAGAGCAAAAGGGATGTGAAGGGGAGATATGGAGAGACGTGCAGTCATTCTACTTTGCATCTAATGTCGCCTCTTTTTCAAAAGCTACGAGAGTTAAATGAAAAGTAATGCCCCCACCTTCGTAACTCCTGAACAGATGGAAGTACTGGTATGCGGCAGGTACTAGCTTGTTTAGTAGACTCTCCTCTACAGTTCCATTTTGGCAGGAAACCTTAGCATTGAACGGTTGTGTTGTTAAAGTGCGAAGTATGGAACCCTGCAGACAGTCGGTCAATGCGACTTAAGCAACATGCAGTCATTGAATTCTTGACAACAGAAGGTGTCACCTCAACATCTTTAAACTTACTCACCCAACTATGCACAGTACTCACATCAACACAATCCATAAACAGCTGGCATTCTCTGATGAATCTCCTTTGGGGTGCTGTCAAGAATTCAATGACTGCACGTTGCTTAAGTCACATTGACCAGCCGGTGCAGTGTTCCATACTTCACACTTTAACAACACAACCGTTCAATGCTAAGGCTCACTGCCAAAATGGAACTGTAGAGGAGAGTCTACTGAACAAGCCAGTACCTGCCGCATACCAGTACTGCCACCTGTTGAGGAGTTACGAAGGTGGAGGCATTACTTTTCATTCAACCCTCGTGGAGAGTTGGAATGGCCCTTGTTCATACAGGTTTTTGTTCCAGGAATCCTGCTTGAAAACAGTAACTTTCTTAGGCTTTGGATCTGATTATGATTTCCCTATGTAGGACTTATTTCAGTCATGAGAAAACTTAGAAAAGCAGGTGTTAATAAGTGAACTGCTATTGTTCTAAAAAATACTAGAATCCAGTTTTCAAAAGTAGACCTGAAAGAACACCCCCCAAATATATATCTATATATAGAGAGAGAGGCTGTATAAAGATAAATTGGGGAAACTGTGAGCATAACATGCTGAGCAGAAACGAGAATCACACACGTGGTTCTCATTTCTGCTCATGTCCACAGCTTTCCCCCAGTTTATCTTTTATACTTCCCTATTTTGGGGTTTCTTTCATAATGTTTGGCAGCTATTGACTCTTTTATTCCACTGGCATAAAATGCTATTTAGATTTTTGACTGATTTAGTCAGTCTTAAGTTTTTGAGTCCAAAGGAAGACATTTCCAGCAGAAAATGAGTGTAAAAGTTGACTTCTGACTCTTTTCCTATAGAAAAGGAGAGTTTCCTGGGCCTAAAATAGCCCAGAGAATGATAGAAAAATAGTGATATTTAAGTTGCTGTGAGTTTTCCAGGCTATATGACCAAGTTCCAGAAGCATTTCCTCCTGATGTTTTGTCCACATCTATGACAGGCATCCTCAGAGGTTGTGAGGTCTGTTGGAAACTAAGCAAGTGAGGTTTGTATATCTGTGGAGAATCTAGGATGGGAGAAAAAACTCTTTGACTGCTTGATGCACGTGTGAATGTTGCAATTAGCCACATTGATTAGCATGTGATGGCTTTATAGATTCAAAGCCAGGCTGATTGCTGCCTGGGGGCATCCTTTGTTAGGAGATGTTAGCTGGCTCTGATTGATTCTTGTCTGGAATTCCCGTGTTTTTTGAGTGTTGCTCTTTATTTTAAGAGTTTCTTTTTAAAAATGCCAGTAGCTGGATTTTGTTCATTTAGTAAATAAAGAGCAACTGATTCATGTAAATGTCTTAAATAATCAATAGGTGATGTTCAGAAAACGTTTACTGTTGCCAAACTTTTTTGTGTCCCAACATTGAGCTAATATGACCCTGTTTGAGGTCAGGTCCCAGAGTTTAAGAACCAGTGCATTAGATGTCCTTAAATTAACCTGTTTGAGATAAGAGATTTCATTTAGATTGTATGGGTAGATTTCAATATATGTGGAGGAAGGGTAGGATATAAACATAGGAAATCCATTACCCTTGTTTTTGGGTTCTGATTATTGTTTAACTTATTTACACCATTTCTACCCCGCCCTTCTCACCCCCAAGGGGGGACTCAGGGCGGCTAACACAGGCAACAATTCAATGCCAACAGTATCAATAACAACAATATAAACCAACAATATAAAATCTTATTACATAACAATTAAACAGTGATATTAATTAAAAATACATAACCACATAGAATAAACCACGTAATCACAAGTCATATAGCCGTTTCCAATTTTCATAACAATCCTATTTTCCGAGTTCAGTGCCTAAAGTGCTGTTGTGCCCACTAGCCAAAACCACGACTTCAGTTTTTTCCTAAAAGTAAGGAGGGACGCCAATCTAATCTCGCTGGGGAGCGAATTCCACAAGTGGGGGGTCACCACCGAGAAGGCCCTGTCCCTCGTCCCCACCAGACGCGTTTGAGATGCTGGTGGGACCGAGAGCAGGGCCTCCCCAGTAGATCTTAAATTACGAGGTGAAACGTAGAGAGAGATACATTCAGATAAGTAAGATGGGCCGGAGCCATATAGGGTTTTATAGGCCAAGACCAGTACTTTGAATTGTGCTCGGAGGTGGACCGGTAGCCAGTGGAGCTGACGCAGCAGGAGGGTGGTATGCTCCCTGTATGGCGCTCTGGTGAGTAATCTGGCCGCTGCCCATTGGACTAGTTGAAGTCTCCGAACAGTCTTCAAAGGCAACCCCACGTAGAGTGCGTTGCAGTAATCTATTTATGTGTCTTCTATCCAAATGGCTTTTATTCTATTCAAGTGTTGTGCATATGTGTGTGTGTGTGTGTGTATGTAATGTTTGTTTGTGGGATTAACATAACTCAAAAACCACTGGGTGAATTGACACCAAATTTGGATACAATGCACCCATCAGGCCAACAAGTGACCATCACTCATAAAAACACTGAAAAGCACAGCGGAAGAGACTTAAAAATCCAAAAAATAAAAATTACATTACAATGCATGCACAAAACCACATATTTACACATATACACAAATATATACACACACATATATACACACAAAGCACATAAACAGAGACTGGGCCATAGCAACGCATGGCAGGGGACGGCTAGTATTTTATATTGTATGACTGATTTTTACCCTTTCCTGCTTTTCAGACAAACATGGTATCTCTGGAAGGCCTTACCAAAGTTGTTGACCCATCTCAGCTAACTCCTGAATTTGATGGCTGCTTGGAATATAACCATGAGGAATGGATAGAAATCAGAGTTGCCTTTGAGGATTACATTAGCAATGCCACTCACATGCTCTCAAGGCTGGAGGAGCTGCAGGATATCTTGGCCAAAAAGGATTTGCCTCAGGACTTGGAGGCAGCTAGAAGTATGATCGAGGAGCATTCGCAACTGAAGAAGAAAGTCATCAAAGCCCCTATTGAGGACCTGGACCTAGAAGGGCAAAAGCTGCTGCAAAGGATACAGAGCAGTGAGACTTTCCCCAAAAAGAACTCTGGCTCTGGAAATGCGGACCTACAGAACCTCTTGCCGAAAGTGTCCACTATGTTGGACCGCCTGCACTCGACGCGGCAGCATCTGCATCAGATGTGGCATGTGCGGAAGTTGAAATTGGACCAATGCTTTCAGCTCAGGCTTTTTGAACAAGATGCGGAAAAGGTAAAAGGGGAAACAGTTGTATCTAGCAATGGTTGCTGTCTTTTAAGCTGCCGGGGCCCTTTCGTTTTAGTACCCGGTTGTAATGTGCTATGGAGAACCAGGATGGGTGGTTATATTTCATTTCAAGAGACTAGGACTTAGTATGACTGTCTTTCTTGGGCTATGGATCACCGGAAAATATGGTAATTCCAGCTAAATATTTTTTTATTTATCTTTTGGATAGCATAGGGAGAGATTAACACCTCTGTGGTGCTTGTCTTGCTGTCTGTGCCCATGTTCAGAAGCTTACACTTCACCTTCTGTCCCTGTGATAATTGGATTTTGAAAAAAAAAATGGCTTGTTGTGGAAACAAGTATTAGTGAGAACACTTCAATGGAGACACCTTTCCCCCATCTTAACACTTCCAGGAGAGAATTCCCCTTCTGAAGGTTAGATTTCTCTCCCTTCCTATTGTCTCACCCCTGTTCTTAACTTGGAATCATTTGTAAATCAGATGTTTGTAACTCAGGGACTCCCTGTACTGCCTAAAAAGGCCTGGTTGCTCAAAGACCAGTTCCTAAATCAGAACAATAATTTCCCTTTTGATTTGTATGCAGTTGGATGAGCTTGAGATCAGCACTGGAGCATTTTTGCTTGAGGTGCTCCTGGCAGGTGCTCCTTAAATAGAGGAATGAGATGTTTCCTTTTCCGTATAATGGCCAGAGGCTGTAATGGCTTTCCTTCTGATCTTTCAATTGGGATTCTTGGCCAAGTAAAGAAGCTCGATGTGGATTTCTACCTGGTGTGCAGCTTAACACAAGCATTTGGCTTAGAATGCACATCTTTCAAACATTTCATAAACATAGGATGCATTCTCCCAAGATTTTGGATTTACGGAGGCTGGGGAGAGGCATATTCATCATCTCACGGAGGCTGGGGAAGGCGAGATTCATCATCTTTGCCAATAACAACAGGAGATGATAATATGAGTAGGAGCCAATTCTGACATCATAGTGTTCCTCTGTAGCTGAATAACCATGGAGGATTAAATGTATATAAAAAGCTTTTAGAATGGAAAATTCATGTGGATTCTGCTCTGTTCTTCTAAATGAAAGCGTATGTGCATGCTCATATGTTTACATTGAAGCTTTGCTAAATAGTTCGGAGTGCTTTTCATTCTTTAAAACTAGAAACTAGGAGCCTTCGACAATACATTGAACTATCTCGTGGTTCCGTAACTATCAAATTCATAATGGCATAAGCTTTTGTGGACCACTTAAATCCTCAAATCCCGATGCCCCAGTAGACTTAGCACAGCTTTCCCTGAGGAGGTTCATTTTTAAAGTGGCATGCCTGCAGTGAACTTGTGCGACCCAGCGTGACACAGTTCTCCAAGTCATGTGTTCTGAAGGGAGGCCATTGCTCGGCTTGAGCTGTGGTTAATGACACTGTAATGAACATTCTGTACATTTGTACCAGCTCTTGCATTTGATCGGATATAGGAGTTCATCCTTTCCTGTTTGTTTCTTGTTATCAGGAACATTTACACTGTTAATCTTCATCTCACCTTTAGCTTTGTGGGTCATCACCTTTGTACGAAGTTTTTGTTGTGGATTTTGCTCCTCTGTGTTGTTATTGTAAAAAAAAAAACAACTTTCAGGATGATGCTAAATTCAACAATAATTTGTAATTGGACTTGAAATAATGGGGTTGCCTTTGAAGACTGCTCGGAAACTCCAACTAGTCCAGCGGGAGGCAGCCAGATTGCTCACCGGAGCGCATACAGGGAGCATACCACCCCCCTGTTGTGTCAGCTCCACTGGCTGCCGATCCAATTCCGAGCACAATTCAAAGTGCTGGTTTTGACCTACAAAACCCTATACGGTTCCGGCCCAGTGTATCTGTCCGAACGGATCTCCCTCTACGTCCCACCTCGGAGTTTAAGATCTTCTGTGGAGGCCCTGCTCTCAACCCCGCCTCTATCACAAGTGAGGCTGGTGGGGACGAGGAGCAGGGCCTTCTCGGTGGTGGCCCCTCGCCTGTGGAACTCACTCCCCGGGGAGATTAGATCAGCGACTTCCCTTTTTTCATTCAGAAAAAAATTGAAGACCTGGATGTGGGACCAGGCTTTTGGACAGTCTGGCAGCTAAAGAAAAGACCTTGATGATGGGCAGGAATTGACGGAACGGAATGGATCTATGGAACTCTGAACACTGAGCATGAGACTGTTTACTATTACGTTATGTACTGATGTTTTTAACCTGTTAACTGTTTAACTGCTTTTATGTATGTATGTATATTTGATATAGGCATCGAATTTGTGCCTTCCCTTGTAAGCCACCCTGAGGGGTGAGAAGGGTGGGGTAGAAGTAACTGAAATAAAATAATAAATAAATAAATGATAAGGCAGGGTCCTAGTTACAAGATAAATCTGAGCCCTGTGAAGAGAATCATAGAATCATAGAGTTGGAAGAGACCTCATGGGCCATCCAGTCCAACCCCCTGCCAAGAAGCAGGAAAATTGTATTCAAAGCACTCCCAACAGATGGCCATCCAGCCTCTGTTCAAAAGCCTCCAAAGAAAGAGCCTCCACCACACTCCGGGGCAGAGTGTTCCACTGCTGAACAGCTCTCAGTCAGGAAGTTCTTCCTCATGTTCAGATGGAATCTCCTTTCTTGTAGTTTGAAGCCATTGTTCTGCGTCCTAGTCTCCAGGGAAGCAGAAAGCAAGCTTGCCCCCTCCTCCCTATGGCTTCCTCTCACATATTTATACACGGCTATCATGTCTCCTCTTCCTTCTCTTCAAGCTAAACATGCCCAGCTCTTTAAGCCGCTCTGTCAAGGTACAGATGCCACGAAATCAAGTCCAAATGCAAATAACAAATGTTTATTAAAGGTACAGCTCAAAAGAATCAAAAATTCTTAACAGCAGCAAAATAGCATTCCAAAACAAAACACAGACCAACCGATCAAAAAGGAGGCAAAACAGAGAGTCCCAAAATCCTAAAAAACCCCAACCCACCAACAAAAATACACGGCAAAGGAAAGGGCACTTGCTATTGCTTCAGCGAGCACGATCCAGGGTGTAGCAAAGTTGAAGTCAAGCCGGTCCAGGGGTCATCCACAGTAAACAGGATACAGCAGCAGCACCATCAAACATCCAATCCAAAGTCAGGGCAAGAGAGCAAAAACGATGTCCAGAAACGATCCAAGGTCCAAACCAAACAGTAGCAAAATCCCAAAAGCATCCAGGAAGTTCAGGGAGCACGACCCAACGTAACAGGCAACCTAGTATATACTTTGCCAGTCAAAAAGTCCCCATTGTAACCAACCCTCCTTATATTACAAACTTTCCTTAGAGCTGCAATGAGACAACATCCCATCCTCAGCTTCTCCTGCATTCTCCTCCAAACTAGATTCAGAAAACACCCCACGCTCAGCTGCCAGTTGTGCTGCCCGAGCTGCTCTTTGCCTTGCCTGCCAAGAAGTCCTTCTCCTGTTTCTACTTACATCTCCCCAAACAGTAGACAAATCTGGTTTGTTGTAGGTGTTTTCGGGCTATATGGCCATGTTCTAGAGGCATTCTCTCCTGACGTTTCACCTGCATCTATGGCAAGCATCCTCAGAGGTTTTGAGGTCTGTTGGAACTAGGAAGAAGGGTTCCAACAGACCTCACTACCTCTGAGGATGCTTGCCATAGATGCAGGTGAAACGTCAGGAGATAATGCCTCTAGACCTTGGCCATATAGCCCGAAAAAACCTACAACAACCCAGTGATTCCGGCCATGAAAGCCTTCGGCAGTACAGTAGACAATCCTCCCTCCAAGTTTCATCCCCAGCAAACCCTCTGAATGTATCACTACTTGTAGGCTCCTCACACACTTCTCTCACTTCTTCTACTTTTGTCCAATCCATCTCATCCCCAACCCCATTAGTGTCACTCCCAGCACTTCTCATAGAATCTGCTTCATTGCCAAACCCATCATCCCCTCAAACCCTTCAAAAGACTCTTCATCAGTGGGCTCAGTAAGTATTTGCCGAATTCTCTTCTGCTGTTGCTCTTCAATAGACTCTTGCTCCCAAATAGACCTTTTTGCCTGCCTAGTCTCCAACTCCCTGTTGTTACTACTACTCAGAGACTCATCCACAACACGCTCTTCATGGGGCTTGTTCTCCAGACCCTTGATCATTTTAGTTGCCCTTCTCTGAACACATTCCAGCTTGTCTATATCTCTCTTCAATTGTGTTGCCCTGAATTGGACACAGTATTCCAAGTGTGGTCTAACCAAGACAGAATAGAGGGGAAGCACGACATCCTTGGATCTAGACACTATACTCCTATTTCTGCAAAAATCCCACTTGCTTTTTTTGCATCACATTGTTGGCTCAAAATATGATTTGAAGACATGTTTTGGGGCCACAATGCCTGTCTCATATTTCAACATTTATAGGTAGCTGAACTTCATATTCCAAGCAAAAGGTGTATGAACTTGAATGCTATTTTTAAATTCTCTTTTAATGGGAAAGCTCATTAGAAAACAGATTTTGCAGTAAGACCTACTTTAAATATGGAAGGTACTTTTAAAAAAGTAACACTTAGCTGTTTTGTGGAATAATGTATACCAGCTTCTGACTATGTTGTCTGTAGCATTTTCTGTGCTCCAAGTAAAATGTTGAAATTAATATACAGGTTCCAAGCCACATCCGAGCAGTATGGTGCATGTAATAGCTAACATGCCCATCCAAAGAGTATGCTCTGAATTCAGAAAGCAGACATAGAAGCAAATCCCCCTTTATACTGAAGGTTGGATCATTTTATTGTTGGCATTCATAAGAATAACATTCACATTAAAACGCACATGGGTATCCTCTCCACATCTGATTTCCATGGAGCCCCCAGTGTCGCAGTGGGTTAAACCCTTGTGCTGGCAAGACTGTGGACCGAAAGGTTGGCGGTTCAAATCCAGGGAGCAGGGTGAGTTCCTATCTGTCAGCTCCAGCTTCTCATGCAGGGACATGAGAGAAGCCTTCCACTGGATGGTAAATATGTGGACGCCCCCTGGGCAATGTCCTTGCAGATGGCCAATTCTCTCACACCAGAAGCAACTTGCAGTTTCTCAAGTTACTCCTGGCACACACAAAAAAACCCTGATTTGCATTGCATATTGTACAGATCCGTCAGATGCATTGGCAGCTTGAATCAATCCATTATATGCTTATTAGTTTGGATTGGGTCTGTACATGTTTAGAAGATATTAGCATGTAATCTTCATTCATAGAAACTTGAGGTGAATGCAGGGTCAGGGTAATGCTGAATAATAAAGCTTTGATTAATTTGAAATTGGCAAAAAGAAAAAAAAAACCCTGCCTATTTGATACATAAAATGCATAAAAGTAAAAGCACATCAAAAAGGACTGTATCATTTTGGTAGGTTTGTATTGTGTCACATAGCAACTTCCCTTGGGCCGACATTGTAACCACTGTGGAGTTGCTGAATTGATTGGCGTATAATGCACAACATGAAGGGTGTTCTTTGTCCTCAATAAGTACTGGGCTAGCTGTGGTCCTCAAGGCAAATGTGGCAGCCTCTGGCCATCCTGAAATGTGCTTCCGAAAATTAGTGATTAACTGCACAAACCCATATAAAGTAGTGTTTCTCAACCTTCCTAATGCCGCAATCCCTTACTATCATTCCTCATGTTGTGGTGACCCCCAACCATAAAATTATTTTCATTGCTACTTCATAAGTGTAATTTTACTACTGTTATGATTCATAATGTAAATATCTGATGTGCAGGATGTATTTTCATTCACTGATCCAAATTTGTCACAAATACCCGACATGCCCAAACTTGAATACTGGTGAGGTTGGGGGCGGGGATTGATTTTGTAATTTGGGAGTTGTAGTTGCTGAGATTTATAGTAAACCTACAATCGGATAGCATTCTGAACTCCTCCAACGATGGAATTGAACCAATCTTGGGACACAGAACTCCAATGATCAACAAAAAATACTGAAAGGTTTGGTGGGCATTGACCTTGAGTTTTGGAGTTGTAGTTCACCTACATCCAGAGAGCACTGTGGACTCAAACAATGATGGATCTGGACCAAACTTGGCACAAATACCCAATATGCCCAAATGTGGACTTTAGAAAATAGACCTTGACATTTGGGAGTTGTAGTTTGCTGGGATTTATAGTTCACGTACAATCAAATAGCATTCTGAACTCCACCAACGATGGAATTGAACCAAACTTGGCACACAGAACTCCCATAACCAACAGAAAATACTGGATTTGGTGGGCATTGACCTTGAGTTTTGGAGTTGTAGTTCACCTACATCCAGAGAGCACTGTGGACTCAAACAATGATGGATCTGGATCAAACTTGGCACAAATACTCAATATGCCCAAATGTAGACTTTAGGGAAAATAGACCTTGACATTTGGGAGTTGTAGTTTGCTGGGATTTATAGTTCACGTACAATCAAATAGCATTCTGAACTCCTCCAACGATGGAATTTAACCAATCTTGGGACACAGAACTCCCATGGAAGGGTTTGGTGGGCATTGACCTTGCGTTTTGGAGTTGTAGTTCACCTACATCCAGAGCGCACCAACGATAGAATTAGGCCCTTCCTTCACAGAACCCCCAGGACTAGCAGAAAATACTGTGTTTTCTGTTGGTCTTTGGTGACCCCTCTGACACACCTTCATGACCCCCCCCCCTTTGAAACATGCATTTTCTGAGCCCCCTCAGTTTCCACTGGAATATGTTGCTTCAATGGGTTGCCAATCTTTGGCAGTTGGTGTGCGAGATCATGTGGGGGTCCTGGATTGTGGCAAACCCCATAAAGGACGGGGGCACATCCCATTACATGGACCACATGGTGCAGTCACATACTTCTCTGGCATCACATCATGGCAGTGAGAGCAGAGCATTCACAAAACAAGAAGGCCCTTTTGAGGTCACTAGAGGAAACATGCAGTGAGGAAGCGAGACGGTATCTAGGCTGGCCTTGAATGATGTGAGTAAGGAGGGCTAATTAGTTATTGATTGAGCCGCAGCTCATTCATTTCACCTCTGCCTGGGTGGTTTAATTCAAGCCCAAATGTGTGTTCCGAGTTAGAGAGTTTTGTATGTGTTGATTAGGACTGAGCATAAAAGCTTTTTTTAAAAGTGTTCGTGGTGAAGATGAAGCTGATACTAAAGAGAAGAACCAGCTGAGACAACATAATTGGATGTTTTATAGAACGCTATAAAATTGCAGCTGTGCCATCTAAATTATACTACTGACAAAAGAACAAACAAAATTCACTGCCTAATAAATAACTGATTTTTTTTAACAGGAACCTTGTTTAGATGGCAGTATCTCCCTCCCTCTCTCCCCATCCAAATTAGCCATACAACTGTTTCACCTTTATTGTTTTCCCTTATTTCCTCCAGTGCAGCATTGAATGAATGGTTAACATTTTAAAGCAAAGATTGATGTATAAGAGCACTAGGCACACAGATAGCGTTGTAGAACTGGATTGTGGAGCGAGTGTCAACATCAAATTTGTGCTAGGAAAGGAATATCTAGAATTGTGAGATGTGTTAAAGCAAAATGGGCAATAATCTCAGGGCTGGGGGCTGTATTTTAGGCTGAGACCTACCCTTTAGTTTTTAAACAGGGTTTTAGTTTTAAAACTACCTATATGTATATTCATATACGCAAAATCAGAGCCTGCATGGTATAGTAGGGCAAGTGTTAGATCAAGACTCTGGGAAGCCAGATTTCGAATATCCACTGTGCTGTGGATATTTATTTCTGGTTTTGGGCAAGTTACTCTCTAAATCAAGAAGCAGTGACAAAGTAAATCCTAGAATAGAGTTTACATAATTCATTGTCTACATAGTGGTTCCCAACCTTTTTTTGTCCATAGACCACTTTGACCAGGGATCACTCTCCAACATTAGTACCATAAGGGTTACTAATCAGTTTTTGATCAACTTTAGATTCGGTTTGGTTATTTGGGGTGCTGATTCAGAAAACTGTATTGGATAGACCACATCAGCTCTAGTTTCTGATACAGAACAAATGCCACCCAGAAGTTGCCATCTTCTCGCCCACAAAAAACCATATTTAATAATCTTGAGCTGATGCAGTAGTAGTAATCTTTTGTGGGTAGTTAGCCTCTCCCCTCCCGACATGTCCATTGCCTCGGCTCTATAAGAGGCCAGGCACTCTTGTTGCCACATGGTTTCAAGGCAACAGTGTAGTAATGGTGAGGCCATGGACCATATTTTTATTCTTGCAGACCACTGGTGGTTCATGGACCACAGGTTGGTAACCACTGATCTACGTGAACACACATAACAAGAAAAGCAAAATAAACTGAAATTGTTACATTGTTCAAGTTATTTTTGACTTAGGTAAAGGTAAAGGTTTCCCCCTGACATGAAGTCTAGTAGATGCATTATCGGTGGGGGTCAATGTGCTCTCTGGCTGTAGGGTAAACTACAACTCCCACTGTGGTGAGTCAGTCGCCTCAAACCCATCCAGTAGGTTGAGTTAGTCATGGGGGTTCTATGTACCAAGTTTGGCCCAGGTTCATCATCAGCGGAGGTCACGGTTTCTCTGATTGTGGGTGAACTACAACTCCCAGAAAGGAAGGTCAGCCTCCCCCAAGCCCTCCAGTAATCAAATATTGGCATATCAGGAATGTATGCCAAGTTTGGTTCAGATCCATCAGTGTTTGGATTCAGGGTGCTCTCTGGATGTAGGTGAACTACAACTTTTTAAAATCCCTCCAAAGACCTCCATGATTTTTTGTTGGTCATGGAGGTTCTGAGTGCCAAGTTAGTTCCAGGTCCATTGTTGGTGGAGTTCAGAGTACTTTTAAATTGCAGAGAAACGGTGTATTCAAGTACCTACAACTCCTATAAATCATGATGAATTCTCCCCAAATGTCTCTAGTATGTTCAGTTGCTGATCAATTCCTCTGCTGTGTGCCATAGAAAAATATAGGAAAGGGAGAGTGGGCGGGATCATTGAAATTCCACACTAATGGAGAGAGTAAGAAACACTGGGGTGTCTGTGGTGGAGGAGAAACAGAAAATCTAGGATGAAATTGTTCCCATATGAAAGGCTTCACTTGGGTGGTGGGCAGTATTGTGTTTGTGGAGGGCATTGGGAGGGCTCTTGGACATGTTCCTGGTGCTCACTATAACCTGTAATGTCATTGAATGTCATTGATGTCTACTGAGAAGTGGGAGCTTCTCAGTAGGAGTTTGTGGAAGCAGGAGCTTGTCAGTGTAAGTGGACACCTAGCCACACATACATATTTGCACTTTTATTATGTGTATAGATAAGCATTCCATATTGCTTTTTTTCCCTGTATTTACTCCAGCTCGGGCACACTATTCCTTAAGAATTTCTGTTTGCCTGCCTAGGCACTTGTTTTCTGTGTTACCTTTTGAAAGGTATTGATCATATGAAAGCACCAACTCTTTTCTTTATAGAAGCTCCCTAGTCTTGCCAGGGGTGACTGGACAGAAAGCTGTGTATAATAGTTGTATTGTCGAAGGCTTTCATGGCTGGAATCACTGGGTTGTTGTAGGTTTTTGGAGCTATATGGCCATGTTCTAGAGGCATTCTCTCCTGACGTGCCGCCTGCATCTATGGCAGTGGTTCTCAACCTAGGTTCCCCAGATGTTTTTGGCCTACAACTCCCAGAAGTCCCAGCTAGTTTACCAGCTGTTAGGATTTCTGGGAGTTGTAGGCCAAAAACATCTGGGGACCCCAGGTTGAGAACCACTGATCTATGGCAAGCATTCTCTGAGGATGCTGGCCATAGATGCAGGCGAAACGTCAGGAGAGAATGCCTCTAGAACATGGCCATATAGCCTGAAAAAAACTACAACAACCTATAGCATAGTTGTTTACAATCTAGCTTACACCACAGTAAAACTAATTTGTTTTGTAACTCCAAAGACTTCCCATTGATTTGTTAGCATTAGTCTTTTTGCATACTCTTTTTAAAAAAGTAACATCTTGATTTACACTGTTATTTCACCATTACTTTTGTTAAAAATGGAAAAAAAATCATCCCGGTTCCTTTAAAAGGATCTTTGAAAATAATTAGGAAAGTGTACTTTCCTAATTTAGATCCACAATTTTCAGAGATTGTGGATTATTGTGTCCCATTTTAGAAAAAGGAAGCAGCATGAATGAGAGAGGTGTGAGTCTTCACATTATTGTCATTTAATAATATGGGGCATGATAGTCTTCAGATATGATCTGCAACGTTCATATCTCAGAACTTAATGCCTGCAGTTATGTGTACAAGGCAGTGTAAGTACATGTACTTATTATTATTTGACTCAAATTGTCATGCCACTTTTGAAATGCGACTTCATAATGCCTTTGTTGTCACAAGAGTGACACATTACTTTAACCACTGCTTGTAACATGTTACTTTCAAATTCTGGCCCACAGGACTGGTTGAGTTGGGTGTGTGTCATTGCAACGCATTGGCAAAATCATTATAACCTTTTGGAAGTCCTTGTCTTGGAAACCTGTGAATGTTTTGAGCTTTCCATTCTACCCTATGGTGAACATTCATTCCTTTTTTCCCCTCTTAGATGTTCGACTGGATCACACACAACAAAGGCCTGTTTTTGAACAGCTACACAGAGATTGGAGCCAGTCATCCTCATGCCATGGAGCTTCAGACACAGCACAATCATTTCGCTATGAACTGTATGGTAAGAATCTTTGGAACTTACAAAAACATTTAGTAATTGGCACATGCCGTGTCCTTTACGGTGCAGGAATAATATGCTGTTGTGAACGAGTGTGTTGCTGCCTTCCATATATAACAAAGTGAAAAGCAAATAGTAGAATCTAATCTAAATAAATAAGAGAAGAACAATGTCTGGGAAGTGAGTTCAATGCTACACCAGGATTTCTAGCAGGACTCCAAATAAATAAAAAAACACTGTTGCTGTTATTAACGTAGGATTTCAGTATGCAAACTGATTGGGTTTCTGTATGCATGCCTTTTTACATGCTACAAGAAAGCACATCCTTACTGAGATGGTAGCTCTTTCAAAAACTTAGTTTTTTCAACTACACGTAGCTTTGGTGGCTAAGTATTCTGAGAATGATTTCCTCCAACTAACTGTTTCTGAGTTCTGCCACTGCCAAAAGATTTATAATCTGCCCTTCAAGAGAAGAAGATAATAGAGGGAAGTGAGGGTAAACCAGGAAAGGAGTACGTGTCCCATTTCTTTTGCAGGCTTAGTTACGGTACTGCGTGGGGACTAGGGAATTGTGCCAAAGGCTAATGAGTCAGTCTTGTGACCTCTATGCAGTCTAACATATATGGACTGCTTCCAAGTTCAGCAGGAGTTGGAGGCCTCATTCCTATGTGTGTCTTTGGCACCAGGGTTGTGAATTGCTGGGCAAAAACAAAGCACAAATGGAAATCCATAAGTTTTCTGAAACAATTTAGTTTATATAAACATCTGCTCAGACATGTTTTCCATGTGTGCATGGAATAATAATAATAATAATAATAATAATAATAATAATAATAAATGGGAAGTGTCTGACGTGTGATTCAATACAACAGCCAGCAGAGTGATCTTGTGTGCTGCAGACTCATCTTGTTGTGTTTCAAATAATAATAATAATAATAATAATAATAATAATAATAATAATAATAAATACTGTGGGACTTTCGAATCCAAACTGCCGTGCCAAAAGATCTCAGCCGGCATTTGGAAACAATAAACATTGGCAAAATTACGATCTGTCAACTACAAAAGGCCACCTTACTTAGATGTGCACGCATCATTTGAAAATACATCACACAGTCCTAGACGCTTGTATTTGACTTGTGTTATTGTGATATGAAATCCAGCATATAGATCTCATTTGCTGTGACATACTGTGTTTTTGTGTCAATAAATAACAACAACAACAACAACAACAACAACAGTAAACATCGACAAAATCATGATCTGTCAACTGCAAAAGGCCATCTTACTTGGATCTGCGTGCATCGTTCGAAAATACATCACACAGTCCTAGACGCTTGGGAAGTGTTCGACTTGTGATTTTGTGATAAGAAATCCAGCATATAGATCTCGTTTGCTGTGACATACTGTACTTTTGAGTGAATAATAATAATAATAATAATAATAATAATAATAAACATTGTTATTTATATCCCCCTCCCCCCCTCTTCAAACAGGACTTGAGTCAGCTTACAAAAAATATAAATATAATACAAAAACACAAAAATAAAACATAATCCATAAACAACAATCTCAAAAAACCTAATAGAAAATAAAACACAATGCAAAAACCAAGGCAAACATAAAAAACATAATACATAAACAGAAATATCAAAAACCTAACCCAGTAGAAAGTAACACGAGTTAAAAGTTTTTGTTGGATTTAAACATAATGTAACAACCAGATATTTTTCTATGCCCCCAACAAAATGGGGGTTAACTACTCAAAGTTGAATTGTAGTTTTGAGGGCACTTTAGAGTGCTCTATTGCTATATTGCTTTGGTCTTGGTTTGAATATGTTTTGATGTCTAATAAATGAAATAATTCTTGAACAAACACAGCATCCGTCACTTGCTGATACTTTTGAGAACTATTTGAAATGGATGAACATACTAATAATCTCCCGTTTCCTAAAGCTTTTGAAGGCCTGCTGTTGTCCTTTTTGGTATCATTTATGGCTTCGGATTTCTGGTACAAATATGACCTGGTCTGAGAGAACCTAGTTTTCCTTAGTAGTCCTTTGCAAAGGCTTGTGAAGCCTGGCCTGTATCAAAAGGCACTAATTATTGAAGTGAATTAGCATCTTGGACAGTATAAGCAAAGGACGGGAATTGAATTAAAATGGAAACAAATACTGACTTGTTTGAAGAGATCATTCTAGGTGAGTGTTATGTGAAAGGAATACATTCAGCGTGTACTTCTGGCATTCTTTGCTTATGCATAAATCATGTAACTCCTAAGAGTCTAGTTATCAGAGGCTAACTGGCACAGCATAATTTCAAGTGCCCAGGATTTTTGTAGCTGACAAATACAAACACAAGTGTACATAGTTGAGCAGACCACGCTAAGGTTTCTTAAACATGAGACCTATATCTGATTATAGTCAATATTTGGCACAGCCCATGATGTAACTAGGATTGCACAGTAGAAGCCATTGTGATGTAGTGGTGAGAGCATTAGACTTGAAGAATTTCAGTTCATGTCCTTGGATTTAACAAAGGAAAGGCAAGATACAAATTTATTTATTTACCATATTTATACTCCTCCCTTCCCACCCCAAAGGCGACTCAGAGTGGCTTATAAATTATGGCAAAAATTCAATGCCGCATCATACACACAACAATAAACATATCATATGAAGTTATAAAACATTTTATAGAATCATAGAGTTGGAAGGAACCTCATGGGTCATCCAGTCCAACCCCCTGCCAAGTAGTAGGAAAATCGCATTCAAAGCACCCCCAACAGATGGCCATCCAGCCTCTGTTTAAAAGCCTGCAAAGAAGGAGTTTCCACCACACTCTGGGGCAGAGAATTCCACTGCTGAACAGCTCTCACCGTTAGGAAGTTCTTCCTCATGTTCAGGTGGACTCTCCTTTCCTGTAGTTTGAACATATCGTTAAAACATATAAACAATTACAACATATAAATACAATAAAACGGATTAAAAACATACATAAAGCCAAGTCTTGATTTTCCATACTTCTTGATTTTCCTATAGTCATTATTCAAGCTGCTAGACTGAGGTCAAATTCCGTGTTACCCTACTCTCTGAATGCCAAATTCAACATTGGTAAAGATTTGTTGGTATCCAAGAATGATATGTACTGTAATGTGTATATAGTAATGTGAATTATTTATTTATTTATTTGCGGCATTTATATGCCGCCCTTCTCACCCCGAAGGGGACTCAGAGCAGCTTACAAGATATATATATATACATACAATATATTATATTATTAGCATAGCACAGTATTATAGATTACTATATTGTACTGTACCATTATATTGGCTTTATTATTAGTAATATTACATGTAATATAAAATATATAATTATAATATTGTATTATTATTATTATTATTAGTAGTAGTATTATATTGTATTACATTATCATATTATAAATATTAATTATAATTATCAGATTCCTTTAGGATGTGGGCAAATAAACAGGGCATAGCACCAGATAGTTACAGAGCATAGCCAGCGCTATCTGTTTCTGTTTGCTTCTGTGGATGATTCACATGTCTCTTGTTCAGCAGCATTCAGTAGTGTTGTTTTGCCTGGATGTTTTTCTTAAGGTCATTTTTGTATACTTTATTGATCTGAGATAAGCAGATAATCTGGGATCAGATCTTGGTATATAGGGCAGTGTAGAAGGAGCCTAAGTGTGCCCGGCCAGGCCATACAGTTTGTCTTGATGGAGGCATAGGATGCAAATGTGATGTTGATCTGGGACTGTTATTCTTGTCTGTTTGCCTGCTGGTGAGATTTGGAATGCAACATCTGGAGAGCCACAAATTCCCCATCTCAATTTTATGGTCTGATGATTGGGGGAGTGTTGCCCACTATTTTTCTGTCTTTCAAATATTTTGGACAATTTGATATATTGTGCAACTGTTCGCAGTACACAAAAGTGCAACCAAAATTATCCCGAGACTGTACAAAGTCCCCTATAAAGAGATGTTATGAAATTTTACTTTTGCACCTTCATCTTATAGTTTCCCAGTTTTAAAAAAAATCAAAGATGTAATGGAAACATTGGGGAGGAGAGAGATCTGCACACTATTATTACAAAAGAAAGTATAAACAAGTTTTACATCTCAAACAAGAGATAGAAGTGGGATACAGATGATGATGATGGTGATGATAATAATGATGGCTTTCATGACTGTGTGGAATTGAACTCACATCCTGGATTCCAGTCCAAGGTTCGTTTTCCAGTCCAAGCCCTGGTCTAACAATTATCTACGACCTCAAACCAGCCTCATGGCTCTGTTGCACATTTTCTGACCAAAATTGTGGTTTTTGTACTGGCTCTTTTTGGGCCAAGCCACTTTCCAGGCAACCTGTCACTTTAGACAATACTGTGCCTTGAGCAAGTTGATGGAAAAAAGCATAATGTATTATTCTTTGGTCGAAGGGGAGAGCTTGCATTTAAAAAAAAAACCTGAAACTGAAACCTGAGAGCATGAGATTTTAATGATCTCTTCCCCTTTATCCATCCTCTTTCCATTATTTTGTTTTACTGTTAACTTCAAAAGGCATAAATAGGGGAGTTTGTAGGGTGCATTAGAGCTATGGTTATCAACCTTTCCAATGCCGTGACACCTTAATACAGTTCCTCATGTTGTGATGACCCCCAACCATAAAATTATTTTTGTTGCTACTTCATAATGGTCATTTTGCTACTGTTATGTATAGCAGTATAAATATCTGATATGCCAAATGTATTTTCATTCACTTTTTTTTGGGGTGGGGGTTGATTTTGTCATTTGGGAGTTGTAGTTTCTGGGATTTATAGTTAGCCTACAAGCAAAAAACATTCTGATGGAATTGAACCAATCTTGGCACACAGAGCTCCCATGACCAACAGAAAATACTGCAAGGGTTTGATGGGCATTGACCTTGAGTTTTGGAGTTGTAGTTCACCTACATCTAGAGAGCACTGTGGTCTCAAAAAAATGATGGATCAGGACCAAACTTGACATGAATACTCAATATGCCCAAATGTGAACATTGGTGGAGTTTGGGAGAAATAGACCTTGACATTTGGGAGTTGTCGTTGCTGGGGTTTATAGTTCACCTACAATCAAAGATCATTCTGAACTCCACCAATGATAGAATTGAGCCAAACTTCCCACACAATCAAAGAGTCCCTTGCACCCCACCAGTGATAGAATTGGATGAAACGTCTCACACAGAACCCCGATGACCAATAGGAAATACTGTGTTGTATGACCCCTCTGACATCCCCTTGTGACCTCCCCAGGGGTCCCGACCCCCAGGTTGAGAATGCTGATTTAGAGTAAATAGTTACCATTCAACATGCATTTCCATGGAACAGCTCTCTGCAATAAATCCATGAGGTCAGTTAAGGTAAAATTAGTTCAAGAACTGGAGAACTGGCAACCTGAAATTATTCTCCATCTCCCACCCCACTTGACATTCTTTTTTAATTCTCATATTCCTTTTTAATTCAGAAACATGTCACCTGAGATTGATTTAATAAGCTTTTATTAAGCCATCCAAGGGTACTTTTGAGGTTGCAACAAACAAGAGGCATGCTGTTAGTAACTATCTGTGTCAATTTGATGGGTCCAAGATGCCATGTGGTTTGCGTTCTCACCCTTTTCTTCCTTCCTCACTCCATGTGATTGGTTCAAACAAATTAATGCAAAGATTTTCTCGAAGCAGGTCAAACAATTTTAGGTGCTTCTAAAGCAGTTGGAAGAGACTTTAAAGAAAGCAGTGTTGGCATAATGCCATGTGCAGAAACTGCACTGAGAGCCAACATGTTATGGTGGTTTGAATGTCAGAGTACAACTCTTGGATACAAGGGATCAAATCACTACTCTGCCGTGGAAACCCGGTGGGGGATCTAGGGCAAGCCACACTCAGCCAGCTGAACCCCCTCTGGACAGACCATTCCAAGAAAACTCCATTATGGGATTTTCTTATGTTGGAAATGACTTTTGAAGGCACACAACAACAAATCCATTACACCTGTTTGTGGATGATGAATGAATACTGTTAAATATTCTCTAATTGTTTGTTTAAATAATACAGGAACCCAACATATTGAATCAGATTACTTGCCCCTCAAAGCTCAGTATTTTGTGTATCACCCTTCTGCAGCGTGATGATTCTCAGATGCTATAGATCCCAACTTTCTTCACCCCCACTGGTCATGCTAGGTGATAGTGATGGGAGTTAAAGTACAGTCACTCCCCAAGATACAAACATCAGACTTATAAATGACTCAGAGTTAAGAATGGGGTGAGACAACAGGAAATGAGATAAATCTACCACTCGGAAGGGAAATTCACTTCTGAAAGAGTTATCATAGGGAAAAGGTGTCTCCACTGAAGCCTTTCTCACCAATCCTTGTTTCCACAACAAGCCATTTTTTTTCAAAATCCAATTATCACAGGGACAGAAAGTAAGGTGAAATCTTCTGAATGGGCACAAGCAGCAAAATAAACAGCACAAGGGTGTTAAACCTTCCCGATGCAATCCAAATCACACACACACACATACATATATGGCTGGAGTTGCACTTTAAAAGAATGTGTTTCTGCTTACATACACATTCGAGTCAAGAACAAACCTACGTAACCTATCTTCTTTGTAACTTGGGGACTGCCTGTATAAGAAATCTAAAGGATATCAGATTGGGAGAATCTAATTAAATCAGACAAAATCTCTAGAAAAGCTAGGGATTGAACCTAGGACATTCAGGTGCAAAACATGTGCACTGTCACAGCATTGAGACTGTGAGTCAGCAACATAATAAAAGTACAAGGAACTATGTTTGCCTTGTAGTGTACAACAAAAGAACACAGACACATTTTGGATTGATTCTCCAAAGGTCTCCACAAGCAAATAATATCTATTCTTGCTATATGATTGATCACCAAGTAGACCTAGGGATTTTTTTTATGAACACATTTTCCCCTGAACCTTAAGACATAGCATTTTTACTCTCGGGTGTCTAACATATACCTGTAGGCTGTAAAGACATCACATTTTCAAGATCTTTGGGTGGTCACACTCCTCTATCTCCTCTACTAGCTAAGTCCGTCTGTGTGGGAGGTAGATACAGTGCCACCTAGTGATGTTGGCAATGCCTAGAATTTCCTTTTTTTCAGACCACTGGTTTGTAAAGCTTTACACATCCAGTGCTGCTTTCTTGGAAATCTTTTGTAGGCCAGAATGGAAAACAGAAGTCTACAGGTGTGGATTTTGTTGTTCATTCGTTCAGTCGTTTCCAACTCTTCGTGACTTCATGGACCAGTCCACGCTAGAGCTCCCTGTCGGCCGTCACCACCCCCAGCTCCTTCAAGGTCAATCCAGTCACTTCAAGGATACCATCCATCTTGCCCTTGGTCGGCCCCTCTTCCTTTTTCCCCAGCATCATTGTCTTCTCTAAGCTTTCCTTTCTTCTCATGATGTGGCCAAAGTACTTTATCTTGGCCTCTACTATTCTTCCCTCCAATGAGTAGTCAGGCTTTATTCTGGTATGGATCTTCTTGCGGTCCAGGCACTCTCAGAACTTTCCTCCAGCACCACAGTTCAAAAGCATCTATCTTCCTTCGCTCAGCCTTCCCTAAGGTCCAGCTCTCACATCTGTAGGTTACTACAGAGAATACCATGGCTTTGACTAGGCGGATCTTTGTTGTCAGTGTGATGTCTCTACTCTTTACTATTTTATCGAGATTGGACATTGCTCTCCTCCCAAGAAGTAAGTGTCCTGATTTCCTGGCTGCAGTCTGCGTCTGCAGTAATCATTGCATCTAGAAATACAAAGTCTGTCACTGCCTCCACATTTTCTCCCTCTATTTCCCAGTTGTCAATCATTCTTGTTTCCATAATTTTGTTTTTTTTATGTTTAACTGCAACCCAGCTTGAATCTTGTGTCCAATTCTGGGCACCACAATTGATGAGAGATATTGACAAGCTGGAATGTGTCCAGAGGAGGGAACTAAAATGATCAAGGGTCTGGAGAACAAGCCCTATGAGGAGCGGCTTTAAGAGCTGGGCATGTTTAGCCTGAAGAAGAGAAGGCTGAGAGGAGACATAATAGCCATGTATAAATATGTGAGAGAAAGTCATAGGGAGGAGGGAGGAAGCTTGTTTTCTGCTGCCCTGGAGACTAGGACGCGGAACAATGGCTTCAAACTACAAGAAAGGAGATTCCATCTGAATATTGGGAAGAACTTCCTGACTGTGAGAGCTGTTCAGCAGTGGAACTCTCTGCCCCGGAGTGTGGTGGAGGCTCCTTCTTTGGGCTTTTAAACAGAGGCTGGATGGCCATCTGTGGGGGTGCTTTGAATGCAATATTCCTGCTTCTTGGGGGGTTGGACTGGATGGCCCACAAGGTCTCTTCCAACTCTATGTTTCTATATCTAAGCAAGCAACCCCAAAGGAAAATAACATATTGAGGGGAGGCATTGTAGCCCAGGGCTTCAAATTGGATAGGTGAATATTGTGTCCTCATGAGTGCTTGTCTGCATTCTGAATGAGATGGTCCAAACACAATCTTACAATAGAAACCAGAAATTCATTTCTTGAACATCACTGTCCACTATTTGGATCATAAGTGATTTTCATATTTTTCCCAGAACTGCTATCTTTATCTTTTTCCCTGTAGGATAAGATTTCTACCCAATGTCTTGAAATTAAAGAGATGTTGAACTTATTTCACGGTTTGGCGATGTGTGCATTATGTTACTTGCCCACCTGTTTTTGTGATCTCCAGCCACTGATAACCAATTCTGGTGGCAACCACACTCATCCAAGAGGTTTGTTCGGAAGCAAGACATGCAGACGCACACTGTAGCTTTTCTTATGTATTTGCGTGCGTCTTGATTTTGAACGAATGTCTTTGTTTTCCCCTGCCACAGGGTGTGACCCCCGATGGAATCAGGAAAGGGCATTGTGACACACCCTGATATACAATAACGGCTAGAATCCTTTCCTGCAGAGCTCTCTGGAGAGTTGCTGTCAGAAAAGGTAGTCCTGTTCAGCTTGCGCAGTTGCTGAGAACGATGCCAGCCACCCAGGGAACAGGCTGCCCCTTCTTGTTAGGTTCAACCCTGTTGTTGAATTCCGAAGGTGAAGTTTAGGGCACCCAGGGTGAAGTTCATGCTGCTTGTTTTGACTTCAACTCACTGAATTATTCTGACATGGCATGTTTAAAAATAGTCTTCTCCGATGTATTGTTTTCCGATCTTGCATACTGCCAGTGCCAGAATGGAAAAATGGAAGTGAGCAGGGCGTCAGTTATAAGGTTTCACAGTTCACATGAAATGGAGTTGTCATAGCTGATGTGTTTGCTGATTACCTGGAATTAATGAAAGCTTAGCTTGAGAGCAGACATGTGCTGTGTTGCTGTGCAGTTTTTAGCCTATTGAATGTGCTGCAAGGTCTACTGTAGATATGGGCAAACCCAGGCCCGGGGGCCAGATGTGGCCCCTTGGGTTCTTTTCTCAGGCCCTTCTCTCTCTCACCATCCTATCTTTCCTTCTCTCTTGCCTTCCTCCTTCCCGTCCTCCCTTTCTTTCCTCACTCTTTCTTCCTCCTTCTTTCCTTCACTTCCACCTTTTTGCCTTCTTCCTTCCTTTTGTCCTTTTCCTTCCTTCTCTCCCCTCCCTCCCCTCCTTCCCTCTTTCTCTCTTCTCTCCTTCCTTTCCTTCTACCCTTTTGTCCTTCCTTCTTCCCTCTTTTTCTCTTTCCTTCCTCCTTCCCCCCACCTTGGCGTTCCCCTTGGCATGGGCAGCAGCGGGCGCACCTAGGTGCCCAGTTCCTGCATTTTTCCCAGGTGAGGGAGGACCTTTCTCTCTCTCTCTCTCTCCTTTTTGTGTTTTCCTTTTTCCTCTCCTTCCTTCCTTCCTTCCTTCCTTCCTTCCTTCCTTCCTTCCTTCCTTCCTTCTTTCCTTTCTTTCTTTCTTTCTTTCTTTCTTTCTTTCTTTCTTTCCTTCCTTCTTCCTTCCCTTTCTCTTTCTCCTTCCACCCTTATTGCCTTAGATTGGACTATTGCAATGCACTCTACATGGTGCTGTCCTTGAAGACGGCCCGAAAACTTCAATTGGTCCAACGATCGGCAGCCAGGCTACTAACTGGAGTGAATTACAGGGAGTGGTCTACCCCCTGTTTAAGGAGCTCCATTAGCTGCCATTTATTTTCCGGTCCCAATTCAAGGTGCAGATTCTTACCTACAACGCCCTGAATGGTTTGGGACCTGCCTACCTTCGTGACTACATTTTCTTCTATGAACTTAACATGATCCCTTCGTTCTTCTGGAGAGGCCCTTATCTCACTCCTGCCCCCATTGCAAGCACAACTTGTGGGGACGAGGGAGAGGGCCTCCTCTGTGGTGGCACCTCTCCTCTGGAATTCGCTCCCCGAAGAAATTACACAAGCGCCCACCCTGGAAGTCTTCAAGAAGAGCCTAAAAACTTGGCTATTCCAGTGTGCCTTCAATGAATGAACAATATTCTTTGACTTTGACCAAACCCAGCATAAAATGCCTTGGACGCACTTTATTTCACCCTCTAGTTCAATTAAGCCCCATTGTTTCGTCCCACTTGAACCTCCTTCTTGATACACTACATTACTTATCTCACCTAGAGCTTTCAAACATTTAAATCCTTGTGACCAGTCTTGCCCATCTTGATCGATTATTGTGATTTTATATTGTATTGTGTGCCTATTTTGTACTTTTTAATTATTTTCATTATATTTTATTGATGTATAATTTTATTTTGTATATTTGCTTTGTTGTAATTGTTGGGCTTGGCATCATGTAAACTGCCCGAGTCTCCTTGGGGAGATGGTGGCGAGGTATAAATAAAGATTATTATGATTATGATTATTATGTTTATCTGGGAGAAGAGAAGGTAGAGAGGGAACATGAGAAACATGTTTCAAGATTTAAAAGGGTGTCCCATTGAGGAGGATGGGAGGAATCTGATTGTCTACTGCTCTGGAGACCAGGGCACAAAGGAGCCATGATTTCAAATGGCAGGGAAAGAGATTTGACTGAAAAGATTACAAAGAACCTTCTGAAAGTAAGAGCTGTTGGAGAGCAGCATGGGCTTCCTCAAAGTGTGGTGGAGTCTTCTTCTCATGATGCTTTTCCACAGAGGCTGTCTATTGGGAGTGCTTTAATTGTGCCTTCTTGCATGGCTGGGGGTTGGACTGGATGACCCTTGGGGGTCTCTTTCAACTCTAGGATTCTAGGATTATATATCAGGAGGAGGCAATACCAGGTCTAATGAATACGTTTTTTCTATCCCATCCACCATCTAATCCTGGCCAAGACCAACCTTTTTGGGATCCAAAGGTTTCCTGTCTTTTCTTCACTTTCTGTCTCGGAAAGAGAAAAGGAAGGGGAAGAAAGGGCAATGAGAAGCAATTCCCTCCAGGCCCATCCACCGTGCTCTGGCCCACCATGCGCCCCTAAGTTAGATAGTTTGCCCATCTCTGCTCTACTAGGTTAGAAAATCAGGCCACTGGACGTTTACTTCCCATTTTGATGGAGAGGCATTTTGGAGGGGGAAATGGGTACTTTGTTTCCAGCCAAACCACCACTTCTGGTAAATCAGGGTGCCCATAACTTTTTTCCCATTTGGAATATTATAGGGGATTAAATATCACAAATAGGTCACTCTGTGCCTTCCTGTGCTTTAGAGTATTGTCCTATGCTTGGAACCCATCCTAGAAGTCTCCAACAATATTTATTTTAGTGGAAGTATGTAGTTTGCAAGAATGCCAACCTCTTTTGATTTGCATGGCCCAAGATAGCCCACATCTACAATTATTGTACAGAACTGAAATGAGCCAGATCAGGATGAGTTTCTTTATTTTTCTTTTGAGTTTAACATGCTGAGCATTTTTGTCTTTGTTTCCTTTTTTCTTGCAGAATGTGTATGTAAACATAAACCGCATCATGTCTGTAGCCAACCGTTTGGTGGAGTCTGGTCACTATGCCTCACAGCAAATCAAACAAATCGCCAGCCAGTTGGAGCAAGAATGGAAAGCGTTTGCCGCAGCCCTGGATGAGCGTAGTACCTTGTTGGAAATGTCAGGTGTTTTCCACCAGAAGGCTGAGCAGGTTAGTAATTCCAACAAAAACAAAAAACAGCTGACTTTTCTTGGTTTCACATGCAATAGATTTGTTATCTAAGGTTAGTCTCTTACATGTAGAAGAAGATAACCAATGTGATGTAGATAAAACATTGGATTGGCAAGCTTATTTCTCCATTGAGTCATTAAACTCACAGGGTGATCTTGGTATTCAATCCACCTTAGTCTGTATCAACTTTGAGAGTAACTGAGAGAAAGCTATTTATGGCATACCGTTCCTAGACTTAGGCTATTGTATCAGATAGGTAGCTTAGGCTAGCCATTTTTCTGAGACTTACCTACCTTGGTGTGTTTTTGTGAGAATCATGTTTGCCAGGTTGAGGTGATCAAAGGAAATAAATGTAGGTTTTTTAATAAAATAATAAATAAACAAGCCTCCGAATGACTAAAGCAGTTGCCAGTCCTTCAAGATGCTTATAGGAAACTCTGATGTTGGATATCTTCTGTCATACTCCTGTTGGGTGAGGAGAAAGCGAGCCAGCATTGTTCAGCTCATTTTTAGTGTTTTGTCCTCCTGTAAGGCTGAATAGACAACGATATTCAGTTTCTACTTTTTTTGTGTCAGGAGTGACTTGAGAAATTGCAAGTCGCTTCTGGTGTGAGAGAATTAGCCATCTACAAAGACGTTGCCCAGGGGACGTCCAGATGTTTTACCATCCTTTGGGAGGCTTCTCTCATGTCCCCTCACGAGAAGATGGAGCTGACCGACAGAAGCTAATTCCATTCCCTGGATTTGAACCGCTGAGCTTTTGGTCAGTGGTTCTGTTGACATAAGGGTTTAACCCATTGTGCCACCAGTGGCTCCAAGTTTTACTCATTCAAAGTGAAAGAGAAGGCTTGAAAGGGAGTCTCAATGCAAAAGCGCCTTGCTCCTCTAGGAGTGGTAGTCACTGAAAACAGTCAATAGGCTCTTCCTGCTATGATTCCTTGTTAAGAGATAAACTCGGTGCAGGTTGAGTATCCCATACCCAAAATGCTGGTGACCAGAAGTGTTTTGGATTTCATTTTTATTAATTTTGATATGCCTGTATTTTCATACATACACAGATGTTGGAGTTGGGATCCCAGCTAAACACTAAATTCATTTATGTTTCATATATACTATATACACATTATTTTTTAAATAATTTTGTTCATGAAACAAAAGTTTCTGTATTTCAGATAGGGGATGCTCAACCTGTGCATAGTCTCAGAATGGAATTGTGGATGTGTTGAAAAGCATAATCAGTTTTTGATCAACTTTACATTTGGTTTGGTTATTTGGGGTGCTGATTCAGAAAATTGCATTGATAGACCACACCAGCTCTAGTTTCTGGTACAGAACATATTTCATCCAATAGTTGCCATCTGCTCACCCACAGAAAACCATATTTAATATTCCTTGGCACTATAAGAGGGTTGTTGCAACGATGTAGTAACAGTGAGGCTGCAGGCTATATTTTCATTCTTCCGGACCACAGGTTGGGAACCTCTGATCTCTCTCTCTCTCTCTCTCTCTCTCTCTCTCTCTCTCTCTATATATATATATATAATATATATATATAGAGAGAGAGAGAGAGAGAGAGAGAGAGAGGACTGGTTCGTCTATCTGTACCACAAATCCTGTTGCTACCTGAAGGGTTGACCCTTTGTGATGTCCCTAGCTTAGGTGTCACTGGGAAAGAGAGGTGACATGCATATGAGAAAGAGGGAAGGAGAAAGGAAGGAGTCACAGAGAGAACCAAATTTTCATAGAAACATTGGGAGGGAGGAAGGAAGAGGAAAAAGCAGAGAGAGAAAAGAAAGGAGAGAGGGAGAAGAGTAAACAAAAAGGAGAGAAGGAAGGAAGAGAAAGGAACGGAGAAAAGGTATGAAGGGAGAGAAATAAGTGGTAATCAGAGGAGCAGGAGCCCCCCTGACACCTGGGAAAGTATATATACGAGGGTTGAATGAAAAGTAATGCCTCCACCTTCGTAACTCCTCAACAGATGGCAGTACTGGTATGCAGCAGGTACTGGCTTGTTCAGTAAACTCTCCTCTACAGTTCCATTTTGGCAGGAAGCCTTAGCATTGAACGGTTGTGTTGTTAAAGTGCGAAGTATAGAACCCTGCGCAGATGGTCGGTTAATGTAACTTAAGCAACATGCAGTCATTGAATTCTTAACAGCAGAAGGTGTCACCCCAAAGGAGATTAATCAGAGAATGCAAGCTGTTTGTGGTGATTGTGTTGATGTGAGTTCTGTGTGTCATTGGGCAAGTAAGTTTAAAGATGTTGAGAGGGAACATCTGACTTGTGTGACAAACAAAGAGTTGTATGTCCTGTGACAGCAACCACCGAGTTTCACAAGCAAAAGGTTGACAGATTGCTTCAGGACGATTGTCATATCACTCAGAGAGAAATTTCAAGCATAATTGGCATTTCACAAGAACATGTGGGTCACATTATTGCTTTGCTAGGCTATTGGAAGATCTGTGCACGATGGGTACGTTGAGAGAACTGTGAGCGCTGGTTGCGGAAACAGAGTGTCGACTTCTTCCGTAACGGCTTCAGAAATGTATCCAATTGTCTGGTGATTATGTGGAAAAATGAATAGTGGTAGTTAAAGAGCACATTCTAAGGATTATTTCTGCATTTGATTTATTAAAATATTCCCATCCAAACCCAAGTAACGAAGGTGGAGGCATTACTTTTCATTCAATCCTCGTACTAGTTTTTAATTAGAAAAATGCATACCTAGGAAGTGCTGGGTTGACTTTCACTTCTCTGTGTGACCATTGCGGTATGGATGGCCAAATGAGGAAAATGAGATATTTCGGGGTTTTTTAAAGATGACTTTCTATGTAAATGCAACTTGAGGAGAAATAAAAACAGAACACGGAGAAGTGTGTTTGGTTTGATTGAATTGAACTTACTGTTTGTTCCGCTGCATGGTTGAATGCTTAATTGTAGTACCTTCTCCACAGGGAAACTGGTGGTGAATTTTAAGCTCCCTTGTTAACATCAGGTATCCATTTGTTATGAACGTATGTGAATGGGGAGCGCAATAGGGGAGAATATGATTTGATCGGATTTTCTGCTGCCAGAGATTGCAGCTGAACATTTTCAAAAAGATTTTGGATGCATTTCGACTTGTCCTAGGCTGCCTGTGGAATTGAGGTTTGGCTGCGGGTTGTTTTAGTGCTTCCATGTGTGTTTGTTTCCTCGCTCTCAAACCCCTCTACAGTTAACTAAGAGTTCTCATTTTGCTAAAGTGTTCCTTTCTTTTGCTAACCACTGCCTCTCCTTTTCAGAGGACAGCAAAATAGATTTGTAAGGGTTCTTTCATTATGTCAGCTCTTCAGACCAAATGAAGCAAAGGGTAGAAATAACTTTTGAATCCTTATTAGCCTCCAGTTGAAAAGGTTCTGGGTAATTTAACCAAGCAAGCCGCGCTTTTTCGGAGAGAAGAAAGTAGGGTTTTGAAGGCAGTATATCAAGATAATAAGTTCACCTTCAAAAGGACTAGTTCAGACACTGTTGTTTGCCCAGTGAAATGTATGCTGTCTCTTAACCTGTGCATGGTGGTGAATAATCGGAGCTTTCTTTCTTTGTAGTACATGAGTAATGTGGATTCATGGTGTAAAGCCTGCGGTGAGGTCGAGCTTCCCTCGGAACTACAGGATTTGGAGGATGCCATCCACCATCACCAAGGGATATATGAGCATATTACTCTGGCATATTCTGAGGTAGGCAACGTTCATTTTTCCCTGTTTTGAAGAAGGCTGCTTCCATAATACCATAAGGCCAGCTTCATATCATCCAAACTGGACTATTGCAATGCGCTCTACGTGGGACCGCCCTTGAAGACAGCCCAGAAGTTTTGTACTGGTACAACGGGCGGCAGCACTGGAGCAAACTATAGGGAGCATACAACACCCCTATTAAAACAGCTTCATTGGCTGTCGATAAGTTGCCAAGCCAAATTCAAGGTGCAGGTCATGACCTATAAAGCCCTAAATCTGGTTCTCAGCCTGGGGTCCCCAGATGTTTTTGGCCTTCAACTCCCAGAAATCCTAACAGCTGGTAAACTGGCTGGGATTTCTGGGAGTTGTAGGCCAAAAACATCTGGGGACCCCAGGTTGAGAACCACTGCCCTAAATGGTTAGAGCCCCACCTATATCCGCAATTGCATCTCCTTCTATGAACTGGCACAAGCTCTAAGATCTTCTGGGGAGGCCCTCCTCTCGGTCCCATTACCGTCTCAAGCGCGGTTGGTGGGGATGGGAGAGAGGGCCTTCTCAGTGGTGCCCCCCCCCCTCCGTCTCTGGAACACCCTTCCAAGGGAAATAAGACAGGCCCCATCCCTCCTCTCCTTTCATAAGAGCTTGAAGACTTAGTGGTTTCAACAAGCCTTTGAAAATTACCAGTTCTAACTCAGCCCTACACATTGTCGAATATGGCCTTATTCTTCCTACCAATTACCCAGATTCTTTCCTCTAATCGGCCCCGGAATGAACGGCCACATACCCGTACCTAATATTATTGTTGCCTACCTAGAATTTTGGGGCTTGCACAAATCTTGGCCCGGCCTTTTACATTTTTAATTGCCTTGAACAGGCAGGATTACTTTTAATATATGTGTGTTATGGCGACAATTTTTATGCTTATATTTTGTTTTGTTAATGTTATGGTTGTGTTGTTTTTACTTTGTATGTTTTGTGATGTTACCTGGGAACTGCTCTGAGTCCCCTCGGGGAGATGGAGCGGTATATAAATAAAGTATTATTATTATTATTATTATTATTATTATTATTATTATTATCTACTATTTCTTTTCTCCGCTCTGTTTTCCTGTACATGCTCAGATACATCAGTGCATCTGATGTAATGCAGTGGTTCTCAACCTTCCTAATGCCACGACCCCTTAATACGCTTCCTCATGTAATGGTGACCCCCAACCATAAAATTAGTTTCATTGCTACTTCATATATGTCATTTTGCTGCTGTTATGAATCACCATGTAAATATCTGATATGCAGGATGTATTTTCAAACACTGGACCAAATTTGGCACAAATACCCAATACACTCAAATTTGAATACTGGTGGGATTGGGAAAGGGTATCGATTTTGTCCTGCGGGAGTTCTAATTGCTGGGATTTATAGTTCACCTACAATCAAAGAGCATGTTGAACTCCACCAACAATGGAATTGAATCAAACTTGGCACACAAAACTCCCATGACCAATAGAAAATACTGGAAGGGTTTGGTGGGCATTGACATTGAGTTTGGGAGTTGTAGTTCACCTACATCAAGAAAGCACTGTGGACTCAAACAATGATGGATCTGGACCAAACTTGGCAAGAATTCTCAATATGGCCAAATGTAAACACTGGTGGAGTTTGGGAAAATAGACCTTGACATTTAGGAGTTGTAGTTGCTGGGATTTATAGTTCACCTACAATCAATGAGCATTCTGAACCCTACCAACGATTGAATTGGGCCAAACTTCCCACACAGAACCTCCATGACCAACAGAAAATACTGTGTTTTCTGGTGGTCTTTGGTGACCCCTCTGGCACTCCCTCGCGACCCCTCCAGGGGTCCCGACCCCCAGGTTGAGAAACACTGATGTAATGGATTCTTGTCCACAAATGGTTGTTTCACACTTAAAAAAATGTTTTTAAGGGGTTAACAGACTGTGATGTCAATGTGGCTGTGGCAGATTGACCTGGTTGCCATTCTGGAATAGCGTGAGAATGTATAGTTAGATATGTAGTTGGTGTACATGAGGAAATTTTAAATGTAAAATTGTGTAAGATTTTCAAACATGTGTTATGCAGATTCCCTTGGCAGAGAGTTGTGATTGACTGCAGCTCCCAATTGAGAGTATGCTCATACTAAAGGCATGTTGGCCTCTTTGTGTAATGTCCAGATGACTACAGATGTTAGGCTTGTATGACATAACAACAGCAGCAAACTGAGTATAATAAAAATACTCCCTGAACCATACATTGCTTTATTAATTTGAGTTCTCTATGAAATTTATTTTCTTTTTTTTAAAACAACCTCCAGTATTGATTCAGTTAGTTTCTTTTCACAAATTCTGTTTTTATTTTCAAAATAATACCAGTAGACCCCCATATCTATTTTTTCACGGTTCCCAAAAATGACCTGGGGGGAGGGGGAGGTAACCAGATAGCGTTTTTCGGTCCTGATCTTGAAAATACACCGAGATCCGACCTATTGGTAGCAATGGGGACCTTATAGAATCACTGAATCATAAATTTGGAAAAGTTCTCATGGACCATCCAGTCCAACCCCCTGCCAAGAAGCAGGAAAATTGCATTCAAAGTGCTCCTGACAGATGGCCATCCAGCCTCTGTTTAAAAACCTCCAAAGAAGGAGCCTCCACCACACTCCGGAGCAGAGAGTTCCACTGCTGAACAGCTCTCACAGTCAGGAAGTTCTTCCTAATGTTCAGGTGGAATCTCCTTTCCTGTACTTTGAAGCCATTGTTCCGCATCCTAGTCTCCAGGGCAGCAGAAAACAAGCTTGCTCCCTCTTCCCTTTGACTTCCTCTCACATACTTATACATGGCTATCATGTTTCCTCCCAGCCTCCTCTTCTTCAGGCTTAACATGCCCAGCTCTTTAAGCCGTTCCTCATAGGGCTTGTTCTCCAGACCCTTGATCATTTTAGTCGCCCTCCTCTGGACACATTCTAGCTTGTCAACATCTCCCTTCAATTGTGGTGCCCAGAATTGGCCGCTGCATCACATTGTTGGCTCATGTTTAATTTGTTGTCCACGAGGACTCTTAAGATCTTTCTCATACGTACTGCTCTCAAGCCACYCATCCTCCATTCTATATCTTTGCCTTTCATTTTTTTTCAGCCTAAGTGGAGTATCTTGCATTTGTCACTGTTGAACTTCATTTTGTTAGTTTTGGCCCATCTCTCTAATCTGTTAAGATAGTTTTGAATTCTGCTCCTGTCTTTTGGAGTATTGGCTATCCCTCCCAATTTGGCATCATCTGCAAACTTGYTGATCATGCTTACTAACCCTTCATAGGTGTTATGAAGCTCTTCTTTCCATTCCTAGGACCCTTTCATTTTTTCCCTTCAAGGGAGCCTGGGTTTCCGCAACGCTTTTGAGAAAACACCCTATCTGGCCCATTATGGGGGGATTTCCAGACTCCGCTTCCCATCATTTTAGGCATTGTATGTTCTTATATCTTTCATTAAGACCTGGATTAAAAGAGTTAAGATACCACTCTTTCTGTCATCCTTTCCCTTCTGTCTGTAGATGAGACTGGGTTTAATGATTTCTTAAAGCTGTCTCTACTCTAGAAGAGAGCCGTGTGCTCTCTCTCTCTCCCTGCAGCAAGCATGCAGCTCTCCAAGGCATTTTAAGGAGGCCCAGGGAAGTAAAAGCGATGACCTGGAGCTATCCTCCCTGGGCTTCCATAAAAAGCCTTATTTTCTCTCTATTACAGGCCCTTCCTGGTTGGATATAATGCTTCCTTATAGCTGTTTCTACTTACTACTCTAGAGGAGAGGTAACTAAGTGGTTGTAGTTTTCAGAAAATGAGGCTTTTTTTGTTTACTGGAATTACTATTATTTATTATTATTATCTTTTAGAAATATTTTCTGAAGGAGAGGAAGGGAAGGAAAAAAATGAAGCTAAAAGGGTGACTCCAAGCCCCCAAATGCGCATGCACATCCCACCCGTCCTCAACTCCCAGTCAGTCCCACCAAATAAAAATCAAGAAAATAAAGGAAAATTAAAAAGGTTCAACTGTGATGCCTAATAGGGGAGAAGGAGCTGTGATCAGCTGCCACGTGCCCCCCTTATGAATGAGGATACGTGGCAGCTTGAGCCCTAGCCGTTACGGCTACCTGACCCAACTAAGGAAGCCGTATTGGCCGAAGGAAATGGCTAAAAATGGTTCACGCTCAAGCCTAATGATTATTAGGATTCCCTTTCTTTTTGAGGGATTTTCAGTTTCTAATACTTATTCCCAGAACATGATTATACAATGTTCCCTCACTACTTCGCAATTCGCTTTTAGCGGACTCGCTGTTTTGCGGGTTTTTGAAAATATTAATATAAAATATTTACGTCCAGTGGAGGCCAGGGACCCCGGAAGTGCGGCGGCCTGAGCCGTGGTGGGGAAGGCTTGCCTCCCTGGCCTCCACAGACCCCGGAAGTGTGGCGACCTGAGGTAAGGTGGGGAAGGCCTGTCTTCCTGGCCTGCTGCTGCCTGCATGGCTCCGGAGGCTGTACTGGGGTCTGCGGAGGCCAGGGAGGCAGGCAGGTGCCCTTGAGATGGGCCAGGAGGCAGGTATGGAAGCGCGGGTAAGAAAATAATATATAATATATATATAATCTATATAAATGAAAATGTAATGTTCGTTTGTGGGATAAACATAACTCAAACACCTCTGCACGAATTGACACCAAATTTGGACATAAGACACCTGTCAGGCCAAAGAGTGACCATCACTCATAAAAACACTGGAAAAAACAGCAGAAGAGACTTAAAAAGCCAAAAAACAAAAAAAATACATTACAATGCATGCACAAAACCATATATACGCAAGCACACACATATACATATGTACACAAATATATATATATACACATTGTTGTTGTTCATTCGTTCAGTCGTCTCCGACTCTTCGTGACCTCGTGGACCAGCCCACGCCAGAGCTCCCTGTCGGCCGTCACCACCCCCAGCTCCTTCAAGGTCAGTCCAGTTACTTCAAGGATGCCATCCATCCATCTTGCCCTTGGTCGGCCCCTCTTCCTTTTACCTCCACTTTTCCCAGCATAATTGTCTTCTCTAGGCTTTGCTGTCTCCTCATGTATATACACATATACGCATATATACACACACAAAACAGATAGACTGGGCCACAGCAACGCGTGGCAGGGGACAGCTAGTCATTTATAAATATTAAAATTAATATGGCGTCCCCACTTCGCGGATTTTCACTTATCGTGAATGGTCCTGGAACTGAACCCCCACGATAAATGAGGCAACACTGTACATATTTCCCATACATAGTACGAAGATTTCCATTGTCAGATGATTGGGCTGTAAGTTATCCTGGGGTCCCTTCCAACTCAATGGATGTTTTTCTTCTTTAGCCTGTATTCCTGGTGCTTTCGTAGCATTCTTCTTTTTGCCCAGCCATTATAGTTGGCCCTCTGTATCAATGGATTCTGCATCCATGCATTCAAAATATCTTTGAAAGAAACCATGATTTTTCCATTTTATTTAAAGAAGGCCATTTTATCACGTCATTGTATGTATGGGAGTAGGGGGATCCTGGAATGGTAGCAGATATCAAGGTCCTACTGTACTTCCTGTAAGACATATTAATTCCTGTGGGGACATGATTTAGGGACAGTGGTGGAGACACAGCAAGTACTTGTGAAGCAGCACTCATTATCATAGGGCCAACTCAAAGCAGCATAGACCAATATTATCTGAAAAGAACTTTAAGGAGTAAGTCTTACATAGAAAATATCTTATGTTTGAAGAAAACATTGGTTTTATGCCTTGGATACTGACCATAAGAGGCACCACTCTGAGCCTTTTTGCTTGCTTGTTCTTCTGGGCTACTACCACATCAATCTGGAATCTTTCTGAGTAACATTTGAACTGCAACTCTTTGGGTCTCTTGGTTTGGAGAGAGGGTAGGGAGAACAATGAAGAAAAACTTTCAATGCCTCAGACTATGAATATGTTTAATCTACTCTGCTTTATTATGCCTGTGGCTCCCATTTTTCAATCCAAAGATGGAAACATATATTGAATTTTGAGCCACCTTTCAACAGTGTTTAGAAGCTGCTTTTATGATGGTTGCTGCTCTATTATCCTCATGAAAGAGAAATATATTGCTGCTTAATGGCATTCTTCCATTGTGTTTAAATAAAAACCTTGCATTCCTGTATTGCTTTCAAGCTCTCTTCTACAGAACCTCTGTGTACAGTGAGATTAGGAGCAAGGGAAAAGTAACTTTGATACCACAGAGACCACTGGTTCTAGTGTTTCTCTGAACATGACATGACATGACATGTCACATTACTTTCTGCATGCAGTAAACAGGACTAGAGCAAAATTTGACCCTTGCACCTGATAGCATTGAATGTAGAGATTTTGAAGAGCAAGGGGAGAATGAGCATCTGGGCGAGGAAGAGAATAGATAATTTTAAAATATTAGGTTAGATACAGAGTACCAGTTTGGATCCAACCAGTACTTCGGCCACATAATGAGAAGACAGGATAGTTTGGAGAAGATAATGACGCTGAGGAAAATGGAAGGAAAAAAGAAAGGGGGCCAACCAAGGGCAAGATGGATGGATGTTATCCTTGAAGTGACTGGCTTGACCTTGAATCATAGAATCATAGAGTTGGAAGAGCTCTCGTGAGCCATCCAGTCCAACCCCCTGTCAAGAAGCAGGACAATCGCGTTCAAAGCACCCTCAACAGATGGCAATCCAGCCTCTGTTTAAAAGCCTCCATAGAAGGAGCCTCCACCACACTCCAGGGCAGAGAGTTCCACTGCTGAACAGCTCTCACAGTCAGGAAATTCTTCCTAATATTCAGGTGGAATCTCCTTTCCTGTAGTTTGAAGCCATTGCTCCGTGTCCTAGTCTCCAAGGCAGCAGAAAACAAGCTTYCTCCCTCCTCCCTATGACTTCCCCTTACATATTTAAGAAGGAGCTGGGGGTGGCCATGGCTGACAGGGAGCTCTGCCGTAGGCTGGTCCATGAAGTCACAAAGAGTCAGAATGACTGAACGGGTAAACAAAAAAATGTAGAATGTTCCCTTGCTACTTTGTGGTTTGCTTTTTGCAGACTCGCTGTTTCATGGTTTTTCAATAAATATTAATGTAAAATATTTATTGCGGTATTTTCGCTGTTTCGCGGGTTTTTACATAATGTGTTGTACAGTAATGTATATATTTACAATTTACAGTCAATAGTGTATTTACTCAGCGGATGAATACACATCAAACATGAAAGTAGGACTTGCGCAGCAGCCACTTGAGACACTACTTGCTGACGTGAGATTGTATATATACATCCATATATATATATATATATATAGAGAGAGAGAGAGAGAGCATCCCTACTTCACGGATTTTCACTTTTCACGGGTGGTCCGTAACACCTACGAAAAGTGAGGGAACACTGTATATACTTACTCACCAATAACTTCCAATTATAGATGATAATACGAAGGCCATATCTCTCACTTGGATCAAATCAAAGCCCAAAACATCTGAAGAACATAAGATATGAAAGCTATTGCTTTAAAGAAAACATGTAGGCACTTTTCTTGCTTTGCTGCAACTAAGGACAGGAGGCTCAGGGTCCATCCTTTAAGATGAGTCAGTAAGCATGGTGTTACCAGAGAGAGTTCTTTGGCACTGGGGTCAAAGGAACATCTCACTCTCACGTTGTTTGTCACTAACCAACTGTGTTGAAAATCATTCCTGCCTGTGATGCTTGGCAGATATTTTCTCCCCAGAAAACAGCTCTCTGAGGTAAGGTCACACAAGTGTTGATTATGACATATAAAGTTCTAGGCAACTTGGTATGATGGACTACATTCCCTCATAGAAGCTTGTCTGGATTTTGAGATATTTGAGACAGCCCTTCTTTCAACAGCATATTTATGACTAAGGTAACTTTTAATGGATTCATTTTAAATGCTTTTTGTTTTAAGGATAGTGGAATTGGATTTTATTTATATCTTTGTATATCTTTTTCCTTTGGTCTCTGTAGATGCTTTTAGCTTACTCGTTTTAATTTTTATAGCCCACCTTGAGTTCCTATTATCGGGAGAAATGGTGGAATACAAATGAGTTCATCCTGATAAGGGCAGTGTAGGGGTGTGCGAATCCATTCTGTTTTTGTTTTGAATTTCAGGTGCCCACTGCTCTGTTTTCGGGAGGTTTCCGGGATATTAAGAAGGTGGCCATTCAGATTTGTAATTCAGAACCCTGAGTTCTGGTTCCATTTCTGGAAGAATCTTCCCAAAAGGAGAAGGGGTGGTGGCACAGAACGAAAACAGAACAGATTCTGGACCATTTCGCACACCCCTATTTGGCAAGGAATCAAGACAGGACTTTTTAAAGGGCTGCTCTTATGCCTTGAAATTCCCTACCAAAGCATAGTCTTTCTTCTCCTTTCCTGGCAGATCTTTAGTCTGTTCTGTTGGTTGAAAACGGTTTTGACTGATTGAGTGGTGTTTATTTCACTTAATTTTGTTGTTTTTAATTAATTGATTTCCATGTTTTAATTGACATTTTGTTTTCATTTACCTTTTACTATTGATCACTTCCCTACATGCAATTTCTTGGTTATATTTATTTGTCGTGTCAGGGCAACCAGTCAATTATATTACATTTCTAACAGAACAAAGCAAACAAACAGACAAAACACAAAGTTTGCAAGCTTGGTAGTTGATTAAATGTCCTTTGACCAGTATCTGGCCACTTGGAGTGCCTCTGGTGTTGCCGCAAGGAGGTCCTCCATTGTGCATGTGGCAGGGCTCAGGTTGCATTGCAGCAGGTGGTCTGTGGTTTGCTCTTCTCCACACTCGCATGTCATGGATTCCACTTTGTAGCCCCATTTTTTAAGATTGGCTCCTGCATCTTGTGGTGCCAGAGCACAGTTGGTTCAGCGCCTTCCAAGTCGCCCAGTTTTCTGTGTGCCCAGGAGGAGTCTCTCATTTGGTATCAGCCATTGGTTGAGGTTCTGGGTTTGAGCCTGCCACTTTTGGACTCTCGCTTGCTGAGGTGTTCCAGCGAGTGTCTCTGTAGATCTTAGAAAACTATTTCTAGATTTAAGTCGTTGATGTGCTGGCTGATACCCAAACAGGGATGAGCTGGAGATGTCTCTGCCTTGGTCCTTTCACTATTGGCTGCTACTTCCCGGCGGATGTCAGGTGGTGCAATACCGGCTAAGCAGTGTAATTTCTCCAGTGGTGTAGGGCGCAGACACCCCGTGATAATGCGGAATGTCTCATTAAGAGCCACAACTTTTTTTTTTGCTTGATGTTCAGGCAGTGCTCCTTGTAGGTAAGAGCATGGTCCAGAGTGACTCCCAGGTATTGAGTGCGCTGCAATGCTCCAGTGGGATTCCTTCCCAGGTGATCTTCAGAGCTTGGGAGGCTTCTGTGTTCTTGAGATGAAAGGCACATGTCTGTGTTTTAGATGGGTTGGGGATCAGCTGGTTTTCCCTGTAATAGGCAGTAAGAGCACCTAGAGCTTCGGAAAGCTTCTGTTCCACTATCTCAAAGCTCCCTGCTTGAGCAGTAATGGCACGAACTTCTTGTTTGAAAAGTAGAAAATATGTGTCCTGAATAAGTAATGTAAAAGTCTAAGGACAAATTCGGCTTCCATCAACTTTTCACCTATCTCCAGCATAGCTTCTCACCCACAAGACTGCCTACTATATACACAGACACTAGGTTTCTTCCAAACCTAGACCCAGGAGATTCCTGCAGTGCCAGTAATTTGGGCTGAGTGATCCTTGGTGTTTATTCCAACTTCACAATTCTCTGTGTCTTGAAAACCATTTCCTGCTAGACTTTGGCAGAGCTCTTGCCTTATAATGCTCCTCAGTTACGCACTCTGTACACAAGCCAAGAGACAGAGGACTGGTCCTGAATGTGACAGTGCCTTCCCCCTATTTTTTAAAATATTAGGTTGCATAAGAGATCATATTGTTTCATAATCATGTTACAGAAATAATAAGGAAAAAAGACTATAAGATTTTCCTCCCCATAAATTCGCATACCATTCTGGTATAGCCTATTTTCTTATCCTTTCTAATTCTGTTCTTATCCCCGACTTATATATATCCTTTTTTCACTCTCACACCCCTCCCTCTGGGAACAATTATATCTCTGTATGGTCAAAGGCTTTCATGGCCAGAATTACTGGGTTGTTGTAGGTTTTTTCGGGTTATATGGCCATGGTCTAGAGACATTCTCTCCTGACGTTTCGCCTGCATCTATGGCAAGCATCCTCTGAGGATGCTTGCCATAGATGCAGGCGAAATGTCAGGAGAGAATGCCTCTAGACCATGGCCATATAGCCCGAAAAAACCTACAACAACCCAATTATATCTCTGTTTTAACTTTTATTTTATTTGATTGATCATGAAGATGGTCTGATTCAGTTCCTCGTATTTTCTTTTTCCTTTTTCAATTGAATTTATCCAGTGTTCAATGCCCTTCTCATTACTTTGAAATTCCTGTTTCCATACCTCAGTCAGTATACATTTCAAATTGTTTTGTCTTTCCTTCCTTGGAAACTTTTAAACAGAAGCTCGATGGCCATCTGTCGGGGGGTACTTTGATTATCCTTTTCCTGCATGGCAGGGGGTTGGACTAGATGGCCCATGTGGTCTCTTCTAACTCTATTATTCTATGATTCTACTATTTTCCTATATATAAATCCCACAATTCCTTTCTTCTCCTTTATGTTCCACTTTAAGATTTGGTCTAAATCTGTTTCTGGGCAATATGACAGTGCTTCAAGGAAGGGTTTTGCCCAAGCTATTCTTCTCACCCTTGGCAAGAGAGAGTTAAAGAGCTCTCTGCTTTGATCTGTGCTTGTCTGCAATTATCTAAGCAGGCCAAACTAGTGGTGTTGGTTCTTCAGCCCACGTGGTCAGTACAAATTAGTCGCTGAGCCAGCATGTATGACATAAGTGAACATTCACGCATTGCAAAAATACTCCAAACATTTCAAAATAATACTTATGTGTTTGACAGCCACAGCTTTGATAAAACTCCCACTTTATCCCAAAGTAAACATTTCTAAACATTGCAAATCTGCATGTGGAGTGTGTAATCTTTTTAACTACTGGTAGTTAAAATATACAAGATATCTGTTTCATCTGTAAATATATATATTAGCAATTATAAAATGTAGCACTATTATAACAAGATTGGGAGGAGGAAGGGGTGACATCCTGTTAGTGAGGTATTCGATGGAAAGGTAGAGCTACTCCTTAATCCAGAGCTTTCCAAATGGTGTGTTGCAATATATCAGTATGTCGGCTGCAGTGTGTAATAGGTGTACCGCACAAATGTAACGAGAAACCTCCAAATCTATGTGAAATAAGCAATACCGATTTGCATTTATTTTTACACAAAGCAAAGGTGCCAATTAGTATGTTGCTTTCGTATTTTCCCCTTCCCAAAACCTTGGAAATGTAGTTTATTATCTTTTTCTTTTTTTGGAAGTAGGTATGCTATATTAATTGTAATATTTATACATTAAATATTACATTGATTGTAATATTTATACATTATTTACATTTATATAGTATTTATATATTAAGGAATGAGCAAAAAAAAGCGACAGGATGCGAGGGGCCGCAAACCAGACTCCCTTTCTGAGGCCCATTGTAATGTAAATATTTTACTTTTTTTTAATCCGCGAGACAGCGAGTCCATGTAAAGCAAACTGCAAAGTAGCGAGTGAACACTGTATCTATATCTCCTTAAAGGGGTTGATTTAACTTCCGGTTTGCTAGTAAGACTGTATTACTGTGCCAGAAAAGATAGAAGCCTAAAAATTATGTCATCAATATGAAATGTTTGGAAAGCTTTGTCTTAGTCCTTTGTACTCTGCCCAAAACTCCTCCCTCCCAGCAGGTTGTCAAGTACCCAAAGGGGCCGCTGCTGCTTAATGGTGGGAGGATATGGGAAGGAGAAGGAAGAAATTGAAATTGTAATTAAGCTACTGCTCTGCGCTCTAAAGGGAAGGGAAAATAGAGTATTCTCCATCTGTAAGGTAAAGGTTTCCCCTTGACATTAAGTCTAGTCGTGTCTGATTCTGGGGGGTGGCACTCACCTCCATTTCTATGCTGAAGAGCTGGCATTTTTCTGTAGAAGCCTCCAAGGTCATGTGGCCAGGATGACAGCATGGAGCTCCATTACCTTCCTGTCGGAGTGGTACCTATTGATGTACTCACATTTGCATGTTTTGAAACTCCTAGGTTGGCAGAAGCTGGGGATAGCAGCGGGAGCTTGCCCTGCTCCCCGGATTCGAACCGCTGACCTTTTGGTCAGCAAGTTCAGTAGCTCAGTGGTTTAGCCTGCTATGCCACCGGGGGCGCACCTGTAAGTTTCTTCACCATCTTAAAAGCCTTCCTTCTCTTTGGCCTCTTAGACAACTGCTGGTGCAGTAAATCTCAAAAAGAAATGTGCAGACAGTATTACATTTAACTGCTTGTTGTAGAATCTTTGCCGAGATTGATTTTGCATCAATGTTAAAATTATTTTATTTTTTAAAAAATAAATTGCAGAAACCAACCTTGTGATCCGTAGTTCAATATAAGACATCTCTTGAAGGATGTAGATGGGAGTGATGGTATTTGGATGTTTCCTAATTCCAAAAATAATACCTTATTGGGAAGATAGCTATGTTACAGTCTACCACCATTATGTCTTTCTGCATTGAAGAATCTGGCTCTTAATGTGGTTTTTCAAAATATTTGAACTGAATCAACTCCTAGTGATATTATCTAGCCACCGAACATATATTCTCTTGTAGTATAAAGAGCGAATTGGTCGGGCTCTTTTGTTAATGTTAACATGATAGAATTTTTCTCCTCCTTAAAAAATGAACTCCCTATTATAGCAACATCTTGTTGGAAGCAGCCCTCATTCTCCTAGTATGTGCTTCAAAATGAAGGGAGACAAATGTGTACAATCATGATACAGAGTCAGTTGCATTCCTTGGCGTGCAGTGGGAAATAAATTAGAATTACATTTCTACAAACATTAATAGGAACTATGAAGATTAAGGGAACCACATTTTTTCTCTTGTTTGATAAAACTTGACTAAACTATAATTGTGTTCACTGAAGCATTGGTTTGATTCCTGAGTGAAAAATGACTGCTGCCACCACTGCCATGTTTGATATTTGGTTGTCCTTTGAAGAAAGATGGGCAGAGTTACAGGGTCCTATGGTCTTTCTACTGGCGAATCAACTGGAAGAGCTCAACTTGGTAAAACTGAGTTTTTAGGCAATATGCATTCAGTGCAGTCAAGCTAAATGCTGATACACTTAAGTCAAATCACTTTAGGGTGGATTTGATTCCTTTGTTACTTCAGAATTCAGAAAGAAATCTTGGTGCTTGGCAGTCATCCATCTCCGTCAAGTGTGTCTCAGGTCCAATTCACACAGAATGCCTGATGAGTATCTTCACATAGTTGGAGACTAACAGATTTTGGTTCTAATAGGTGTTGCGGCATCAGAAGGAAAGGAAAACATTGCTTCAAGCTGGAATGCGTCCGGCTGGTAATAGTCCTATTAGGTCTAATTGTTGCTGAAATCAGCCAGAGGCGTATGACCATCTGGAGACCTTTTTAGGCAGTATATTTTAATATTCATGTTCAGTGATATCATGACAGCTGGGACACGGTGGTATGATTGCAATACTTGGCCTGATGCGTAACTATCAAATGACAGATAATAACTGGCAAGTTCAATTTATTTGCCATTGATGGCACTTTTCCATGATAATGCAGTGCAGCACTCTTAGCACCTTTGGTTCCTTAGCCTATGTAATTTAGTGTAATTATAACTAAACCTCATTGGTTCCTTGTTATCCACTGGAGTTTGGTTCCAGGACCTCCATTGATACCATTACCTTATAAGTCCCATTAGATATAATAGTGTGATAAAATTGTATTTCTTATATAAAATGTCAAAATCAAAGTTTGCTATTTTTGATTTTTTTTAATTAAAAAAAAACATTTCCAAGCCATGGAACAGAATCTGTGGATATGGGGGGCTGAGTGTATGCTACTATATTCATCTGTGATTGTCCAACAAAATTCATGTATCAAATGTTTAAACATGTATTCACAGTTTTATAATTTACTAGCTTGGATACCCTGTGTTGCCCTGGTTATTTGAAAAAGTCAATTTTTACATTGTACAAAATGCATAACGTTGTGGCATGTAAATCTCACATCATGCCAGTTTAACCCCGAAAAACTCCATCAGTACTTAAAGTGATGCATTTGTTATGTTGGGCAAGTTTACTTTAGATGCATCATCAATGGGATTAGTGTGCTCTCTGGCTGTAGGGTAAACTACAATTCCTACTATGGTGAGTTAGTCCCCTTAACCCTCTACAGTAGGTTGAGTTAGTCATGAGGGTTCTGTGTGCCAAATTCGGTCCAGGTCCATCATCAGTGGAGGTCTCAGTTTCTCTGGTTATGGGTGAACTACAAGAAAGAAAGGTAACTTCCCCGAACCCCTCCAGTAATCAATTTTTGGCATATCAGATATGTGTGCCAAGTTTGGTCTAGATACATCAGTGTTTGGGTTCACAGTGCTCTCTGGATGTAGGTGAACTACAACTCAAGGTGAATTTTTCCCAAAGACCTCCAGTATTTTTTGCTGGTCAAGTTTGATTCAATTCCATCTTTGGTGGAGTTCAGAGTGCTCACTAATTTCAGCTGAGCTATAAATCCCAGTACTTACAACTCTAAAATGTCCAGGCTAATTCCCCTCAGAACCCACCAGTATTCAAATTTGGGCATATTAGGTATGCATGCCAAGTTTGGTCCAGATCGATCATTGTTTGGGTTCATAATGTGCTCTGCATGAACTACAACTCCTATACATTGCTCCAAAGACCTCCAGTATTTTTTTTTTTTTTGTCATGGGGATTCTGTGTGCCAAGTTAGTTCCAGGTCCATTGTTTATTTTATTATTTATTTCTGGTATTTCTACCCTGTTTCTTTTCTACCCCCGAAGGGGGACTCAGGACGGCTTACATTGGCAGCAAGTCGACGCCACTACATAAACAATTACAATAGTACTACAATAATTAAATACATAAAGCATTGATTAAAACAATACATAAAGCATTAATTAAAACAATTAAAACAATTGTTGGTGGAGTTCAGGGTGTTCTTTGATTGCAGGTAAACTATGCATCCCAGTACCCACAACTCCTATAAATCATGGTGAATTCTCCCCAAACCTTTGGTCCTTCTACTGGTGAATCAACTGGAAGAGCTCAACTTGATCAGTTGCTGATCAATTCCTCTGTTTGCTGTGTGCCATAGAAAAGAATAGGGAAGAATTAAGGGAGAGGCAGTGGGTGGTGTCATGCAAATTCCACACCAATGGAGAGAGTAAGAAACACTGGGATGTCTGTGGTGAAGGAAACACATAGCATCTAGGGTGAAATTGTTCCCATATGAAGGCCTTCACTTGGGTGGTGGGTGGTATTGTGTTCGTGGAGGACATTGGCAGGGCATTTGTATATGTTTACGGTGCTCTCTATAACCTGCACTGTCATTGGAGGGAGTGCCTTTGGTTTCTCCCGAGTAGTGGGAGCTATAGTTGTTTGTGGAGGCAGAAGCTTGTCTATGTAAGTGACACCCTAACCACACACACAGACACATACATATTTTCACTTTTATTGTGTGTATAGATGAAAAGATGTGTATGAAATAGCTTATAAGTTTAATATTGTAGGTTGATAGTCATATTGCTTGGGCCATTATGACAGTCTTCTCAAATTTTATTTAAGAAGAGGTTTGTAGTAATTTACCAGTTTGGGATATTTGAAGATGCCCGTTGTTTATATAGACTCTGGTTTAAGATATTGTGTGCCATGCATGAGACTGGGATCTTTCAGGTGTTGTACATGTCACCTCTACAGTCCTGTGCCTTCTCTCCTAGCCGTGCCTAAAGCTCTGTAGCTTAACAGATCTCTAGACTCAAATCCCTAGTATTTGATGTAGTTGATTGTGACTGAAAGCAGTAGTTTGCAGCCTATCCTTCAGTAAACAGTGCTCTTTGAATTTCAGCCATAATAAGTACTAACATGCTTTCTAATATGTGGAGTAATGATATACTAGTTCATAGTTTGAGGTGGAAAAACAGAGTTTTCATAGTAGATATTTGCATTTTGTAACCAGCAACTTTTTTTTATCATTTTGCTGAACAGGTGAGCCAAGATGGAAAGTCATTACTTGACAAACTTCAACGGCCTTTGACTCCTGGAAGCTCTGACTCTCTAACAGCTTCAGCTAACTACTCTAAGGCAGTGCACCATGTCCTAGATGTTATTCATGAGGTGCTTCATCACCAGAGGCAACTGGAGAACATCTGGCAGCATCGAAAGGTCCGCCTACATCAACGACTTCAGCTCTGTGTCTTTCAGCAGGACGTACAACAGGTTAGTTCATAGCTTCTAATTTTTCAGGTGATAGTGCATTACAGATGCATTTAGAGCCTTTTTAAAATAACAATAACAACAATGTCATCTCTTCCCTGTCTTCTTCTATGTTAGCTTTTACTACAACGAAGAGCAGTAATGGAGGGAAAGTGACATTCGTAGCCAATTCACTTTGATCTCCTTGCAACAAAACAAACACCTCTAGACAAGATTAAAGCCATTATTGACTTTCTTTTGTTCCAGCTTCACGCCAAGGCCAAAAACCAATGTTAAATTTCAAATTGAGGGGAAACTTTGCAAGCTATCTTTCTTTGTTCTTCTGAAAATCATTACCACAGATAAGAAAATGATAGCTGAGGAGTTCCAAAAGTGTGGGAAATAGTGAAACCTTGGCTCTAACATTTGCTGATGAGGGCCATTGTTTCTTGGTCAAGATGTGGCAATAGCAGAGCAGCCCAGTTAGTTCCTGAGGTTGGACAAGAAAACAAGGGAGCATCAGAGAAAAAGGGAAAAGATTTCAGGGGAGGAATCCACAGCTCCTTGACCTTTTATATTTAATTCAAAAACATAGGAAGAGGGAAAGAGGAGATGCAAATGATTTGTGAGCATAAGAGAGGAAGAAGGGGAGCAACGGTAACTAGAACTGTTTGGACAGAAAAAGAGAAAAAATTACCAGGTGCTGTGTTCCAATGTAATAGAAGAACAGAATTGCTGACAGTTCAAGTATATGGTTCACAACCATATACCATGCCCGCTAGCTGAGTTGATTCCACTTTCCTTATAATAACTTTATTTTTATACCCCTCCTCTATGTCCCCGAAGGGACTCAGGACGGCTGACAAAGGGCCAAGCCCAGTCATGCATAAAAATGTAATGTTAGTTTGTGGGATTGACATAACTCAAAAACCACAATACACTATCAGGCCAACAAGTGACCGTCACTCATAAAAACTCTGGAAAAAAACACAGCAGAAGAGACTTAAAAAGCTAAAAAATAAAAAAAAATATTACAATGCATGTGCAAAACCACATATACACATATATATACACACACATATATACACACACAAAACATATATTCACAGACTGGGCCACAGCAACATGTGGCAGGGGACAGCTAGTAGCATACAAAACAGAACAATAACACAAAACAACATTATAACAATAATAACAAACATCTTAAGCAACAACCTGGGACATAGGGTTGTTGTAGTTTTTTTGGGCTATATGGCCATGGTCTAGAGGCATTCTCTCCTGACGTTTCGCCTGCATCTATGGAAACATCCTCAGAGGTAGTGAGGTCTGTTGGAACTAGGAAAAAGGGGTTTATATATCTGTGAAATGAACAGGGTGAGACAAAGGACTCTTGTCTGCTGGAGCTAGGTGTGAATGTTTCAACTGACCACCTTGATTAGCATATAATGGCCTGACAGTGCCTCAAGCAAACCTGGGACATAACTTCAAATCACGTTGTGGGAGGGCAGGCTGGTGTGCAACAGGTTAGAAAATAGGCAATCAATAAGGTGCATAGATCTTGTAGCAACGTAAGGATAAGAGCACTTGTAATAAGGGCATTATGACTTTAAATAATGCAGTAGTAAACTGCAGGGACATAATATTTTAAGCTATGGATTAGGGCCAACTGTCAAGGGAATTGTTTAATCAAATGCAAGACGGAACATCCACGTCTTTAATTCCTTACAAAACGTGAATAGGAGGGAGGGTGATAGCCTGATCTCCCTGGGGAGGGAGTTTCAGAGCCGAGAGGCCACCACTGAGAAGGCCCTCTCTCTCGTCCCCACCAACCGTGCCTGAGACAGGAGTGGGAGCGAGTGAAGTGCCTCCCCAGAAGTTCTTAGAGATTGCATGGGTTTATAGGGGAAGATGCAGTCATGCGGATAGGCAGGTCCTGAACCGTTTAGAGCAGTGGTTCTTAAGCCGTGGGTCCCCAGGTGTTTTGGCGTACAACTTCCAGAAATCCCAGCCAGTTTACCAGCTGTTAGGATTTCTGGGAGTTGAAGGCCAAAACATCTGGAGACCCACAGCTTGAGAACCACTGGTGTAGAGCTTTATAGATGATAACCTGCACTTTGAACTGGACCAGAAACTTATTGGAAGCTGGTGAACCTGTTTAAACTGGGGTTTGACCGCTCTCTGTAACTTGCTCCAGTTAGCAACCTGACCTCTTTCAGCAGGAGTAGCTAAATCACAGAAAAACAATAATTAGTAGTTTCTTATTTCCCTAACAAACCAGAACTTAAACGTAGGGTTTATTTATTTATTTATTTATTTATTTATTTATTATTTACTTTATTTATATACCACTTTTCTCAGCCCTCAGGTGACTCAAAGCGGTGAACAACATCAATGCAAAACATCACGAGACAAATATAGGGCAATTAAAAACAATTATAATGTAAATCATTAAACATCAATATAACAATCATTAGCACCTCAACAGTAAAATCAGGTTTGAAAATGATTTCCTTTTCTTACTTTGTTAGACACGTAACAAACTAGAGCCTGAATCTGTAGAGAAACTTGTGTTTCCTGGCTCATTTCTTGAGTGGGGGTGTTGTCGGCAGATGTGGACTGCGACACTCATCAGCCTTTGCAAACAAAGCTGTTAGTGTGCAATAATGGAAATTGTAGCACAGCAGCATCCAGAGCAGAGCTTCTTAAACCTTTTCACACAGGATCCCTTTTGGCCTGAGACATGTTTAAATGACTCCATGTATATTGGTATATAAAATAGGTATACAAATCAAGCATTTACTGATAACAAATCTGCATTTGTAAAGCTTATTAAACAGGCTGATTTTCCTTTTTATGAAGCATAGGTGAAGCACCTTCTGCAGAGACAACTATAAACACTACACAACACATTAATGTGAATGTCTAAAACAGTCACTAGGTGACATTTGGAAAACATTTACTGTTGCCAGTTTTTGGGATCCCAACATTGAGTTACCGCATTTGGGGTCAGAACCCATGGTTTAGGAAAAAGTGATCTCGAGGACTTCATTTCTTGGGTTAGCTGTTTCGCCTGGTAGGTGAAGCCCTGTTAAGACAATTGGCCCATGTGAATGATAACCCCTACATGGGCCAATCCACAGTCTGGCACAAAGTGATAGTTTCTAAATGATTAGTTAGTTGGCAATACACACAGGTTGCGTCTGGATGTGATAATCACATCCAGACGCAACCTGTGTGTATTGCCAACTAACTAATCATTTAGAAACTATCACTTTGTGCCTCAAGCTTCTGGTGTAGACGTTCATTGACTAGGACTTCTTTCCTCATTCATATCTGTGTTTCATATCCGGAGTTTCGGGGTGCGGTGTCATCTGTACGCAGATGATGTCCAACTCTGTCACTCCTTCCCACCTGCTACTAAGGAGGCTGTCGAGGTCCTGAACCGGTGCCTGGCCGCTGTGACGGTCTGGATGAGGGCGAACAAACTGAAATTAAATCCAGACAAGACAGAGGTACTCCTGGTCAGTCGCAAGGCCGAACAGGGTATAGGGTTACAGCCTGTGCTGGATGTGGTCGCACTCCCCTTGAAGGCGCAGGTTCGCAGCTTGGGTGTAACCCTGGATTCATCGTTGAGCCTGGATCCCCAGGTTTCAGCGGTGACCAGGGGAGCATTTGCACAGCTCCGGCTCGTGCGCCAGCTGCGCCCGTATCTCGGGAAGTCTGACTTGGCCACGGTGGTACACGCTCTGGTCACATCCCGGCTTGACTACTGCAACGCTCTCTACGTGGGGCTGCCCTTGAAGACGGCCCGGAAGCTTCAGCTGGTTCAGCGTGCGGCAGCCATGTTACTAACTGGAGCGGGATACAGGGAGCACACAACACCCTTGTTTTCCCAGCTCCACTGGCTGCCGATTTGCTACCGGGCCCAATTTAAGGTGCTGGTGTTGGCCTACAAAGCCCTGAACGGCTCCGGCCCAAAATACCTTTCAGACCGCATCTTGGCCTATGAGCCCACGAGGACCTTGAGATCGTCTGGGGAGGCCCTTCTCTCGATCCCGCCTGCCTCACAGGCACGCCTGGCGGGGACAAGAGAGAGGGCCTTCTCAGTGGTGGCCCCCCGGCTGTGGAACACTCTCCCTACAGACATCAGGCAGGCGCCCTCCCTTATGGCCTTCAGGAAAAGCCTTAAGACATGGCTGTTCGAGAGGGCATTTAATTAAGTGCTATAATAATGTGGTAAAGATGACTGGAATGGAACAAGGAACACGAGATTGGTTACGAATCTATTATGAGACGAAGCGGATTAGTTAGTGTAACTTTAATTGTTGTATTGCTGTTTTTGCTAATATGTTGTTTGTAACTGCCTTTTTGTATATTGCCTTTTTATGCTGTACACCGCCATGAGTCGCCCGAGAGGGCTGAGAATGGCGGTTAATAAATGCACCAAATAAATAAATAAATAAATAAATAAATATTGGTATTGTGCATATTAGTTTTATTTTGTCAAAAAAAAAACCCCTGACAGGTGTAATTTTCAAAGTGGCACTGCTGTCATATTGTTTGATCCTCACATTTCACTTCGTTGGAGGTTGTGGCTGCCTGTCGTCTGGATCAGTGATTGTCTGATGAATTATGGTGGTTCCATGAATCCATCAGAAACTGACCTGAGGAATGCACGCATCCCATAGCGATGTGGTTGTTTGTGTCACTGTTGTTTGGGCGAAAGTGTCATCTGTGTTAACACTTTGTCCCTTTCTGCCACCATTTCTCTTCTGCGTAAATAGCCTTATTGTGATTTATTTGGATTAGACCTGTCAGTTGGAAGAAATATATATTGAAGATGCAATATGACCTGAGTATACAGAAGTAGCCATTCTTGTTGCAATCCAAATAAATGTTAAGACAATTACATTGATACCGTTTGTTTAATCCAGGGGTCATCAGACTTTTTAAACAGAGGGCCAGGTCACAGTCCCTCAAACTGTTGGAGGGCTGGATTATAATTTGAAGAAAACATAATTTGAATTCTATGCACAGTGCACATATCTTATTTGTAGTGCAAAAAAACACTTAAAAACATACAATCATTAAAATGAAGAACAATTTTAACAAATATAAACTTATTAGTATTTCAATGGAAAGTGTGGACCTGCTTTTGGCTGATGAGATAGGATTGTTGTTGTTGTGTGCTTTCAAGTTGTTTCAGACTTAGGTTGACCCTGAGCAAGGGCCGGTTAAATGACCTTGGAGGGCCATTTTTGGCCCCCGGGCCTTAGTTTGACCCCTGGTTTAATCCTTGCTCACCAAACCTGCTAATATAGAAAGGCGTAGCAGTAATATAGAAAGGCGTAGCAGGAGATTTTTAAAAAAAATGAGATTAAAGGTGGTATGAAGTATTTTTTATTTTTGTCTCACTGTATTCTCACTCTATTGGTCAAAGGGAATCTTAGGAGAAGGGTTGGAAAAGACTTCTGCTTGAGAACATGGAGAATTTCTATGGGCCAGAGTAGACATAATTTAGACTAGATCAGTGGTTCTCAACCTGTGGGTCCCCAGATGTTTTGGCTTTCAACTCCCAGAAATTCTAACAGCTGGTAAACTGGCTGGGATTTCTGGGAATTGTGGGTCAAAACAGTTGAAACCCATTGGACTAGATGAACCTATGGTTGGGTATGATGTAAGGAAGATTCATACCTACCGTTTGTTCCAAGCACCCATTAACTACAATGTATTGTGTGTTCAGTTTCTTAGAATGAGCAAGACTATGTGGTCCTTCAGAAGATTTTAGGCTGAAACTCTACTCATCCTTTCCTGGGATTGGGAGTATCATCTGGAAATAGTGAGACTTGCTGTCCAAGAGTGTTTCTACACTGTAGAATTAATGCAGAATTCCATAACATTGAGCAATTGCAGTTAAAGTGTTGTCAAACTGCATTCTTTCTACTGTGTTGTACACATCAGTCTTATCTGGAAGACCCCAAATCTGATGTAGATAATTAAGACGGAAATCCCCAAATGTATCAATGCCTGGTAAAAACATTAATGTATCATAACAACATGTTAGCTGTATCATTGATGCAAGAATTCTTGCAGATAGATCATTCATATCTGAAGTTCTACTTTTCAGCTATAGTTTGGATGCTCCATTAAAACCAAAGTAGGGAATAATTAACCCTATTTTGTATGTCATCAACTTACTTAATTTTGTAGTAAGAGCTTCTGCTCTCCACTACTTTTGTTTACAATGTACAGTAATTTGGCTTCTAACTATCAAAATGTTGGACAGCCCTAATGTGGTGTGGGGAAAGGAAATGAAAGTGCCAATATTGATGAAGCAAGCTGCTGGAAATGTTCATAGCAAGGACATACCGGCTTCCGACAATGACATCTGTTTCCTCTGAAGCAACAAGGACACGTGGGAGAACCTTGGGCCAGTGTGCTGGCAAAGCATTCCCAGTCTCTTCACAATCCTAGTTTGATTAGCGAGTTTTGGGTAAAAAGGAACCAGTGCAAGTCCAAAGCTGATGTAAACCTTAACCATGATTAAAGGCCTGGAAGAATTGCTCCCAAGAGAGGATCCATGTAAATAGTTTACACACTTACAGTGGACTTTTTGAGGCATCCTGGTAAGCTACATCCAACAGCCAACATTACAGTGAAACATTTGAAGACCTTTACAAACCAAGTGAAGCTCCCCCTTCTGCATAGAGCAGCTGAGTTTTCCTTTCCTCTAATTCAAAAAAACTATGAGAATGTCTGGCTGGTGCTTTGGGTCTTTGGCTGAAGGAGGATGTATAGAACCAATGTTTGCCTTACGGCTGTATAATGTCTCTGACTAATATAAGTAGAAGTGGAAGGTCTGATGAGTGAGTGTTTGTGGATTCCAAGATGAATCTTGGCTTACGTACAGTACATAGTTCCTCAAAATATTACTTGGACAGGCTTGAATTAAACTACACTTTTAAGGAATTGCATTTCAGTTGCTCTCTAGTGCTTGCCAGAATGATGCATCTGTAGAGAATTTGTGGAATAGGGAACAGCTTGCTTTTGTTACTGCCTTACTTACAATTGTATGGTAATGTGTACCTTGGCTTCAGAACCCTGAATGTTCAGTTATTGAGTAGATTCTGATTAATGAAAACCTTTGGATCTAATGTGAATTGAAAGCAGAGTCCTTGTCAGATGATGCAATTAGAAATTTGCAAATTAATGGTAAGAATGTAGGGTCAGCTTTCTCAAAAAGGAAAAAAAAACGTATTTCAGTACATTATGCCTTTGGGAAGTCTTTTCTACACGAACTGCAGTTTCTTCAAGCCAGTCTGGGGGAAGTCAATAATACAAATTTACCTTGCTGAATGTGTGGCTATAAAATGCTGTGATGGCCATTGGTATGAATATTTCTAAAAAGGGATTAGACATACCTGTGGAGAACAAATCTTTTAATGATAGGTCACCATTATACAGAACTGGACTGTAATTGTTTCAAAGCAGTTTAGCTCTAAATACTAGTTTCTTGGGGAAGGCAGGAGACGCTAGCAGAGGATCATTGTTTTCATGCCCTATTTTATTAGATTTTCCATAGTTCATTGCTATGTAAATGTGTGTGTGAGAGAAAGATGGTTGTGCTAGATGAATTTTTTCTCTGATTCCTTAGGATAGCCCTTATGTTTGCAAAACATGCAAGTACCACATTGACCCATAGAAAGCATTTAGTTTCCTTGGCTTGTGAACACTTTGGGAATCATCTCTTCCCTTTGTATGAGGTCCAATGCCCAAGAAACAACATTAGATTGCTCCTCTGCCACTGACATTTTATTGTGGTCAGCTGTTATTGGATATTAATTCACCATGTTCAGTGGTGAAAATTCTCAATGGCTGTGCAAAATCTGGCACTCAACAAGCTTTTTGAAAACCATCAGTGCCATGAGAGCAGATCACTGTGGCCTCCAGGCAATGGCTAATTTTTGTGCTGCCTTATTCTGCCCGAGAGCTGAGCCAGGCCTAGTTGGACCTCAGCCAGAATTAATTTGAAATGGAAATATTTGCAATAGATAGACCTCCTTGCATTTTTATTTAGTTGTTCTTTTTGCAGCTGATGTTCAATATCTTTTTTAAATATTGACAAGAAGACACCTGAATAAATTGAAATGTTTATAAAGCGTAGGAGAAACCATTTACAATGCATTAGAAGCATACAGTTGGGTTTATTTCTTGTTAATGTTCTTTTGCAGGTGCTGGACTGGATTGAAAACCATGGTGAAGCCTTCCTTAGCAAACACACAGGGGTTGGGAAGTCCTTACATCGAGCAAGAGCTCTGCAGAAACGCCATGAGGACTTTGAGGAAGTGGCACAAGTAAGAAACATCCTTGGCATTACTTTAGGTGGTTGTCATTTAGGATGTAAAACATTGCTATTAAGAATCTTGTTTTAAAACAGAATGGACTAAAATTTTGACCAACATAAATTTGGCTACAGCATGTAGTTAGATAATTTCCTGATTATTTTGCTTCTGAAATGTGACTGAAAAGAGGCTTCCCAGTTTTGTTGCTGAAATGTGCAGTTGCTTGGTTCAAAATATGGATCTCAGCAGCTTGCGGTTCTTGCTTCCAGTAAAAGGCAAACATTACACATCCTGAGTTCTCTTCCAAGACCATTTCTGATGAAATTCAGAGCCAGAGAACACTTTCCAATTAGCCACTTACCCAAATGTTGCTGAGCTTCTTCCCTCCCAAACACAATACTCAAATTATTGTTTTGATACCCTTGTAAGAGCCCTAGAACATACCATTTTCATCAAGCCCCTAAGATATCTCACTAGATGTTGGAACCCGAGGAAATAATATATGTCCAGGGTTCCAGACATCTGGAACATGTCTTGTGATGGTATTGGACTTGGGAAAGAAGGAATACAAAGGAACAGGATAGGTAGGAAGAGTGTGAAAAAGATATTGGACTCCTCATGGATAACAAGTTAAACTTGAGCCAACAATGTAATGCAGTGGCTAAAAAAAGCCAATGGTATTTGGCTTGCATAAAAAGGAGTATAGTGTCTAGATGCAAGGAAGTCATTTGTTGTTGTTCATTCGTTCAGTCGCTTCCGACTCTTCGTGACCTCATGGACCAGCCCACGCCAGAGCTCCCTGTTGGCCGTCACCACCCCCAGCTTCTTTAAGGTCAATCCAGTCACTTTAAGGATACCATCCATCCATCTTGCCCTTGGTCAACCCTTCTTCCTTTTTCCTTCCATTTTCTTCAGCATCATTGTCTTCTCTAAGCTTTCCTGTCTTCTCACTATGTGGCCAAAATACTTCATCTTTGCCTCTAATATCCTTCCCTCCAATGAGCAGTTGGGTTTTATTTCCTGAAATATGGACTGGTTGGATCTCAGAACTTTCCTCCAACACCATAGTTGAAAAGCATCTATCTTCCTTCGCTCAGCCTTCCCTATGGTCCAGCTCTCACGTCTGTAGGTTACTACAGGGAGTACCATTGCTTTAACTATGTGGATCTTGGTTGCCAGTGTGATGTCTCTACTCTTAACTATTTTATCAAGACTGATCATTGCTCTCCTCCCAAGTAGTAAGGGAAGTCATGCTACCCCTCTATTCTGCCTTGGTCAGACTAGACCTGGAATCACACTGGGTCCAATTCTGGGCACCACAATTTAAGGGAGACGTTGACAAGCTGGAATGTGTCCAGAGGAGGGTGATTAAAATGATCAAGGATCTGGAGAACAAGCCCTATGAGGAGTGACTTAAAGGGCTGGGCATGTTCAGCCTGAAGAAGAGAAGACAGAGATGAGACATGGTGAGGGCCATGTATAAATATGTGGGAAGAAGTCATAGGGAGGAAGGAGCAAGCTTATTTGTGCTGCCCTAGAGACTAGAATGCGGAAAAATGACTTCCAACTACAGGAGATTCCACTTGAAGATTAGGAAGAACTTCCTGACTCTGAGAGCTGTTCAGCCATGGAACTCTCTGCCCCAGACTGTGGTGGAAGCTCCTTTGGAGGCTTTTAAACAGAGGCTAGATGGCTGTTAGGAGTCCTTTGAATGCGATTTTCCTGCTTCTTGGCAGGGGGTTGGACTGAATGGTCAATTAGGTCTCTTCCAACTCTTTGATTTTATGAAACAAGAGGCTTAAGCTGGTATGTTTTGCTTTGCTTTTTTATTATCCAAACAATATCAGTATGCTGATAAAATACCAATTTGATTGGGATACAGTAATCTCTGTACCAGAATGCAGAACTGAATATATACATGAAACTCAGGCTTAGATGCTGAAATCCCTCACTCCTTTACTAATATATTGGTACAAAGGAACTGTTTGACTGATAGCGATAGCAATGATTGTAGATGTTCAGAATTAAACTACTATTCAATTTGGCATATGTGATTGCAAGAAGTTAGAATGATTGAACCAAGTTAGTTATGTGAACGTTTGACAAAATGGCAAGCTTCTGTGACTTATTGTATGCCCTGAAAGTGCTTTCTGCTGGTGTCTTATGCAGCGGTCGTACATCTACACATATGCAGATAGATCCTTTTGGACTCATCACTCCTCTCTCCTGCTTTTTCCACAGAACACTTATACCAATGCAGACAAGTTGCTAGAAGCAGCAGAACAGCTGGCCCAGACAGGAGAATGCGACCCTGAAGAGATTTATCAAGCAGCCCATCAGTTGGAAGACCGGATTCAAGATTTTGTTCGGCGTGTCGAGCAGCGCAAGATCCTCCTGGACATGTCTGTGTCTTTTCACACCCATGTTAAAGAGGTAAGTAACCAACAAACCACAAAGGGAAAATGTCAATCATAGCTCTGGGGATGTGTCGGCTCATCAGATCTTTACTTCACTTTCAGACTGACTTGAAGAAGACCATTTCTAGGTTTCAGAAAGCATTTGGTAGAGTAGCCTCCAGTGGGTCATCTCCTCAGTTGGGTTTTGATAGCAGTGCTTCAAGCTATGGTAGCTAGCTGGGTCTAACCACCTTTTTAATTCCCCGCAATGCCCCAAAGTGATATTATTGCAAGGTACTGTCAGAAATTAAATTGGGGCCAGATTCCATATGCTTGGTGTTGCTCAAGGTGTTGGTACACAGAATCAAAAGTCAAGGGTTACACATGGCATTGCTAATGATCTCAGTCAGGGTACTGAGGCTCTGGCAGATGTCCTAGGATATCAAACCCTAATGCTCACCCCAGGCTAAAATCATATTTACCAAGGATTCCTAGAGGACACTGATTTTCTAGATCAGTCACAGTCTGGGTTTAGGCCTGGCCATGGCACCGAGATGGCGTTGGTCGCCTTGGTGGATGACCTCCGCAGGGAGCTGGACAGGGGGAGTGTGACCCTGCTGGTTCTCTTGGACATCTCAGCGGCTTTCGATGCCATGGTATCCTTCTGGGCCGGCTCTCCAGGATGGGTCCCAGGGGGCACGGCTCTGTCGTGGCTCTGGTCGTTTCCTGGAGGGTCTTTCCCAGATGGTGAAGCTGGGGGACACCTGCTCCGACTCCTGGCCTTTGATCTGTGGGGTCCCGCAAGGTTCCATTCTGTCCCCCATGCTTTTTAACATCTACATGAGTTTTGAATTTCGGTGCCATCTCTATGCAGATGACACCCAACTCTTCTACTCCTTTCCACCTAATTCCAAGGAAGCCTCTCGGGTGCTGGACGAGTGCCTGACTGCTGTGACGGTCTGGATGAGGACGAATAAGCTGAGGATAAATCTTGACAAGACAGAGATCCTCCAGATCAATCGTAGGCCGGATCAGGGTATAGGGTGGCAACCTGTGCTTGACGGGGTTGCACTCCCCCTGAAATCACAGGTCCGCAGCTTGGGTGTCCTCCTTGATTCAGTGCTGACTCAAGGCGTTGGCGGTGGCTGGGAGGGCCTTTGCACAATTGAAGCTCATGCGCCAGCTGCGTCCATACCTCGTGAAGTCGGATTTGGCCACGGTGGTCCATGCCTTCGTTACCTCTAGATTGGACCATTGCAATGCGCTCTTATTTTCTGGTTTTGTTATGCTTTTGTGTAATATTGTGTTTATTGTACTGATTAGCGTGGCCTCGTGTAAGCCTCCCTGAGTCCCCCTGGGGGAGATGGAGTGGAGTATAAGTAAAGTTTTATTATTATTATATTATTAGTCAGAAGTGTAATAAAGTGCAGTGCTTAGAAATAATGCTTTAAAACTTTGACTTGGAAGCAACGCACAAGGATGATGGATGTGCCATATGCTTCCCCCCCCCCCCTTTTTACAAGGCTCTTAGTGTTCTTCAGGAAGCTTTTCAGAACCCTATTATTCTTGCTCAGCAGTCATGTATGTCCTTTGTAGCGCAGGGAAGAAGAATTTTAGAAACGTGTGTGTTTGAGAGGGGGAATCACAATTTTCCCCTCTAAAAACATAATGTTTGTTACCTGTCATGTCAAAATTAAAACCTTCTGGAGTTAATGTTGAATCATAGTTTATTTTTATTTTTAAAAGCAGCATGTTGTGAGTAACGTCTTTGTTCATAATTTATTAGTTCGAAGTGTGAGAGTGTAATTATATGAAGAGGCTAAGGAAATCTTCGCTCATAAAAACTGCAGTTGCAAAACAAGCATTACTTGTCATGTCAAAAGAAAAAGGATTATGGTGTTAATGTTGGGACTTTGGTGTTAATGTTGGAACCACGTTTTCTTTTTAAATGCCGCATGTTATAACTAACATCTTTGCTCATAATGTGTTAGTTATAAGAGGGAGAAAGTGTGATTGTGTCAAGAGGCTAAAGAATGTCGTAAAAACTGCAGTTGCTCATGTTTGAGGGAGGTGGAAGCTGTAAGAGGTAATCTAATTTAAGTGGCATTTAATTTGCAGTATACAATGTAGGCATGTGGGTATGTGTATATGTCTGTATACCTATGTATATAAAAGTCAAAAGTATTTATGTATCTTTGGTCATGTGTTCATACCACAAAGGCTGTTGCTAGGTGAAGTGGCCCTCTGTGATGTCCTGGATTGGTCTTAGTTAGGTGAAGTGTTTGGAGTTGCTGGGTGAAGTGGCCCTCTGTGATGTCACTGGGAAAGAAATGTGACATGTGTAGAAGGGGAAGGGATTGGGGAAGGAAAGAACCACAAAGAGCTTGCCCATTGATGTCAAAATTTTCCGATGGAGACCTTGTGAGGTTGGCCATCTCAGAGCTGGAGAAGGGAGAAAGTAGATAGGAAGAGGTCCCAACTATACCAGGACAATGCTGGGTATATATGGTTGGGGTTGTATTCTTCTCTAAGTATGCTTCCCCCCTTGAATCTGACCATGGAATCATGATGGAGGACCTTGAAATGATATAGATATGTTTTCTCAGACATTTTTATGTCCTAAAATGATTCTATTATGGTATGCTTACACCAGAAATCAATCATTTCAATAGGGCTACGATGTGTGGCCTCATATAACTCCAGGAATGTATCTCTTGCAGATATGAGGCCTTACTATGTTGCTAAACATGAGACTCCTTTCATAAAAATGTATATAGTTAGATCTCCATATTCACAGATTCTATATTACATGGGTTCAGACATTGATTAGGAGGCCCCGTGGCGCAATTGGTTAAATCCTTGTGTCGGCAGGACTGCTGACCAAAAGGTTGACAATTTGAATCTGGAGAGTGGGGTGAGCTCCCATCTGTCAGCTCCAGCTTCTCATGCGGGAAGCCTCCCACAGGATAGTAAAGCATCCAGGTGTTCCTTGGGCAACCTTGCAGATGGCCAATTCTCTTTCACCAAAAGCAACTTGAAGAAAAAAATATCCGAAATCAAGCATTGATTTTGCCACTTTATATAAGGGGAAGAATTTGACTATTTAGTTGTATATAATGAGAATTGAGCATTTAAGGATTTTGGCATCCACAGAATCCTGGAACAAGACTCCAGCAGATTCCACGGACCTGCTGTAGTTTAATATGGGACAGATTTTACCTCCCTAGAAATGTTTCTTGCACATAAATGTCAGCAGATGTTGCCTCCCAGACAGAGACATGTTGTTACTTAATATTCATGAGAAAAAGTGGTTTTGATTATTGATAACACTTTTACCTGAGTACCAAAATAGAAGTTGCTTTATGAAGTTTTGATCTGAGTGCCTGAGCATGTGAAAGATGAAGAAACTAATTGTTTTGTCACTTTAAGAGTAGTTTGAATTGTGTCTTTTTTAGGCAAGAGATAGTATTTGGAATTTTTCTTCTATTAAAGCATTTAATAGAAGGAAGAAACAAAAGAACGAGGGGGAAAAAACCCTCATTCTTCATTTCCAGGAACAAGGCCATAACCTGTTTTTCTCTTGAATTGCTGATTTGACCATTTTCAAAATTAAACTGTTTCCCCTTTGCATGTTAAGCTACTTCCTGTTAATTCATTATATAGTAACTTCCTGACTGTTATGTTCTCGCCCTTCTGTTGATGTAACACACAAATCGCACATTTGGCTCTGAATCAGAATTGCATTTATTTCAGCATAGCTCCATACGAATTGTTTGCACCAGAAAGGAAGATTTCAGTGATGATTAACTTCCAGTTATTTATGAATGGCTATCACCAAATCATGGGAAGCTTAGCTTTTTACTATTAACTGGTGGTGCAGTGGGTTAAACTGCTGAACTTGCTGTCCGAAAGGTCGCCGGTTCAAGTCCGGGGAGCGGGGTAAGCTGCCGCTGTTAGCCCCAGCTTCTGCCAACTTAGCAGTTCGAAAACATGGAAATGTGAGTAGATCAATAGGTACCACTCCGGCAGGAAGGCTACGGTGCTCCATGCAGTCATGCTGGCCACATGACCTTGGAGGTGTCTACAGACAACGCCAGCTCTTCATCTTTAATATGAGTGAAAAAGATATTGGAGTCCTCATGGACAACAAGTTGAACATGAGCCATCAATGTCATGTGGCAGCTAAAAAAGCCAATGAGATTTTGGCCTGCATCTAAATACAGGGAAGTCATGCTACCCGTCTATTCTGCCTTGGTCAGACCTCACCTAGAATACTGTGTCCAGTTCTGGGCACCACAATTTTAAGGGAGATGTTAACAAGCTGGAATGTGTCCAGAGGAGGGCGATTAAAATAATCAAGTGTCTGGGGAACAAGCCCTATGAGGAGCAGCTTAAAGAGCTGGGCAAGTTTAGCCTGCAGAAGAGAAGAATGAGAGAAGACATTATGGCTATGTACAATATGTGAGGGGAAGTCATAGGGAGGAGGGAGAAAGTTTGTTTTCTGCTGCCCTGGAGACTAGGATGTGGAACAATGGCTTCAAACTACAAGGAAGGAGATTCCAGCTGAACATTAGGAAGAACTTCCTGACTGTGAGAACTGTTCAGCAGTGGAACCTTTCTGCCCTAGAGTGGGTGGAGGCTCCTTCTTTGGAGGCTTTTAAGCAGAGGTTGGATGGCCATCTGTTGGGGGTGCTTTGAATATGCTTTTTCTGCTTCTTGGCAGGGGGTTGGACTGGATGGCCCATGAGGTCTCTTCCAACTCTATGATTCTCCCTCTTTCCCTCTTTCTTTATTGATTTTAAACAACTCCAGGAATTTTTACTATTGAAAAATGAAGTACATAATCCTTAAATAAATCAACACGGTCACATAATTTTATGCTCTTGGGGTCTTCCTTTTGAACAGTTGCAAAGAAAAAGTGGGATTTTTAACTAGCATACATAAATTGGCAATTCAACTATGTACAATCATTAGAATAGGGCATTATAATAATAAGAATGGCTGTTCTGAATTTGACTGGAGCTCTCTTTAATCCAGGATTCTGATCCATAACTGTGAGACATTCTCAATAGTTCTGGGAATTTCTCTCTCTCTCTTCTTCTGGCAGCAGTTTGTAAAGCTAAAGTATCTGCTCCAAAGGGTACATGAGGAGGGCCGTCAAAGAGAAAAAGAGATTTCTCCTTCTTATTGCAAATAGAAGCCATGTTTGCTACCGAGCATCTAGTGTTTAGAAGGGCATTTCTTCTGAATCTGGACTATCCGTAGTCCACAGTGAGTGTGCATCTTGCATAGAATTCCATGGGATGAATGTATTTAATAATAAGTAAATAACTTACTTACTTTTTAAAAAGCACAGTTAATGAAGAAAGCCACTCACCCAATGTTTTTGGCATTCACATAGCATATACTTCCTTTGTCGTCTCTTGCAGATTATTTACAATAGGCTTAATTCATAGCTGACTGTGTGAACAAATTGGTGCACATGAAGAGATGAGAACATTTCATTGATTGGCTTTTTTTGACCCCACTCATTGCTACAGCGAACAATCTTACATAAAAGCACATCATTAAAATTGCAGATTGCATATTCCCAAACTCACAGGAGCACTTAAAATTATATATGCCTAAAATTGTATGTGTGTGTAGCCTTCAACTATCAACTTTTGGCAACCCCATGAATTTCCTAGATTTTTCTTAAGCCAGAAGTACTCAACTGTGGTTTTTGCCAGTTCCTTCCTCTGAAATATAGCCCAATTCATTGGCAATTTCCCATTCAAGTATTAACTGCGGTTCACCATGATTAGATTCAGGTAGGCATAGGTGGCTTTTGGGGTATTAAAGGTAAAGGTTTCCCCTTGACATTACATCTATTTGTGTCTGACTCTTTCGGATTGTGCTCATCTCTATTTCTAAGCCAAAGAGTTGCTGTTGTCCGTAGACACAGTACCTATTGATCATATTTGCATGTTTTGGAACTTCTAGGTTAGCAGAAGCTGAGGCTAACAGTGGGAGCTCTCCCTGCTCCCAGGATTCAAGCTGCTGACCTTTTGGTCAGCAAGTTCAGCAGCTCAGCCGTTTAACCCGCTGTGCCACCGGGGGCTCCTTTGGGGTCTTACTTGCAGCTAGTTCCAGTAGGCAGGTATTGATTCAAAGGTGTTATGCAACAATTAAGATCACCAACTGTGTAAAATCCCAACAAGAAGGTTCATCAATCAAAGTTTGCCACTCGAATACACCTTTAATAGTAAATATGGCTGGAGACAGTTTGATGGAGGATACTATTAAATATGATTCATAAACTTAGGAAGTTCATAGAGGCATATTAGAAAGTTGCTTTGCTTTTTCCAGGTGCTAATCAACCTCATTTCCCTTCTCCTTTCCAAATCCCTTCTATGATGTATTAAGGAAGTGTTTTAATGCATGTTAAGAGAATATGATAAAAAGCAATGCAAGTTGCTTTGCTGTCTGCAGTGGGATTTAGATGTGGTCAGGAGCAGACCTTGTAAAGTTTTGTTTTTAACTACTTGCTGTCCAGGCTGGCCGAGAGATTTTTGAGTTATCAATCTAAAAATTAACTTTTGAACTTCTGATGAAGACTGGCCCTGCTTTTAAACAGGGGTGGGGGCTGTCATCATGCAGCAGATTTGATATGTCATGATGGAACAACAAATGGTTGTCTTCTTATTCTTGCATTTTTACCAGAAGAGATGGAAAGAGGTACATGCTGGGTTGGCTGCCTCATGAGCCAAAATAATTTGGCTAATCAACAAAACAGTGGACCAATTATGCATAAAGTCTTTAAAAAATACATCATGTAAGCTTTTGTAGCTTCACTGTCTTCCTCACCAAGCAAAGATATTAATTATCAAATAAGAGAAGAAAAGTCATGATGAAACAGACACTGACTGACATTTTTGTTTCAGGCATTACTTTCATTGTCAGTTAAGATGGTCTAGAGAAGCAGTGGTTCCCCTTTGGTCCTCCAGGACTTCAACTCCCAGAAATCTCAATCAGTTTTCCAGCTGTTAGGAATTGTGGAAGCTGAAGTCCTAAACACCTCTAGGATCAAAGTTTGGGAACTACTGGTCTAAATGGATATATATGCAAGCAGGCAATGCTCCTTTTTGGACATGTTGGGACTGGTGACAACAGGAAGCAAGATACGGACAATTAAATTTTAAATCCATTACTAGGTGACGCAGTGGGTTAAACCCTTATGCCGACAGGACTGAAGACCGACAGGTTGCAGATTCGAATCTGGGGAGAGCGCGGATGAGCTCCCTCTGTCAGCTCTAGCTCCCATGCAGGGACATGAGGGAAGCCTCCCAGAAGGATGGTAAAAGCATCAAAACATCCTGGGCTACGTCCTGGCAGACGGCCAATTCTCTCACACCAGAAGCGACTTGCAGTTTCTCAAATTGCTCCTGACACAACAAAAAAATAATAATTGAAATCCAGGTTGTCTCTGTCCTGTGCCAAGCTAACAGACATTGGCTTTAATACTGTGCACTGTTAGTTGCATAGATCCAATTTTTGAACTGCCGTTTGTTGCATCATCTTAGACCCAACATATTCGTGAGACTCCAGCTCACTGAAAGAGTTTCCGACTTGTACAATTTTCCTAGTCCATTTTTGACTCAGGACTAAGTGATAAAGGAGACAGGTAGATATGTAGAGTCATGCGAAAGGAGGTTGCCATTTGCTTCTCTGATGTCTTGGGCCAGTCCTGCATGTGGTACATTGGAAAGCAGCCTGTCATCATCCATACTGGCTCTGCGTATATTGGAGCTAGTGTATATGATCTGTTTTGTATGCTTGTTAAAAGCACTATATAAAAATGGAATAGTTGTATTTTCACCACTAGATTTGGCTTTTTGCTTCCAATGGTACTGGCATAAAGGAGATTGGAACTTGGAGAAAATAGCACTTGGCATCTTTCTCATCGTTTAACGGATATATTTGTGTTGAATTATTTGTAGTGACATGGCATGTTCGTCATAGTCTGGTATGGAGTGTTACATGGGTTTAGCCACATTGGCCACAGTCAAATTCAGAGAGGGCATTACCTTCCAGTGCTCTTGGATTGTGACAAACATATGTTTCTTTGAGTGTTAATGGTAATCAGGTCCTCCCATCCTTAACAGTGGGAGATGGAAATTCACTGTGGTGCTCAAATTGATCATGAACTGAGCATTCTGCAAGGCCTTTGGCTCTCCCTTGTGCCAGCGATGGGCGAGAGAGTCATTTTCACAGCTGAAAAAAAAGGAAGTGTGCGTGTGTTTACAGCAACAGTTGCTTAGATAGAAATCTCAGTACAAAAATTAATGGCCTAAGCGCTAGGCTAGTTCCAAAGTATGACTTGTCACCAGCCGCTGAGTCATGCAAATTTAGTGCTTCTCTTTGCTGGTCTTCAAAAGGTGCTTTGAGTAATGTCTGTGTATATGTCTGTATTCATAACTTTCTGACTGTCGGCCATACATGTGTGCATGGAAATGACTCCCTTTCTTTGGATGAAATGAAATTGGAAGGAGAGCAGGGCCAGATGTTTGCAAAGCAGGGCCAGATACAGGGAAGCAGTCAATCCCTCTTCGGATGTTAGGGAATATGTATCTCAAGTATGGATTCAAAAGAGATCATGTCTGAACACGTTTCCATGGTGCTTAGCACATCACGGCCCTTGGTTGCTTTTGAAACTAATGTCTAAGTAGTTGTTTCAAAACTATTTTATTTTAGAGAGTGTAAGGCCAGTTACTTCCTTGGGCTTGAGGATAAATCCCTTCTTCCATTTTATTGCAAAAATTGGAAGAATTGAGTTCTAACTAGGTGTTAGAGGAAGACTGACAGGCATTTTTCAAGAGATTTCAGTTTTGTAGTCTTAGAAAGGGGTATTAAAGCAGAAATCTATGGAAATTTATCATTTGCATGTCTCTTACTTAACCGATCTCACGTGGGCCGAATATGATTACCTTCCAAGTGTAGGGTCTCAATGTAGAGACCTATTCTTGATCTGCATGTTATTCCGCAGTGAGGACATTGATTTCCAGATGGAAGGCGGTCCTGGGTTGGTTTGATGCACTTTCCTCTTGACACATTTCTCCCTTTTGCCCTCCCATTCATGCCCCACAGCACTGTTGGTTTCAGCTGACCTCCAGTTACACTGCTCAAGAACCAGAGCTTCCTAGTTCTCAGTGTCTATGCCACAGTTTTTAAGGTTAGCTTTAACCCCATCTTTAAATCTCTTTTGCTGTCCACCAACATTCCGTTTTCCATTCTTGAGTTGGGAGTATAATGCTTCTTTGGGAGACGGTGATTAGGCATTCAGACAATGTGGCCAGTCCAGGAGAGTTGATGGCGGGGGATAATTGCTTCAGTGATGATAGTGTTTGCTTCTTCCAGCATGCTGACATTTGTCCATCTGTATTCCCAAGAGATTTGCAGGAGTTTTCAGAGGCAATGCTGATGGAATTGTTCCAGAAGTTGAGTGTGACATTTGTAGATGGTCCATGTTTCACAGGTGTATAATAGAGTTGGAAGAACAATTGCTTTATTAACAAGTATCTTGATATCCCTACGAATGTCCCAATTCTCAAACACTCACTGCTTCGTTCAGAAAAATGCTGCGCTTGCAGAGCTCAGATGGTGTTTTATTTCAGTGTCGACGTTAACTTTTGTGGAGAGGTGGCTGCCAAGATAGCAGAAATTTTCAACAGTGGCTTTTAGGTCTTCTGAATGTTATTTGCATGTATGTCTCATTATCTTCTGAATGTAAATTGCATGTCTCACTATGTGTGACTTAGGATTGTTGTGTGTATGTTGGGGGGAGTGTGTGCGAGAGAGTCCATTGTTCAGAATAGGCAAAAGAGTCATATTTCACACCCAATGTAAATATAATACAGAATTCATTGATGTAGATACAACATGCCGACTTCCTGGATCTTTCTAAGAAGTCTGAGACACATTCATAAAGATAAAACCTATTGGTGTCAATTAGCCCTAAAATTAAATGAAGCTTCAGTGTTTCAGTGTAGTGAATTTCTAAATACCTGATGGTATTAAGAACTGGAGAAATCCATTAGTTATATGCTTCCCATATATGCTTAGAATGTTTATTTATGTCATTCTTATATTACTTACTTACTTAGGTGATCCCTCGTTGTCCGAGTAGGATAATCCTCCAGGGTGGGTCCGTAGGTGACTATGGAGCCCTATTCTTGATCTGCATCGTCTCCCGCAGTGAGGGCATTGGTTTCCAGGTGGAAACCTTCCATTCTTCCTTCCATTCTTATATATGGTTGTATATTATATGTTTATGTTGTTTGCACTGTTTTGAAAATGTTGTGAGCCGCTTTTGAGCCCCATTCAGGGAGAAAAGTGGGATATCAATAAAGATTTCCTCCTCCTTCTCCCTGCAGAGGCATCTGGCAAAGTATTGCTTGGAAGTTAGTATTGATCACCCTTTCCCCAACTTTCTGCCATTATATTAGGGACAGGATTCTTGCAGCTGGCCCTTCTCAATATCCTAAAATTCTGAAGTTTTTTTAAAAAATAGGCTGAAAAGAAAAATGTAGGTCTCAAAAAACACTTCTGAGTTTTTGTGGTAAATTGCTTTTATGGACCCCAACCCTATGCAGCTGAAAAACTATCCAGAAAACAATGGGATGGGATTAGAATGTCATATCCAATTTCGAATAATGCCCAGCATGTAACGCATAGGGAATTGGGAGGATCCCAAAATGGCCCTCCATCTATCTTGTTTTTGCTTACCATCCTCTAGATATTTTGAACTGTATCCCTTATTATTTGTGACCTTTGGCTGTTGTGGATGTTGAAGGGAGCTTTGATTCAAAATATTGGAAGGGACCCCATCTGGTTCAACAGTTTGCTCCGATTTAGCAAGCCATATGGAATTTGTTTAGGCTCCGGCAGTTTCCCACATTGCTGTTTGGGCCTTGTGCAGGGAACTTCCTTGGAGAGCTGAGATTCCTTGGAGAGTGCTGAGATTATGTATAGCGTTTCAGTTTCTGCCAGTACTAGTAAAGACTCGTAGAAGTGATGAGCCTTTACATGGGACTACAAAATGCTGGTGACAGTTGGAGGTTCGCTCATGTTTGTGTGCTACTCACTGGCTAGCAACAGGCAGAAGAGGATTCGAACTCTATGTTTGGTTTGAGATGACTGGCAAAGACCCATTATGACAAGTGCTAGAATTATGCCACCCATGAACGTATATGTATCTCATTTCTTAATGCATTGCTGATACTAAAGAGAACAGAATGAACTAAATGCCACCCAAAGGAATGGGTTTACAACCCAAAAGATCTTCTAAATGCATGTTTAATATTTCAGCATAAACAACACATTTGCTCTCTAGAAGTTATATTTAAACTGCCTTTTCTCTATACAATGCCAAACAGAAAGCAGCAAAAAAAAAAATTTGTGTGCACACTCAGGAGTAATATTCTATCTTGGCAATGGAGCAACTTGTCACCTTCAAAATGATTGATATGACAACACCTATGATCCCTGTACTGGATAGGGATTATAGTTGTTGTAGTCAATAACATCTGGAGTTGGGCAGATTTATCAATCATACAAGTTTCCTAACTATGCTACTAAGCTTTTGGATCTAAATACACCAAAGTACTAGTTAAATATGTGAGCCCAAAGTCCCCAACAGAAACTGTGATTCAGTTGTAATTACCTTTCTTGACCCCAGGCAAAATAACTTTGTCGCACTGTATGTAGCCTTGCTTTCTCAAGACTCAGTACTGACAAGGAACATTGCAAGATTGGAAGGAATTGTACCTAAAAGGCTTTCAGCATTGAGGAACAAACTGTACTCCAGATATGAAACAGTACTTTCTTAGTTCCCATTTTAAGACCCATTACTTTCCTTAAAGATAGAGAACGGGCAAAGTTACAAGACAAAATTTTGGAAAACCAGTGCACAACGTCATCAGTCTTGGAACTCTTTTCCCCCATTTCATCTAGATTCCGGGAAAGAGATGTACAAAGAATAAGAGTAAACCAGGGTTGATAGTAGTGGGAGGCTAGGTACAAATAGTTGATGTGATGACTTGACATTTCTTCTGTACTGTTATCCTATTCATGACATGTAAATGCAGTTCCAGCAGTTTATAATAAACGCAAATATACTGTTGAGAGAATTCCAAGCTTCTTCCACCCAATCCTTTAGTAATAAGTCAGGAAGACCTTTTTAATCCAGCAACCTGAATGCTTCTGGAAAGTTCATAATAAGGCGAAATCATCCTTCACTTCCTTGTGTTCAGTTGTGTATTGCCTTAAAACATGAATGCTCAATTGAGCCATATTGTCTTACAGTTGTGAATCCTCAAATAGCACTGTAAGGTAGGTCTGGCTTAGGGTTGGCACATTATATGTAGAAGGAATGAATTCTAGAAAACAAAGATTAGTCTAAAGCTGCCTAATGAATTCGCGATTGACATGAGAAGTGTACAGGGACTTTCCAAGTGACACACTTGAGACAGTGTGTTTAAATCAACCATGAGCAGGAGGTCTGCAGTTCAAGTATTAGGTCCACTGTAAACTTAGTAAGTGACCATTCTCCACATTTTTATGATTTTGATGGGCAAACTTATAGTTCTATTCTTCTGTGACATGTTGGGGGAAATGGTAAGGCAGACTTACGTGTTGTCCCCTTTTCTCTCTGTTTTGCTGTTCATGCATGCTCAGGAAGTGATTCGGGAGGCAGCTGCTGTTTACCTTGCCTGTTATAGGCAGGCATACATGTCTACGGTAGGATCCATCAGTGAAGAATCCCACTCTTAGTTGCACTGTTTGCTGCATACTGCTACAACCCGACAGTGAAAGTCTGTGTTCCTCTAGTCCTCCTTTACCTCCTCCCAATGCTGATGCTGCTAAAAAGCTTCTAGGTAGACAGGATGAAATAGTAAAATGTACTGCTACTACTACTACTACTACTACTACACACATATCAAACGCCTGAGTTTCTTAGGAAACCTCAGTGATAGTTTTGAAGTGTATATGATTACTGAATATATGGTATTTATTTGCACATCATCATTTCTCCTTAAACGCATTCATTCATCTATCTATCTATATATAAATGCTCTGTGCATAATGAGTACCTTAAAAACAAAAGAACCAATGAACAAAATCACACCAAATTTGGCAACAAAACATCTCACAACACAAGGAGTGACCATCACTCAAAAAATTATGCTTTTGTCATTTGGGAGTTGTAGTTTCTAGGATTTGTAGTTCACCTACAATCAAAGAGCATTTTGAACTCCATCAACGATGGAATTGAACCAAACTTGGCACACAGAACTCCCATGACCAGCAGAAAATACTGGGTTTGGTGGGCATTGACCTTGAGTTTTGGAGTTGTAGTTCACCTTCATCCAGAGAGCACTGTGGACTCAAACAATAGTGCATCTGAACCAAACTTGGCACAAGCACTCAATACATCCAAATATGAACACAGGTGGAGTTTGGGGGAAATAGAACTCGACATTTGGGAGTTGTAGTCACTGGGATTAATAGTTCACCTACAATCAAAGAGCATTCTGAACCGCACGAATGACAGAATTGGGGCAAACTTCCCACACAGAACCCCCATGACCAACAGAAAATACTTAAGGCCATCCAATCCAACTCCCTTCATCAGAGCAAGAAAACGTAATCAAAGTCCTCCTGATAAAGAGCCATCCAGCCATAGATAGAGAGAGAGAGAGAAGGAGAGATGGATGGATGGATGGATAGATAGATATGATTCACCCACAGAGAGATATAGTATCATAGATTTGAAAAGGACCCCTAAAGAAGGACAATAATATCTTGCATGTTCCAGGGTGGGCAAACCAGACACTCTCCACATCCACACTGACAAAAAAAGCGAGAAATACTATTTACCCAAATCATAAAGAAATTACATATATTAGAAACCAACATTTTCTCATTACTTTATTTTCCAGATCACCAGACTGGGCCGCAGCAATGTGTGGCAGGGGATAGCTAGTTCAATATATACCCCATCATTCTTTGCAGGCACTCAGGATGGCTATACAAAATACTATGAAAGGAGGGAAGAAACCTTTAGCTTGTCAAAGCAACGTTCTTCAGCAATCTCCACTTTAGCCTTAACAATAGTTCTTTGCTTGTTTTGTTTTTTAAAACATCCACAGCTCTGGACATGGCTGGAAGAGCTCCAAAAGGAACTTTTGGATGATGTTTATGCAGAGTCTGTGGAGGCAGTGCAAGAGCTGATCAAAAGATTTGGCCAACAGCAGCAAACCACTCTGCAAGTGACAGTGAATGTCATCAAAGAAGGCGAAGATCTGATACAGCAGCTGAGGTAAGACTTTGATTTAAGAGAACTGCTCCATGCAAATGTCTCTCCTTTTTCTGCCATAGTGTGTAGTTCATGCACAGATATAAACATGTCCTGTTGCTTTTAAGCTTTTTTTTTTCTGTCTCCCCTCCTCCACGTTACTGACTGCTATGATCAAAGGTGCAGAAATAAACATGGCCCATTTATTGCATGCTATAGAGAGAGCAAACCGATAATTCATTCTTCTCTTCCGCTCATTGGCTGATATGTCTTTCAGCCTGTAATTCTGACCTGATGCTTGCTACAGTGCCATGCAACCACAACTTTAAGGCATCGGTTAATATGAATTAGGAGAACAAGTCATATAAAATTGCTTTTTAACCTTTGTTAAATTGTATATTTTAAATTGTTTTGAATGTGCTTAACAGTTACATTATATTTTAGAGTGCGCTATATTGTATTTATTCATTTTGTAAGTCCCCTTGAGTCCTGACGTTTTTGGGGAAAGAGTATAGGTGGTGATGGTGGAGGAGATGATGATGATGTTTTTCTGTGCCCAGTAGTCATAACCTTGAGAAATATGTCACTCCTGTTGAAAGACAGCACATCAGTAACAGCACGTCACTAACAGATGGCTTACAAGATCAGAAACCTGTTTTGTTCAGAGCCCTGGGGGTTCCCTGAAAGGTTATTAAGAGTCTCTGACAAGATGAGCATTGGAGATCCAGATTGTCTTCAAATATGTTTTACCCAGCCCTCCATGCCAACTCTAAAACGTTCTTTGCAGGAAATGTTTAGATTTTTTCTGAAGACCTTATCACATTAGAAAATACGCAATTTCTGAGACTTTCAGGATGATTTTGAACAGGTCCCGTCACATGGCGTTTGTCTCATCCCATCAGTTATCCCCATCCCATCAGTTATCCGTCAGAATCTGTCTGCAAAGCATCGCAGAAATGGATTATTTGCAGATGGAATTCTGATCTTGCTTTTTTAAAAACTACAGACCCTTCCATTGCTGAAGCACTGTTTTCGTGTGTGATAGGAAAACCTGAATGCATCCCATCAGCAACGATACTTTTTTTTAAAGGTCATAGAGTGATGTAGGGGGTGTTTTGAATGGTTTGGGAGGAGCCAGTCTTCTGTGGTGTAATGAGTCAAAGTGCAGTATTTTCAAAACATAAGAATCATAATAATCAGATATGATGAGGAGAGTATGCATCCTGTCTCAATACAGTATGCATCCAATCCTTTAAAAATGGGATTAATGTGATAAGGTCCGTAGTTATGTTCCGAGTCCATGGTGAGGCACTCAATAGCACTGATCCACATCGCCTATAATCTAGAACCAACATTATCATCAATATGCGGATCAAAGCTTCCATTAGGCAGAACTTAGAAATATTATCTTTTGGGAGATGCAAATCTGGGAGATTCTGAAAGTTGTTGACCAAATACAGTTGCCCTAAGACTTTGCATTTCACAGACTGAGCTGGGGAAGTCACTTCTGGGCAGCCAGGCGACTTCCAGAGATATCCAGACCCCAGCTTTTACCCCACGTTAACTTGGTTTTACTTCGTATTGGTAGAAGTTTGGGAAAACTCATGAATATCTCTAGAATTCTGGAGTAGACTTGCACTTTTGGATTGGTACAAATATCTGAGCTGACTCTGAATCTAAATGGGTCGTGGCTGTCATCCCATTTTCCCTGTGCTCCACAGCATGGGGAAAAGGGATCGACTCTTAGCTTTATTGTTGTTTGTTGCTGCAACAGTGGCCACAAAGCTCCAGAGAGCTTCTGGCTGTTGCCATGTACTTTTATGATGTCAGAAAGTGTCCTAGCAACAACCATGAACTCTCCTGAGCTCTGTGACCATTGCCACAATGATGAATAACATAAAAAGTAAGGGTGATTATTCAGTGGGGCTGAACAAGCTTTGACCCAGTTGGGCAGATGAGGACTCCGTCCTACCTAACAGTGGGATACAGTTGGACAGTATAGCCCACCATGGCAGATCTGGAGAATTTCCACTCTGGACCAGCACCAGATTTTGTGGTCCTTATGGATGGGCTCTGAGACAACCATCTTAGGTAACATTTTTTTAGGCGCATCAGTGAAAGGATCCCATTCTCCTATGTTGGAGGAAAGAGCTTTCTATGTCTGTCAGCTTGTATTTCATTCCCTAAACCAATCTCCTGCTCTAAATGTGGTAGAGGACACCATGCTACTACTGAAGCAACATCAGTTGACTTCCATATATAGGATTGTAGTGTTGGTGGATCTTTTCCCTTGCATTAGTCAACATATTGTTTTGAGTTGGCTCTATCTGATTCAAGCTGTGTAGAAAATGAAGGCCCGTGGATGGGGATATGTGAGGGTACAGACTGATGAGATCAAAACATTGCAGTCTCTTCTATCTTGACTATTCTCCCATTCACACCACATGTTCTTATTCAAGATTCCCTCTCTGTTTTCCTGTAGGGATTCTGCCATCTCGAGTAACAAGACCCCCCACAACAGCTCCATCAATCATATTGAGACAGTTCTTCAGCAGCTGGATGAGGCCCAGTCACAGATGGAGGAGCTTTTCCAGGAGCGCAAAATAAAGCTGGAACTTTTCTTACAGTTGAGAATATTTGAGAGAGATGCCATTGATGTAAGCCTACAATTCATATACTAATGGTTTTATTACACCTTTCTTTTCCCACTAGAAGAGTGGATTGGGTAGAAATGGATGTTTCCCTTCAAGAGTGAAACTGTAATGAAGCTGTTAGTACCTTTTTCTTTGATTGATTGGGTTTCTCTTAATCCTCCACCAGGTGAGATGAAATTGGATACATGGGTGGTAATCTTAGTGTTAATGCAGACATTTATGGCCTTAGGAAATATCAATCTATTTTGCTGTCACATAGGCAGAATTTACAGCCGTGTGCTCCCTGTTTCACAAAGATGCTATATGAATGCATGAATATTTGCCAAGTTAGCAGTGAGAGAGGCAAGGGTCCTATCTGTTAGACATAAAATAAATCCCTGTGTTAGCCTCCTCCAGTGGTGACGCACACTGGAGTCTTTACAGTTTGAGCTTGTGAACAAATTCAATGAGGGAATGAATAAGCAAGAGTGAATTTGTATCCCTTATGACAGATTATTCTAGGTTTTCATTTGACTGCTTGCTGTCCCATTTCCTTCTGGGGTTACCATGTGGTTAAATCAGTGGTTCTCGACCTGTGGGTCTCCAGATGTTTTGGCCTTCAACTCCCAGAAATCCCAACAGCTGGTAAACTGGCTGGGAGTTCTGGGAGTTGTAGGCTAAAACACCTGGGGACCAACAGGTCGGGAACCACTGGTTAAACCATCATCCCTGAGTATCCTGCCAATCTCCTTAAAATGTTGTTGATATTCTCTCTGGTCAGTTTAAAAGTTTCTCCTTTGCCTTTTTAGTGATGAGGCATTGGTCCAACATATTCAGCAGGGCCTAACAAATCTAAGCTATTCATATTTGACTTTCCACTTCTCATTCAGACTGCCTATTCTGTCTAGTTAGATGGCCCTTCGCATGTACACAGGTAGTGGACTAAATCTAGTTATTATTTCCAAATAGAATTGACACAGATAGCTTTGAGATAGCTTTGAATGTGGTTTTCCTGCTTCTTGGCAGAGGGTTGGACTGGATGGCCCACGGGGTCTCTTCCAACTCTGATTCCATGATACATTGAATCAATAAGAACTTGGCAAAGCCAACATTTTCATGCTTAGTTGATTCAGTGGGTCTACTGTAGCTGAGACTACCCATGGGATGTAAACTAGTGTTTATAAATTTCTATGCCATCTTCCATTTCTCAAGTTGATTATCTCCTGTCCTCATATATGCATTTACTGCACCTCCATAGAAACGATCAATGTGAACATGCTACCTTCTTTCCATGAGTCTAGAAATCTCATGATGGTTCCCTGGTAGGTTTGACTTGGCCCTTATAGAGTCTGTGAGCTCTTTTTACTGAACAGTCCTTTAAAAGGCATTTGAATTCTTTTTGATATACCAGCCTGTGTTGTATTTCGTCATATATGGCCAGCCCATTTGCTGTGGTCAGAGACACAGCATCCTGGATAAAATGAATATATATATGGTTAAGGTTTCCACTTGACATTAAGTCTAGTCGTATCCAACTCTGGGGGTGGGGATCTCATCTCCATCTCTAAGCCAAAGAGCTGATGTTGTCCGTAGATACCTCCAAGATTATGTGGCCAGCATGATGGCATGGAGTGCCGTTACCGTCCTGCCAAAGCAGTACCTATTGATCTACTCACATTTGCATGTTTTCAAACTGCTAGGTTGGCAGAAGCGGGGGCTAACAGTGGGAGCTCACCTCACTTCCCAGATTTGAACTGCTAATCTTTTGATCAACAAGTTCAGCAGCTCAGTGGTTTAATCCGCTGCACCACTGGGGGCTCTCTCATATATATAAGTGACTGGATTGACCTTGAAGGAGCTGGGGGTGGTGACGACTGACAGGGAGCTCTGGCGTGGGCTGGTCCATGAAGTCACAAAGAGTCGGAAACGACTGAACGAATGAACAATAACAACAAATACATATATATAGTCTGAGAGAACACCTCTCTAAGAATTTCAAGGTCCACCAATACAACTCTGTGGCCATTTACCAGTGGAAGTTGAATATTGAGTTGCACTGGAGAACCTGGAGAACATTTTAATAATGAAATTTGCAAAAATGAAATGTCCAAATACTGAAAGTATACTGAAAGGCCTTCTCTTATTTTTTAATTTCTTTAACTTTAGATAATTTCAGATCTTGAATCCTGGAATGATGAGCTCTCTCAGCAGATGAATGATTTTGATACTGAAGATCTTACGATAGCAGAGCAAAGGCTTCAGCATCATGCGGACAAAGCCCTGACCATGAATAACCTGACTTTTGATGTCATCCACCAAGGGCAAGATCTCTTGCAGTATGTCAATGAAGTGCAGGCCTCTGGTAAGATCGATTGCTCTCAATGTAACCAGGTTAATGGATTTGTAGGGATTATTGAAGCTGGGGTTACAAGGTGTCACAGCATTGTGCTTCTTAAATATTTTATTTTTCTAAAAAGAATTGGAACATACTTGGTGCTTCCTGCTTGAAGGAGAAAATATATTTTTATTTCAAATACATAGAATACAAACTTTTGTTTTCCTCTATAATACAATATAGTTTCCCAGAAATTAGTGGATGTTGTAGCTTTTATAGTAGACATAGAAAGGTGTTATTTTTAATTGGGCATTTAGAGCTACCAAGTTTGCATTCTTATATTTTCCTAATAAGCAGGAATGTTGAATGCTATAATCCTGAAACTGTAGGTACAGAGGCTACAGGCAAATTTAACATATGAATATTCTGTTTAGGTTTACCTACCATGAGTAGTATCCCCTTTTGCAAATATAACAAATAACACTTGACATTCTTGGTACACATCTCCTGCCCCAGTTCAGAAGAAATTTGGAGTTTCATCCTGAGAATTATTAGTTGAAAAAGACAAGGTGCTCCTGAATATACTGAACAAGTTTCAGCTAGTACTTGAATCTCAGCCAGCATTATTTAGTATGCCATTATATTAACTAGTTAGCTATAATTTACATGGAGAGGGGTATTAGTTTGCATACGTGTCTTCATACTTCCACTGAATTTTTGGGCTTATGCAAAGTGGTATTTCCCATTACTCATTTGTTTAACCTCTTTGCATGCTAAATATATCACTGGAAATGTGCAAGTATTTATTTATTGACTGGTGCAGACATTGGGGTGGAGCACAGCTACTCTGTTATCAGAAGGGCACTTCAGGTTCATGGAATGGACCAGGATCCAGTGTAGGCTTGCTGTGAAGGAAGCCTTCCACCATCAGAAACCATGCTTGTTGTCTTCTGCATGACTCTCATTCTATTTCAGAGAAGCCCTGAGCTATCTAGAACAGTGTTTTAACAGGTCAGGGAAGGAAAAACCATGAAGTTCACCTTCTTCATCATGAACAGAATTTGGATATATTACTGTGGATCTAACACACTGTGTGGAAAGCATAATGGCACACAAGACCATGGATATGTTTTATTGTGGAGATTATTTTGCCTCCACAATCACAAAGGGAAAGGAAAATACTAAAAGTCTTGGTCCATGTAGAAAGTAAAAATGCAATCCACATAGGCTCCTACCCTAGTTATGTTAGTCTGATACAACCATCTCAACTTGCACTGTCAATTTTTGTGTGTGGAAGGGTTATGTTTAGTTGCACCTTGAAAACGTCTGGGTCTCATCTCCGGTTCTCAACCTGTGGTTCCACAGATGTTTTGGCCTTCAACTCCCAGAAATCCTAACAGCTGGTAAACTGGCTGGGATTTCTGGGAGTTTTAGGCCAAAACACCTGGCTACCCACAGGTTGAGAGCCACTACTATAGCTGAATAGAAGTCTTTATAATAAATATACACACACTGAGGTTGTTTTCAATTAGTTGAACCCAAAACATTTGCAATCATAGAACACTATCATATAACATCCACATGGTTTTAGATATGAAAAACACAGTAGAAAATAGAGTTTAGACTTAGCAGCAGCTGCAAAACCAGGAGACCTCCTACAGTTTTACAACCCTTCAGTTGAGGTTTTGGAATAAGACCCTTGGGCTGCAGTCCCATTAATGTTAATTCATGGACGGTGGTTTCAGGTGTGGAGCTGCTCTGTGACAGGGATGTGGACATGGCAACGCGGGTTCAGGATTTGCTGGAATTCCTCCACGAGAAGCAGCAGGAGCTGGACTTGGCTGCAGAACAGCATCGGAAGCACTTGGAACAATGTGTGCAGCTGCGTCACCTTCAGGCTGAAGTCAAGCAGGTATGGGTCACTCCGTCGCTTCTTCCGTACCTGCTTTTCCTGTGAAGTGATTTATGTTTCCACAAATAATGACTTTCAGGTAGTTGCGTGCATCTGTTTGCAGAACGCGCAGCTATCTTGTGGCAGTTTTGTTATTTTGAAAAATGAAACAAAAGACCTTCCATTTCCTCCTGGCCTTGGATTGTCAAAATTCTCTTTTAAAAAACCTCAAAACAACCACAATAACTAAAACACAAACATCACGGTAAGAAGTTACCCTCAGGCAAGTGCCACTGAAATTAATGGGAGCTGACTAGGATACAATGGATTTAGCACTGGCTCAGCTCCCATTTCTGTAATGAAGTGGAAATGTATTGATCCGATGAATAGATGTTTACAATCTAACTTACATAAATAAAAATGCAATGCAGAATGGACTTAAGAGAAATCCATAGATATGAAACAAATAGAATAGTTAACATTATTTGAATTAGATTTTTAAAATTGGTCATAAACTAGTTGCTGCAATTGACTGCAATTTCTCTATTTTAAAAATCCGTTTAAATCCGAAAGATACCGGTTTTTCAAATTATCTTCAAAAGCAGGAGCAAATAAAAGATGGGCAATGGCTTCTAAAGGAAACATTAAAGTGTTCCAAAAGTGGGACATAAATGACACAAGCTTTTCAATCCCCCAGATTCTTCATTAGGCATAATGGTACAAATATTAATCAGGGAAGAAACAAAATCTGGATAGAAAAACTAGGACCGTGTGTTTTGGCAGTTGTAAGATGGATACTGCAGATTCAGTGAATACAAGATATGTTAAAGATACTGGGTCTTATCTCTGTATTTATTTATCGTGTCAGAAGCGAATTGGAAATACAGTTATAATGTATAGAAAAACCACAAACAAAGTTAAAAACTTGGCATTGTACTAAATTTCCGGTGACCAGAAACGTGCCTCTGGTGTCGCTGTAAGAAGGTTCTCTGTTGTGCATGTGGCAGGGCTCAGACTGCATTGTAGTGAGTGGTCTGTGGTTAGCTCTTCTCCACATTTGCATGTCACAGACTCCACTTTGTAACCCTATTTCTTAAGGTTAGCTCTACATCTTGTGGTGCCTGAGCACAGTCTCTTCAGTACACTCCAAGTCGCCGAGTCTACTGTGTGCCCAGGGAGGAGTTTCTCATCTGGTCTCAGCCACTGATTGAGGTGCTGGGCTTTATCCTGCCACTTTTGGACTCTCACTTGCTGAGGTGTTCCTGCAAGTATCTCTGTAGATCTTAGGAAGCTTTTTTCTTAATTTAAGGTGTTGGCTTGGTGTCTGATATACAAACAGAGGATGGGCCAGAGTTGCCCATGCCTTGGGTCTTTCATTACAGGCTGATACTTGCCAACAGATGTCAACTGGTGCAATACCAGGTAAACAGTATAATTTCTACAGTGGTGTAGGGTGTAGACATCCTGTGATAATGTCTCATTAAGAGCTACATCCACAGTTTTAACGTGGTGAGATACATTCCACACTTATCTCGGTGGGATGTGGTGTAAATAATATCTTTCTTTCCCCTCCAACCATGAGAACTGCTCACTGGCCTTTTTCAAAGCTCACTAATTCTTTATGTGACCTAGAGGAAAGACACAGAGCAACAAAGCTGTCTTTATATCAGCAAAATTGGAGATTAAATGTAGGTGATCCATTAATAGAAAACAAAAAGAAAATTGCCAATCGTTATTGTTACCTACTGGTTTGAGATAATTGACATTCACAGTGTGGAAGAGTCCCTTTTGGATGCTGAAAGACTATAATGGAGCGGCCACTGAGAATATCCATCATTGCATTGTAATGCCTGTTTTTTTACAGTACATATTGCTGGAATTGTCTCTTAAAATCCTAATTACTTTTTAAAGAAAGGAAGGAAGGAAGAAAAATAGATTACTGTTCTTTAGTTTTGACAGTGGAGAGAATTCCCAGGTCAAGTTTTGCTTCCAGACATCACATTGTTGTAGTGTTCAAGGGAATAGAAAGCACTTCGATCTTCTCACATAAGTGACCTTGATACAAAAATACCCATTTCATTTTCAAGCCAGGAAGGAAGATGTCTCGCTGTTTTTTCTTTGAGGTAGAGAAAGCTTCACTGCTCCCCAGGTGCCCGGACAGATTGAGTAAACTATGTTTTACAGATGGTTGTATTGGTTTCCTGCAGCCCTCAATGCCCAGTTCCCTTAGCTAATAATTGTGACTTCCTGCCAGATTGGCTGCGGTTGGCCTGAGAGGTACCTAAGGATACTTCTTTTCCAGCAGCTAATACAAACTTTCGCTGAGCTAAAATGGCAGGTGGTAGGAATAAACTGGCAAAACATACCGTGGCATTACTGTTTTTAAAAGTGCATTGCAAAGAAAAGTAGACTGTTTGCAAGTGATGGTTTCTTATTTAGGTTTTACATTTTACTCTGTGCTTTGTATCAGGCATTCATTATACACAGGTTCTTAATGATGTCCTTTACTTCTCTCAATTTTCAAGACCCATAATTTTTGCTGGGCCATTTCTTTGTGAATTTGTGCTGCTTCTGTATAATTATGGGAGGGAGCAAAACATGCTGTACTTCACAGCGATTGCAAGGGTTTCATCACCATAGGACTTTGTGAGCTTGTCTATTTTTAGCATTCCCAAATTTTATTATTCAGGTCCACATCCACTGTGAACATTTCATTCTTAATCGGAAAAGCGTGCAGCAAATGTGCTCAGCGACTACTATGAAGAACCTAGTAATTTTGTTTTGTCCATAGGCGAGGGTATAACAGAGGCATCTATTAATAGGACCAAATTTTATTTATTTATTTATTTATTTATTTATTTATTTAGAGCTTTTATAACCCGGTCTTCTCAACCTCCGAAGAGGGACTCATCTCTACAAAATGAGATTCATCTCTTTGTAATTTTTCTGGGGAGATAAAAAGATACATGGTGATTTTTGCTATAAAATGACATTGCTTGTAGCAATTATTAATCATTTCATAGGTACATTTTCTTTGATGGATCTAAAGCAGGGGTTCCCAACCCCCCCCCCTTTTTTTTTTTTTTTTTTTTTGACCAGGGACTACTTGAACAGGGACCACTCTCCAACATTTGTACCAAAAGGGTTATGAATCCATTTTTGGTCAACTTTAGATTCGGTTTGGTTATTTGGGGTACTGATTCAGAAAATTGCATTTGAATAGACCACATCAGTTCTAGTTTCTGATACAGAAAATATGCCACCCAGTAGTCGCCATCTGCTTGCCCATAGAAAACCATGTTTAATAATCTAGTAGTATTATTCTTTCATTGGTAGTCAGCCTCTTCCCTCCCGACATCCCTGTTGCTTTGGCACTGTAAGAGGGTTTTGCAAGACCAGTCGCTCTTGTTGCCGCATGGTTTTGAGGCAATGGAGTAGTAGCAGTGAGGCTGTGGACCATATTTTAGTTCTTGCAGGCTACTGGTGGTCTACAGACCACAGGTTGACAACCACTAATCTAAACCTAGTGAACACTTACCAAAATTAAGGGTTCTGTTGTGAGCTATCCCCATTCCATCAATCTCCACCCATTCCTTCAGCTTTATAGATCTGCATACATGATACCTGATCATTGTAAACCCTGGCCCACAGTACATCTTTCAGAACTGGGAATAAATTTCTGTTACTAGTTATAAGCTCTAATTCTTATCATGCTAGACCATTTTAGTGCTATGATTCTACTTTCACTGCCATGGCTTCATCCTATGGAATGCTCAGGTTTGTAGCTCAGTCAGAAGCACAATGCCTCCCCTTCCCATAAACAACCAATCCCAGTTGTTAAAATGGAAATAATAGCACTATAATTCTTCTAATGTGAATGGGTCCCAGATTTGAGTGAGTGAGAGGAGAAGGTGGAAGAAATACACAATCCACGACATGCGAGTGTGGAGAGAAGCAAACTACAGACCACCTGCTGCAATGCACCCTGAGCCCTGCCACATGCACAATGGAGGACCTTCTTGCGGCAACACCAGAGGCACTCCAAGTAGCCAGCTACTGGTCAAAGGACATTTAATCAACTACCAAACTTGCAAACTTTGTGGTTTGTTTGTTTGTTTGTTTGTTTAAAAATGCAATACAACTGTTTGGCTTGCTCCTGACACGATAAATAAAATAACTTATTTATTTTAGTTGAATGCTTCCTTTCTTCTGGTATGGAAACCAAGGTGGCTTCCAGTGACAGTCCATTAAAACCATTCACAATAATAGTTTTAAAAAATCAAAATCACATAAACAATAAAATATTTTGCAAACAAAAAGTTTTCATAGATAAATAAAACATCCCCTACTTAGACACTAATATCCTATTTAAACAAAAACACCTGTAATATGAAACTGATGGCCATTGCAAAAACAGTAGATGATAAATTTTAAAGAGCATTGTCTCAGTCTTAAGAAAAGCCTTCAGAATTATGACATTTTGTATTTCATTTCAGGTGCTGGGCTGGATCCGAAATGGGGAGTCTATGCTAAATGCAGGGCTCATCACCGCTAGCTCACTGCAGGAAGCTGAGCAGCTGCAACGTGAACACGAACAGTTCCAGCATGCAATAGAGGTAAATTTGTTTTTGGCTATTTTGGTGGACTTCACATAGAATAGGCAGCCTTTTGACACAGATAATGAGCAGCAATTTGGTTTGCATTTAGGAGTTTAATAGTCACACTGCTTTGATGTAGTTATCTAAATGTGTTTACTTTGACAATTTGGAATTAGAAAGGGATGCTGAGTGGTCTCAGAGTCCAGATGTTCTGAATGATTTTTATGTGTCTGCTACTGGTGACATTATACATTAAGATGTAATCATAGTCTGTTGCGCAAAGCGTGTTTTAGCCAAAGTCCATGCAAAAGACTCACAAACAAGAGGAAAAAGCAACAGAAAAACTTTACTCTTATCAGCAGAGGCATAAACTTGCAATGTTGCATACAAAATCAAACAGTGCAACAAACTTACTGTATATACTCGAGTATAAGCCTAGTTTTTCAGTTCTTTTTTTAGGCTGAAAAAGTCCCCCTCGACTTATACTCGAGTCAAGGTTATTTATTATTTTACTCTGTTATTATTATTATTTGTAATACATTTATAATTTTACTCTATTAGTATTATTACATTTATTATTTTACTTTATTATTGTTATTACATTTATTATTTACATTTACTCTTATTACTACATTTCTATTATTTTAATCAATAGTAATAACAATAATAAATGTAATAATTTATTTTTATTGATAAATTATTACATTTATTATCTTGTTCTATTTATTATTGCAAGGATACATAAGCACATTTACATTGAAGAAGGTGAAAATAATGGTTTCATCAGAGTTGGACAGTTATCTTAAATTACAGTTTTATGTAAATATTCAAAAACATTGGACTACTGATACCTTAATTGATGTAATTTTATTTGGTATCTATTTTCATTTTGAAATTGACCAGTACCTGCTGCATTTCCTACCCTCGGCTTATACTGGAGTCAGTACGTTTTCCCAGTTTTTGGGGGTAAAATTAGATACCTTGGCTTATATTTGGGTTGGCTTATCCTTGAGTATATACGGTACATAGTCCTTGTAAGTAACACAGAATAAGTCTTCTTCATCTTCATTCAAATGAGAGAGCAAAACATAAACCCTGAGTAAATAGCTATTCCACCATAGCAAAGAGCATCGCTGTTAGAGCATAGCAGCATTACAGCATATTGGTTCTCCCAACTGTATTCTAAAATCCATACAGTTATACCCCACCGGGTGTGGCCCAAACATGCTGGCTGACCTACATTACCAGCTGTACATAATAATTAACACACACTTGATCCTGCTATGACTTACTGTAACATAGGACTTCTGGTGGATATGGGGTAGCAAAAATGATTATATCATATTTGTCAACAAGGGATAGCTTGCTCTGAAGGACTTCTTGTATCTGGCCAACATCATGTTCATGACTTACATAAAGTCCTGTTTTGTATGTGGTCGACAGGGCTATTCATCCTGTTGCACTCCATCCAAAACCTCCTGCTAGAACTGCTTCTATTGCTTACTGGTGGCATTGGGAGGAAGGGGAAAGCAATTCAGATTGTGAAGACATAGCTGCTCTGGGTTTCTAGGAGGAGGAAAATGGTCACACTTATTTCTTTCCCCCTTGACCCGCTTAATCCAGCTGCTTCTCAATAGTCTTAATTGTGTCACTTCTCCACAAATTAGTAACAACACCAATAAGTAAAAGCAAGGCCTTGGCAATGAGAGAATGTGAAATACGACTTGCAGAGCTATGCACTGTTGTAGACTCATGGCCACTGATGCCAACATATGAGAAAAGAGGAACCAAAGAGGGCCATAGATAGATAGGATAGTTAACAGAAATGCTACTCTACTATATTTCCATTACAAAGCTTTTTCAGAAATACTTCTGTTAATTATGTTTGTGTTGAAAAGGGGATATTTGTTATTGCTTCAAATGTAACCTTACTTGTAGGAAGGCTTTATGAGGCTAACATAAACAAAACATTAATGCCATTGCATTTTATTGTGGAAAAGGTACTTTTTCATTCTAATTTAATTTAAAAACACATATTTAACATGTCATCATCTCACTGGTTTTGATTCATGCCATAATTCTGCATGCAAAAGGTCCAGCTTTAATTGTTTTTGGAAAATTCGGTCAATTGGTTTCAGTGGGGAAATTAGCAGAATTTGTGAAATAAAAGATGGAATAAGGAAGAGAAAAGAGATAATAAAATTACTGTTTTCTCCCTGAGGCAAGTGTGAATGTTGCAATTGGCCACCATGAATGGCCTTTCAACTTCAAAGTAAATAAAGACAGTAAATAAAGAACAGCCCTCAGAAAATGGAAATTCCAGACAAGAATCATTCAGGGCCAGCTAACACCTCCCAACAAAGGATTCGCCTAGGCAGGAAGCAGCCAGGCTTTGAAGCTGAGTGGCCATTCAGTGCTAATCAAGGTGGCCAATTGCAACATTCACACTTGCCTCCGGCAGAAATAAGCTCTTTCTCCCACCCTGGACATTCCACAGATATATAAACCCCACTTACCTAGCTTCTAATAGACCTCACAACCTCTGAGGGTACCTGCTACAGATGTGGGAGAAATGTCAGGAGAGAATGCTTCTGGGAAATAGCCATACAGCCTGGAAAACTTGCAGCAACCTAATGATTCTGGCCACAAAAGCCTTTGACATGTTTTCAAGGTTTTTTTTTTCAAAACTTATTTTTAAAGGCAATTTTAGAGCAATGTGTTAGAATTTTATGCTGCTGTTTTATCAGTCTAACATTTGCATCCCAAGGAAAAATAATGAGCAGCAAGTTATCTTTTCTGCATGTGGACTTGTTCTTTCATTCCACTACGTAGCAGAATTTAAAATTTTTTCTGCTCCTGGTTTGAAAGTTTTATTCCTGGTTAATTGTGTATTACTTACTTTGAAAGTTATTGTTATACTCTAAAAACTTTGTTTTTGTGGCTGCCACAAACTAGGTTGAATTGATTGAGACTCAGTGAGATATTCATAGAAAAACCATAGCAAAATGTGCTACAAAGACAAAGTTTTCGCAGTTTAATCACCTTTTCCCATGTTTTTATGATAGAACCAATTAGGAAATGACATTTATAACCCAGGAACAAAAATCATGTTACATAATATTATAATCCATGGTCACTCTTTGAGCAAGTGTAGTCAATACAGTTGCGCTCTATCTTCTCTAAAACACATTTGGGTTGTACTGAAACCACTGATGTAGAATAAATGTCTTCCTAGTGTAAGTATTAAGAGCCGAATGCTTTTAATGAAGCTAGAAATAAAATCCTTTGCTTTGTTCGTTGGGAAGCTTTTTATTTTCAGAAATCCGTGGTGCTTCTGCGAATGCCTTCTGTTCAACTGTCGTTCTGTGGAGTTTTCTGTTTTCCCTTTCTGTTGTTCACAGTTTGCAGTGTGTGTGTCCTCACTCTTGACAGCTTTGGTAACTTTTCTGTATGACATTCTTTCCCTGTAGATATTTGTCCTTGTAGGGAAATAAATGTGTAGTCGTTTTAATTGGGGCACTTTGCTAGACTGTGATAGAGTTGGATATACACCCGTTATATTTAAGGATTCCAGAGCAAAGTTGGGTTTCAACCCTGAATATTTGATTTGTCCGCCCTCAAACACACACACACACACATTCCAGGACATCTTTAAGCAAGATGCTCCTTGTGGTCATGCTGACTTGTATTTAAAGCACTGAAAACCCAAACATCATAGGGATCCACATAGCTGCCCTTTCTGACCACAGCAGTAAGGAATCCAGATGCTGTGCACCGTTCCTAAAGTAGACTTCCAGTCAGGCCCTATATCCCAGGATCTGTTCCAAGGTTTTCTGTTTACCTCAGAATATCTGACAGTGTGAATTCATACAATCCAGTTTAAGGCAGAAAACCTGGGATCAATGTGTTGTCGAAGGTTTTCAAGGCCAGAATCTCTGGGTTGCTGTGAGTTTTCTGGGCTGTATGGCCATGTTCCAGAAGCATTCACTCCTGACACCAACAAAGGATTCTCCCAGGCAGCAACCAGCCCAGCGTTGAACCTGCAAGGCCATTCAAAGCTAATCAAGGTGGCCAATTGCAACATTTACACCTGCCTCAAGTAGACAGTCATTTCTCCCACCCTGGACATTCCACAGATATATAAAACTCACTTGTCCTAGTTTCCAATAGATCCCTCAACCTCTGAGGATGCCTCCCATAGATGTGAGCAAAACATCAGGAGAGAATGCTTCTGGAACATGGCCAGACATCCATGGAAGCTCACAGAAACCCAATCTGAGATCACATCCTTGGTTATCGGGCCTGTCTGATAACACCCTTGTTATGAATGTCCCTCATCTCTTTTAAAACCCTATGCCAGATATATCCTACCTTGTTCATACACAGAGTTTATTTTTTAAATTTTTAAACTATTACATGTGGCCCGGACATAGGTTTTTAAATCCTTGTGTGTTACTGTTTATTGGTTATTGTTTATATGTGATTTATTTTAATTGTATTGTATTTATTGTTTTTGTTTATTGCTTTTTGTTTTTATTGATGTGTTGCTGGGCTTGGTCTCATGTAAGCCGCTCCGAGTCCCTTGGGGAGATGGTGGCGGGGTATAAATAAAGTTATTATAAATATTATTATTGTTATTATTATTAATGTCATAAGAAAATATATCAGTGCATATTTTCAGCTTCTTTGATCTCTTTAGCTTTTACTTGCAATCTCAAGGTCCACCAAGCAGATCTGAGTGCAAATTACATATAGTGAAAGACTTATAAACTCTGAAATTTGTGCTCAGTACCAAACATAAAAAAATCACCATTTGGAGCTCAAATCTAATGTTGATATTCTCTGTCCCAGCTTTTATCACAACAACAATATAGTGGAGCATAGGGATCATTTTTGTTGTTTTTAAATAAAGGTCCTCAACAAATTATCCAGTGATCTTCTAAGATATCCTTTTCTACTCCCTGGATGCTCTGGTATGGTGTGCAGAGATTACTACCAACATATGAAACTTCATATTTTAAAAGAAAGAAATGCCGTATTAGCAGAATCAACACACTCATGGTGGAGACAGTGTAACACTGTAGAAGCTCCACTATGTGTACCTTTGTTCGGACGTTTATAGTGGCCTACACCTTTCCCAGCCCTCCAAAATTCATGTGACTGTTTGAATGTATTTGCACAAGAACATTTGAACATGCTTGCATAAGTATGTTAAAACGGTACAAGCATGTGCAAACAGTCACATGGCAGCCATGGCAGCATATACCATGGGGTGGAGTCTGCTTCCCCCCCCCCCCCCCCCCAAAAAAAAAAAAGCAAATGTTGGATGATAAGTGCAAGTTAGAAAGGTGATGTTCCCAATCTTGAAGAAAAAAATTGATCTGGGACCTTGATGCTGACACACTATAACATCTCTTCTGGTTTTTTGGTTTTTTTTAGAGAGATAGTGAGTATGCAGTGCCATAATAATAATAATAATAATAATAATCATCATCATCATCATCATCATCTGCAAAGACTCTTGCACATGCCAGTAAAGGTGGTCCCAGTGGCACTGGCACACTAGGTGCAGTACCTAAAAACCCTGGCCAGCACTTAAAAACAATAGGTGCTGACAAAATTACCATATGTCAGCTGCTAAAGACCACCCTACTTGGATCTGCACACATTATTTGCCCATACGTAACACAGTCCTACATGTGATCAAATACAAAAGCCACCATAGTGATCTTGTTTGCTGTGTACTAATCTTGTTGTGTATCAAATAATAATAAGAAGAAGAACCACCACCACCACCACCCCTTATTTATATTCTTCCTTTCTCCTCGAGGAGACTCAGAGCAGATTACAGCATATAAACAGACACAGGCAAACATTCAGTGCTTGTTACAATCAGACTCCCATTTCAGGGAAGTCTGATTATTAATAAAATGAGTTAAAGAACGTGTAATCCTAAAGGGAACCTAGACCTGGAATCCTTAATTATAGTCCGGTTTGGTGCTAAGTTCTGTTTTGTAGGGCTTGCCTTCTCCCACTGCTATATTGCTTCAGCTCTGTGTAGAATAATGGATCTAGATTATTTAAAGTACTAACACATGACTCTTATTTGGGGATGGGGGTTTAGTCTGTCTTCACCACATTATTATGGACATTTTCAGCTGCCAAGGCACTCCAGATAGTTAGCCATTCACAGAAATTGAGTTAGAAAGAAGAAAGCTTGCTATTGCTCTTACCCTCTGTGTTGTTTAAGATAGACAGGCAATTGGGAATTAGTTAGCTCATTGTTTAGGTTGCCATCTATACAGACAATATCTGAAATGCAAGCCTGTACTCGCTGACATAGAACTGCATCTCAGCACCAGGGCCAGTTCTGCCTAAATGTGTTGCATTGTGTTTGGAATGTTCTGAATGGAGTTTGAGAAAATTCACAAGAATATTTTCCATCAGAAAACATTTCAGAAGAGTGCCATCAGCCATGAAACTTCATCACAGGGCTCCTCATGGATGAGTAGCAAATAGTAACAATCTTTGCTGTTAAGTAAATGTTACAATCTACATTGCAGACTGATATATACTCAGCTGGAGGCAGGGGATGAGAAGATTCCTGCCCCAAAGGTTTTACAATAGAGTGCAGAAAGTATACATAGCAAGGGACTGTTGTGTGGAAATTCAACTCCACACATTCAGGCTGGGAAGCAAGATTGAGAAGCTAAACAGAGAAAGTTTGGTCATTGAGCAGGATCTCAGATTTTTGTCATTGTGGTTGGGGGACACACATATCTTATTTACCATTTGTAAACACTACATTGGGTTGATGTGAGTTTTTCAGGCTGTATGACCATGTTCCAGCAGCATTCTATCCTAACATTTCACCTGCATCTGTGGCTGGCATCTTCAGAGGAACACCTTTTCACCCAACACCACACAATGATAAGATAATCCAACAAGTAAATGTTTATTAATGAATAAGTATAAAAGGGGAAAGGCAAGTCAAAAAAGAAGCAGCAAAAGTACAAAAAGTAATTTCCAGCAAGATCAAGAGTTCAACAGCTTTTGAACCAAGGCATCAAAAAGCAACCCACAGAGACTTGAATTAATACATAGCAAAAGAATCCTCAAGCAGGATATTGTTCAAAAGTTACATCCATATACATGAAAACGGGAACACAAGAAAGGTAAAATGTCCAAGAACATGGTCATAAACAGAAATCAAACCAAGAGTCTTGAAATATAGGAACCAGGAACTTAGGACTAGAAACCAGGAGCTGTTTCCCCTTTTTACAACATTGTTCCCACTAAAGGCCTGAGAGCCCAGAAACCACTTAAAAGGCCTCAGTCCCTCCCATGACATTACTTTGCACACACCTGCTTTTTCTCTCCTCATCTCTAACCCTCTGAGAAAAACGAGTTTGTCTTTGTTTTGCATTCTGCCTCCAAATTTCAAGGTGATTTGATCTGGGAAAACTTTCATCTCCCACATTCTCCTTCAAAGGCCACTCTGGCCTATTCTCCTAGGAACTGATCTCATTTTCTCCCATTGCCTTGGAATGGCCTGGAGATTCCCAAACATCTCTCTCCAGGCCCCTGCAATCTTCCACAGACTCCTCAGACACTATAGGTTGCAACCCATCATCCCTTTCCTCATCTTCTTTGCACACAGAAAGCTTATCCAATGCCTGCCAGGCTACAACAGAACCTCTGACGATGCCAGATACAGAAACAGGTGTAACGTTAGGAGAGAATGCTGTTGCGCAGCAAGCAGATCTTAGCCACGTTTCATGCACAAGACTCGCAGACAAGAGTAGAAATGAACAAAAATATTTACTCTTAATAGCAAAGATGAAATACAAACTTGCAATGTTGCAAACAAAAAACAAACAGTGCAAGAAACTTACATAGCCTTTGTAAGTAACACAAAATAAGGCATCTTTATCTTAAGTCAAATGAGAAAGTAAACAATAAACCTTGAGCAAGCAGCTATTCCACCTTAGCCTCCTTTAGAGTGGCATAACGACTTCTCCAACCTGCTCCTCAGAGCAGAGCCGTTGAGCATAGATCCCCTCAGAGAAGAAACTCTCCAGAACTGTATTCTAAAAACCCATTGTCACGTTGCCAGGGCTCTGCCTTATTTAGGTAGAGATTAACCAAACTACCAGTTTTATCAAACAGTTTAATTAAAACAGCACTTACTTGCTGGCTGTTTAAATAGACCAAAATATAAAACATAAAGATAGCACTCAGCCACAGAATAAACAACAACTGATAGCAAAAACAACTCCGTAGTCAAAAGGGTCTAGTCCAGTGGTCAAACACTGAGAGTTCAATAAACAAAGTGCAGGGATCAAGAGTCTATACCGTAGTCAAAAGCCAGTCCAAAGGTTCAAGGTTCCAGGGTTCCAAGATTACAGGAGACAGGTCAAAATACCGAAAATCCAACAGACCTGGGGAAAAAACCAACAGTATCCACCACCAAAATACAACAGATACTTTTCTCCCAAAGATCAGTCCCAAGGTTAACTCCTTAAATACAATAACACCCAGCTGCAACCCATCTCCTGCACACCTCCACCCCTAATTGCTTTCACCAATGAACTCCCACTTACAGATCACCAAACCCTCTAGAACTAATACTCACATTAACCCTTCCATCACCAACCACCATCAACTGCAGATCCTATGACACCCATACAGTTATACCCTATCTGGTGTGGTCCAAGATTGCTGGTTGACCTACATTACCAGCTGCACATAATAATTACCATCATAAGGTTTTTCTTCAACACACACACACACGCGCGGTCCTGCTACAACTTACTGTAACTGCTGGAATATAGCCATAGAGCCTCAAAAACTCACAGCAACTCAGTGATTCTGGCCATGAAAGCCTTTGACAATACATTACACAATACATTGTTGGGCTGTGTTTCTTCAAAAGTATCCATAATGGTAAGGAATAAGGATCCTGAAGGCCAATCCTATGGTTGTAGAATGTTATGGTGGTGACTTTCCCCTCCTCCTGAACTCATTTCCTTTATTCAAAAGTGGTATGTGGAACCAAGCAGGCAGTGCAATGACACAGGCAATTTGTGTGGTATGTGAAACTAGTTGTGATGTGATTGCAGTTTTATTGCTCAAATAATGTTGCCCTTTTTCTTTTATATACAAAAGAAAAAGAAAGCAAGGGGCTGATGATAAACTGAAAACATTCTGAGTGGATTTGTCAAGTAATGGGCATGTTCTATTTCCATTTGATCAGAAAACACACCAGAGTGCACTGCAGGTGCAGCAGAAAGCCGAGGCGATGCTGCAGGCTAACCACTACGACATGGACATGATCAGGGACTGTGCCGAGAAGGTGGCCTCCCATTGGCAGCAACTGATGCTCAAGATGGAAGACCGACTCAAGCTTGTGAACGCCTCTGTGGCCTTTTATAAAACATCGGAGCAGGTAGGAGGGAACAGTACTTTGCGGAGCGATTTATCGAGCCAGAGAGAATAGCTACTGATAAACTGTTTTCAGAGGTGGTTTTTGTAGTAGATTAGTTTTAAAGACCGAATTCATTGGGCTCAGTTTAATAAGGGAAAGTAATTCCGTTTTATAGACTTGGATCATTTGCTTTATTTTGTATGCTGCCACCCGACATTACACAGCTACTTAAAAGCTGACAAATGTGTTTGTATAAGTAGCTTCAGAGCTTCCTAAGCACTGTTATTCTGTAAGGTGAGCGCAGTTTGTTTTTGTATGAAACATAATACACAGTATTCTAAAGAGCGGTTGCATTTCATGGAGTAGCTACTCAGAAACCTGAATACCTGCTTTCTACTAGTCTTCCCATGTCAGTCTCATTTGGTGAGTTCTTGCTCCCATAAAAGTCTGATATTTCGCATTTTTGCTATATCTCAAAGCAGCAGCCCATAGACTTTTCCCCATCTCCACAAGTAATGTAAACATATACATTCTGAAGAACTGGAGAGAGGAAGAGCCAGGTTTTAAGGTTCTTTTTGAATGTTTCTAGAGAAGGGGCTTTCCTGATCTCTCCAGGTAATGAGTTCCAAAGCTGGGGAGCCACAGAGGAGAAGGCTCTCCTTCCTGGTGTAGGGGGTTTGGTCTGTGATTTCCACGAGCACCAACCCAGAATGGCAGTTGTAGTCCTGTTCATTTTTTTTTTGTTGGAATCCACCCTGAGCCCTTATGGGGAGAGCGGGCAGAATATAAATAAAGTTGATTATTATTATTATTATTATTCTCAAAAATAGTGTAGGAATTGGGGTGTTGTATTATATTTTAGTAGATGAGGAAGAAGACATGCAAGGCTTTAAATTTCAGTGGCAACCAGCCTCTAACTAAACAGCTAAAGAGAAGTTTTCATTTGTACCATGAAGTATTGACAGTACAAACAGTCCCCAAATTACAAACATCCCACTTACAAATGATTCATAGTAATAAAAGGGTGGTGAGATAACAGGAAGTGAAAGAAATCTACCTGTTGGAAGGGAAATCCACACCTGAAAGAGTTATAATGTAGAAGAAGTGTCTCCACTGAAGCTTTAGCACTAATCCTTGTTTCCACAACAAGGCAAATTTTTAAGAATTCAACTATCACAAGGACAGAAAGTGAGATGACATTCTCTGAACAGGGGCGCATACAGCAAAAAACACTACAGGGCTACCCAAAGCATTTGTGTATATGTGTGTGTGTGTGTGTGTGTGTATATATCTATATAAATAAAAATGTAATGTTCATTTGTGGGATTAACATAACTCAAAAACAACTGAATGAATTGACACCAAATTTGGACACAATACACCTATCAGGCCAACGAGTGACCATCACTCATAAAAACACTGAAAAACACAGCAGAAGAGACTTTAAAAGCCAAAAAATAAAAAATACATTACAACACGCGCTCTAAACCACATATATACACATATACACAAATATATACACACATATATACACATACAAAACACATAAACAGACTGGGCCACAGCAATGTGTGGCAGGAGACGGCTTGTGTGTGTGTGTTGTTCCAACGTGCAAACAAATTCAACTTAAGAACAAACCTACGGAACCTATATTGTTCATAACTTGGGGACTGAGTATAATTTCAGCTTGGAGCAATCAAAGTGTGTCAATGTTTAAAAAAAGTTTGCTCATGTTCTCAGAGACATCTTATGACACCTGTAGCATCCACTGACTTTATCCAAACTAAGCTGTGGTAAGGAGGTGTCTTCTCCTTTCTTGGGATGAGTGGGTAAAGGAGTTCCTGGTATCAAATCTGAAGTATTGACCCAGTCTGAACTTTAAGGAAGTCATCAAATCAAGTTGCAGACAAGAGGCAAATATACACTGTTTTAATGCTGACAGCTCGGTGCACATCCTTCAGTGGAAACACTTAACTCTCTTTCCTGTTATTGGCTGATAGGTATGCAGCGTTCTGGAAAGCCTGGAACAAGAATACAAGCGGGAAGAAGACTGGTGTGGAGGAGCTGACAAGCTGGGTCCCAACTCGGAAACGGACCATGTGACTCCTATGATTAGCAAACACCTTGAACAGAAAGAGGCCTTCCTGAAGGTAACTGTGATGGGTTTCTAGACCTGAATGCTTTGCTTATCAGACTTGGTCTGAAGTCTTCCAAAAATGGATTGAACAAGAAAGATACGCTAGTCTTTCACACAAGGACTGTTTTGCTAAGTGACCGATTCCCGCACAAGAATCCTTGTACCAAATAGTTTTTGATGGGCACGAGTGTAGTTATGTATACAGAATTGCAGATATCATTTTCTTTACATAGGTACCAAATGTTTCTGTGGGTAATGCCAACTACCGTCCACCTCGCTGCACTACAGTCTCCCTACCTGAGCTAGCGGGGGTGGTCTCGAGCCTGGCGTTGAAG